>BPTQ01000002.1:188462907-188636740 GCA_019973895.1 Chrysanthemum seticuspe | reverse complement strand
GTTTACACATTCACAATGAAGATGGAAAGCCTTCTGGAGCCAACATCAAACAAGCTCCTGGTAGGTGGCATGTGAGATCTATTATATAGATCAACCATGTGACAACTGAACAGAAACAATGGGGCGATTCAATCTCTTGAATCAATCCTGGTTCAGGTTAGGGATTGACGGATACCTTTGAAAAACCGGTCTTTGTGCTTAACAACTCTTTTCTTTAGCACATCGACCGTGTACTCAATTTTTCAAATCAAAAGGTATTTTCATGATTGATAATTGATTTTCAATAAAACCTTCGTTGTATTGCAAAAACAATTTCTATTGAGCAATACACGATTGTTTTTCAAATCTCTTTTCATCAATCAGTGGAATTAAAATTCGCTGGTTCACTCACTCCGTGTTGTCTTCTTTGAGACGTTCCGGTTTGAGAACAGCTAGAACAGCTGCGAAACCCTGTCAAGGAGATTCTTAGGAATCCTACCTGATCACAGGCAGTACTTGTACTGATCAACGGGGAACCGTGGGTCGTGTACCTCAATTCATCGAAAGTGATCAAAGACACTTTCGTGCGATTTGTTGCTAACTGTTGTATGCAGGTACGCCCGACGTTTGCAGCTGATCAGAATGAAGCAGTCAATCCTTAGCCGCATGCTCACTTAACACATTTAACTCAAAGAAATCATGACTAGTGCATCAATGACTCTGATATTTCATACCAAGCTTCTGCTACACTGCTGCCAATATCATGATTCAACAAATGCTTCCGCTACTCTGATGAGAAGATTTCATGATCCAGAAAGTGAGCATGTCGGTCCTAAAGTCACATCATCACATAATATCAACACCACGAAGGAGGTGTCAGAGATTTTTGATTGCTGATGATCTCAAAAGATGGCTCATATTTACTATCTCGTGATTCAGAAATGGACCTCCTATTTAAAGTACAAATCTTTGCAGTCTTTGAAGTTGCACCACCTATGCACTAAGTTTACAATGTTGATGTATGAAAGTCTACGAGCTCAAGAACTTTGTCAAGACTAGAATGCTAGGATTTGAAATGTAAATTATGGGGTGACCTCCCTTAGGGGGAGATTGTTAGGAATTAGAAAATTCCAGTGTTGAAAGAGTCGGTCACCCCAAGTATTATCTAGCATAAGTTAGCTCGTAGATTGGTCATTAGTTACTGTTTATGTAGTTAGTTAGTAGTGTAAAATAGTTTAGTGCAACACCGTGGAAGAAGGTCGGGTCTTTACCCACTGTATCCCTGATCCACAGGCCGTCAGGAGGTCGTTTAGTTTGTAACCTATAAATACCCTCTACCTTGCAAGGTAGAGGGTTGGATGTTCTTTGGTAATCTAATATTCCACTAGTTTCTCTCACTAGAATGTCCCACTCTTTCTCTCTCTAAAACCATCTATGTGCTCATTATGTTAATGTTATGATGTGTAAGTGAAAAGTTATATCTTACAGCTACACTTAACGAATGTGTGACAAAATATTTAGTGTGACCATATATGGCTTTTGGTCACAGTGTTCAAGTGTGTGACATATATTTGTCACTGTTTATATGTATATCGTGACTAAGGCTTCAACCTTACTTTTCATTTGTCACTTGTTCCAATTTCAGATGTGGCTAAAGATTTGGCAAAACATATCAGTCACCCTTAAATAATGTGTGACAAAACTTGACTCTATGATTTAGACACACAAAAAATTACTTCATGTGACTAACGCATCAAGGTTACTTGTATTTGTCACGCGTTCCAAATTCATATGTGGCTAAATGATCTGAAACAAAATCACCAGATACCTTTAGCCACACAATGTTCAATTGTGTGGCGATACAGTTCTAATGGTCACACAATCAAAATTTTCATATGTGACTAATTAGTACATGTTGTCAATTTTCGTACCTTCAGCCACACAAATATGCGAATGTGTGGCCGTTCCATTTCGACCATGCGTGACCAAATCCCGTTTTTGTACTAGTGTAAGTTTTTACACACATTCGTCCGTTTCCAGCTGTTTTGCACGTTTTCATCCCATTTACCCCGTTTTCATCCGTTTTACCCATTTTCGTATGATTTTAAGAATTTTTCAACCGTTTTCATAGGTTTTCTTACACTTTTACACAGATTCGTACGTTTATACACGTTTTCGTCTGTTTTAATACGTTTTGGTCTGTTTTCTTACGTCTTTGTCCCTTTTAATCGGTTTTTATACGTTCCCGTTTTTGTTTACAGGTTTTCGTCTGTGTTTGCACGTTTTCGCTGGTTTTTTCATCTTTTAGTCCGTTTGTATAAGTTTTTACACACATTCGTCCGTTTCCAACTGTTTTGCACGTTTTCGTCCCATTTACTCAAACATTATGTTTGTAGGTTGCTAATTATGGAAGCCATGGCTTAAAATCTAAATAATTTTGTGTCAACTCAAGAAGCGAACTTAATTATCCATTTTCGGTTTAAAACCATATGTGTCAACCCAAGAATCGAGCTTAATTTCGGGTCAACCCAAGAAGCGAACTTAATTCATAATCGGTTTTCGGTTCGCTTTGGTTTAATTATAGTTTGGTTCGTTTCGGTTTTCGTGTTGACCAAAATAAAAATATAACCGATTTAACGAAACAAAACCCGATAACCGAACGGATCAACACCCCTAATTTATAGTCATAGTTTAAAAGAAGGAGGACTTAGTTTGCCGTTTTTAAACATTAGGTCCTTAGAGATTGGTGGATCTTAGGTATGACATGGAGGCTGCGAGGTCTAAGCTGCAGGGGTTGAATGATCTCATTACTCAATCTTAGGAGGAAATCGATACCAAGGAAGAACACATTCAGGCGATGAATGGTTGAAGGGTTTCTCGCTATGGAATGGGATGTTTTCTTTTGCTCTAGTGTCATATGTTTATGTCTAATGTCTAATGCCTTGGTTTAATGGGATGGTATGTAGATATATTAATAATGGAATATGTATGTATCTTTTGATGGTTTATCCATACGAATGCTAAATATGTTTGTTAATATAAGTAATGTGTTCGCTAGTTTGTTTCATCTTTTTTTTCATGTTGTTTTGAATTTAGGAATTGGTTGTAGTGTTTAAGTTCATATTCGCACTGGTAGAATGTATTATTGTAGGATTAGGATGTTCAATTTTTAGATTGTTGTCAATTTTTTTATGACTGATTATGAAGTTTAGAATTGGAGGCGTTTGTTCATGACAATTATTTTTGATTGAATCACTAGATTTATGGTGTTTTTGTTGTTGTTTTTGCTTTAAGTTAATTGCATTTACATGTTTTCTTGATTTTTTTGACTGCTTGAGGATGTTAGAGCTTATCTAATTGCTTATAAATAGCTTATTTATAGGCTTAAAGTAAGGTCTTAGGGCTGTTTGATGTATCAGCAGTTATTGGTTTGATTTTCCTATTTTTGTGCTTAATTGTTTATCTGGAACTGCTTATTAGTTATAGTTGCTTAATTAGTTGCTTTAAGTCTATTTTTAGCTTTTGATTGTTCATTTGTATGCGCCATGTGGTGATTTTAGTGTATCTGCAGTTATATGTGTCTTTGACACAACTGGTTTGAAGTAATATGGGTGTTTGGGACTGTGGGTAAGCACCATTTCTGTCAGGGGTGTTTTTGGTTTCAAAAATTGTTTGATTTGGAGCCACATTTTAAAATTATCAAATTTGGAGCCAAATTTTAGCCAAAATTTTTAAAATTACTTTAGAAATTATGGTTTCCTTAATTGAAAAACTGCCCCATCATTAGCCCTATTTTTACTCCAATAAATCAGGCTTCAAGCAAAACAACCAGAACTTCAATTTTTACACCATTATTTACCAATTAAGTTTACTAATTTTCTTTAACACATTACTTCTGACGAATCATGGCAACGCAAATCAATTATCCGGATGATTTGGTTTATTCTGATCGTGAAAATGAAAACACTTTAGAATATGAATCAGAGACGTATTCAGATGAGGGTGAGGATGCTGGAAACAACCATTCAAATGCGAATGTTGTTAAGAGGGGCATAACTAGGTTAGCTAAGTTTCGCAGGGAATATGGAAAAACAGACGGAATAAAGGTCAGTGTAACCTTCGATGCACTGGATAGGTTATCAGGAAAAAACAGAGCATTGTTTTCGAGTTTTTTGGGTGATTTGGTTCGTGAGCATATAGGTGTCAGGATTCTAACCTGGAGGAAGGTTGATTCAGAAGCAAGAGATAAAATGTGGGACGAAATCACGGTACACATATACTTTTTTTTAACTAGTAGTGGCTTGGTTGTCGTAGATACAAGGTGTTAATAAGTTTATCTCTGCATTTACAGTATGTGCAACTAATTAACAACAATTTGTTAATCTTTGCAGCGATATTTTGATGTTGACTTGACGGTCAGAAAGCTGATAATGAATCGTCTTGGTCAACTTCTAAGGAATTTCAGAATGAAATTGATACAAAACTACATATTGCCCAACCAAAATACCCTTTCAAAACTAAATGAAGTCCCGGCAAAGTATAGTGCAATTATAAAAGCCGAAGATTGGGTTAATTTTGTAAACTACACAGCCAGCGAGGAATACAAGGTGTTAATTATTCATTTTTATTCAAGTTCAAATATCTTTCACCTTTTCATATGTTTTCATATGTATTAGTTGTATACTATCAGCATTACTACATCTAAACGCCGCATGATTTTGTGTTGCAAGGTTAGATCAGCAAAAGCTAAAGTGTCGCGTTCCAAGTCTGTTTATGATCATACAATGGGACGAGGTGGATACGCCCGTGTGATAGAAAAAATGGTAACAGTAAACATTTGCACATTTGCATTTAATAGCATCATACTTTCGTTTATCTTACATTTGTATGTATTTGATGTTTATTAGATCGAGAGTAAAGAAATTGAACCAGATGAAGAACCACTGCGTGGTACGCTGTGGTTGAAAGGAAGGGTGAAAAAAGACGGAGAATATCACGATGATGATATCAGATCAGTGGGAGAAAAATTTGTAAGTTTGACTGAAAATTTTATTATTATGTTTGTTTAGTTATAAGTTAATACTGCTACTGTATTACTTAAAATTGTTAGTTATAAGTTAATACAGGTAGTGTTTTAGTTAATACTTTTAGTTAATACTGCTACTGTATTACTTAAAACTGTTAGTTATAAGTTAATACAGGTAGTGTTTTAGTTAATACTTTTAGTTATAAGTTAATACTGGTAGAATTAAATAACCTATTTCCCATATTGTGTGTGCAGAAAGAAACGGACGACAAGATCAAACAAGGTATCTTAAAGCTTGATCATGGCACTGATGCCATGACAGTTGTATTAGGTAAGGAAAAGGGAGGATATGTAAAAGGAGTGGGAGATGGAGTAACCTACAAGAGGTATTTCGATCTGCCTCGAATCAGACAAGCATCTGATGAAAGAGTGGTGTTACTTCAAAGTGAATTTGATAATGAGAGGCGCCAACGTCAAGAAAAAGAGGCAGTAATACAGGATTTGATGAAACAATTGGCTGCACAAAGGGGGCAGTTACAGTCAACTTCAACTCCATTGACACAAACGGAAGTAAGACATAAGAAAGTAACATTCTATCTTTTTTTTACCCTTTTAAATACTGCTGCAGTCTTCTTAAACAAATTATATTTCAGGTGTCTCCGGTGAACATTAATCTTTTAAATAGCAGTGCTGATGAGGATGCCGAAACACGTGTTGCTGGACGTGAGAAAATTGCGAGCATTGAGAAGTCTAATGGACTTGCAACTTTGGAAAAGGAAATGGAAATAAGTGTAAGTAATAAATCATCCCCCTGGTATTTTTGAATTCTACATACATGTATTATTTACCGTGTATTATATATATAGGAAACTGTTAAATCTGTCGCATCTAAGAAATCGACTAGATCAAAATGAAAGGATTCTTCACGTCAACTTTCCGAATCACAAGAAAATGAGTCTCCATTAACAGTACTACCACAAGTATGTATTTAAACATTTTCATATGTTCTTTAGTTTAATTAATTACTGATACATATATACATGCAACAAATTATCTTTTTAGGTAATTAAGTGCAGATTGTGGCACTTAAAGAAATCAACTATTATTGCGGAGGCAACCGTGTACAAAACTGATGGAAAACAAATGCTTCATAACAAACCACTCCCAAAGGATTGCTACAGAGTGTCTATTAAAAAATCTTTAGTGGATGCAGCATGCATACCGGATGTAGGAAGTAACGGTTTCAAAACAGTTAAGGATGCAGTAGGTGGTTTTTATGCATGGCCAAAGGATCAAGTGGTTTTTGATGAAAAGGTACATATATGCATGTGTTTTATAAACCTACATATATCATTCTTCATATTTAATTCAGTGATTGATACATCCGGCTTTTGTTTCCTACAGGTAACACCACCAAGTACCATAAAACTGATTGGTGATAACAGAACTGCACCTAAATTACAAACGAAGCGCTACGTCTCTAGTGATGCCATGCAAAAGGAAGCTAAGAAGATCAAGAGTCAGAAGTCGTTAAATTATTGAGAATTTTATTATGTACGACATTACAATTTTATATACATTCCAATTTTATTGTATTTGACTATATTTTGAATATATTTTTATATATTTGAATTTGTTTTGATATATATTGATTTCATATATGTGACTAAAAGATTCATATAGTCACAATTATTAACACTTTTTTGTCACAGTTTGCTTAATTCGATGCGTGACTAAATGTTAGAAAGGGCCACACAAACATAAAATTAATGTGGCCATTGGATGATCAATAGTCACACAAAACACACATTTCTTCACTTAAAACACCATATGGTCACACTTATTAACACTTTTGGCCACTTTATGCTTAATTTGTATGTGACTAAATACCCAAAAATAAACATGCTTTGTGTGACTAAATGTTAGAAAAGGCCACACAAACATAAAATTAATGTGGCCATTGGATGATCAATAATCACACAAAACACACATTTCTTCACTTAAAACACCATATGGTCACACTTATTAACACTTTTGGCCACTTTATGCTTAATTGTATGTGACTAAATACCCAAAACAAACATGCTTTGTGTGACTAAATGTTAGAAAAGGCCACACAAACATAAAATTCATGTGCCCATTGGATGATCAATAGTCACACAAAACACACATTTCTTCACTTAAAACACCATATGGTCACACTTATTAACACTTTTGGCCACTTTATGATTAATTGTATGTGACTAAATACCCAAAAGAAACATGCTTTGTGTGACTAAATGTTAGAAAAGGCCAC
Source organism: Chrysanthemum seticuspe (assembly GCA_019973895.1). NCBI lineage: Eukaryota > Viridiplantae > Streptophyta > Magnoliopsida > Asterales > Asteraceae > Chrysanthemum > Chrysanthemum seticuspe. The sequence goes on along the minus strand of BPTQ01000002.1, from coordinate 188,629,439 downwards.
ACAAACATAAAATTCAAGTGGCCATTGGATGATCAATAGTCACACAAAACACACATTTCTTCACTTAAAACACCATATGGTCACACTTATTAACACTTTTAGCCACTTTATGGTCAATTGCATGTGACTAAATACCCAAAACAAACATGCTTTGTGTGACTAAATGTTAGAAAAGGCCACATAAACATAAAATTCATGTGGCCATTGGATGATCAATAGTCACACAAAACACACATTTCTTCACTTAAAACACCATATGGTCACACTTATTAAGACTTTTGGCTACTTTATGATTAATTGTATGTGACTAAATACCCAAAAGAAACGTGCTTTGTGTGACTAAATGTTAGAAAAGGCCACACAAACATAAAATTCAAGTGGCCATTGGATGATCAATAGTCACACAAAACACACATTTCTTCACTTAAAACACCATATGGTCACACTTATTAACACTTTTAGCCACTTTATGGTTAATTGTATGTGACTAAATACCCAAAACAAACATGATTTGTGTGACTAAATGTTAGAAAATGCCACACAAACATAAAATTCATGTGGCCATTGGATGATCAATAGTCACACAAAATACACGTTTCTTCACTTTAAACACCATATGGTCACACTTATTAACACGTTTGGCCACTTTATGATTAATTGTATGTGACTAAATACACAAAACAAACATGCTTTGTGTGACTAAATGTTACAAAAGGCCACACAAACATAAAATTCAAGTGGCCATTGGATGATCAATAGTCACACAAAAGACATATTTCTTCACCTTAAACAACATATGGTCACACTTATTAACACTTTTGGCCACTTTATGCTTAATTGTATGTGACTAAATACCCAAAACAAACATGCTTTGTGTGACTATACAGTGTTTATGGTCACTAATACGGATTAATCCAACAAAATTTGTACCTAATTAGTCACACATGTTACGGTTTTGGTTACTCTTTTGCAATAGAGACTAAAAAAAAGTCAAACACGTGACCATAGAGTACCTATGGTCGCGCGACCTTTAGTCACACACGGCCGAAAAATCATGTGTGACTATATGTATATCGTCACACATATTCGGTGTGGCCAAATCCACTTTTTGTTCTAGTGTAGGACCTTATAAGACACAACGCGTTAAGAATAAGAACGTGACAATTCAACCATCAATAGGAGATAACTATGGAGTAATAGCATATAAGTAAACACATTTATAATCATCATAAGAGCACACAACAATAGACATAGACTACACTCACATTAGCTGAGTTAATTAGATAATTAGATAAGTAGAGTAATCGGTAGAAATACCAACCCCTCAAATCCAATATCCCGAGATTCGTACCTTTCAATTTTCTAAAAAATATAAAAACGAAAAAAAATAATCTTCCTCAACCTCAACCTTAGCGTAGTAATTTCTTACTAGCATTCCTATTACCCTATAGAACGATATCAATTTTCGAGGCTTACCCTAATACTACACTACAACAATTAGGTTCACTGCCTAGAGTGTTGAAAAACTTGCTCGACGAAAAGGAAGTTCCTTTGACCTCAAACACGCGTTGTACGCGTATCAAGTTTTTGGCGCCGTTGCCGGGGAATAGAATAGCTAGTTAGATTTCCACCTCGTTTAGGTTCCCTTGCTTGATTCCTATCAAGTAAGCTTTTTTCCCATTTTTAGCTTCCTCGTAGTATATCCCCCTTCTTCGTGACCTTTGTTAGTAACCCCATCACTTTTCATCATGGAAGGTGATAATCAACCACCACTCAACAACCCACCACTCAACAACCCACCACCAAATAAATCCCTTTCACTAAAACCCCAATCCAATGACCAACACAACCGCCAAAGCCGTTATGTGAGTAGAAACAATGACCTTCAAGATTTGCAAAAGGTATTTGATAGTACAATTAAGGATGCTGTTGAGAAAGTGGTTAGCGCCTCTGTTGTTGGCACCATGATCAGCACTAATTCGAATAATGGCTTAGTGGATAAAAACATTAATGAGGAGGATAGTGCTTATTTCAATCTTTACCCCACTAAGGAAGAGGTTGCTTACCATTAATACATAATCGATAATCCCCGATCACCCATCATTAGGATATGTCCAAAGATTAGGAGAGAAAATCCTTGGAACCTCAAAATCCCTTGTATGATTGGATATAGGAATGTGGAGCATGCTTACATAGATACGAAATCTCCCATTAATGTGATGTCATCAGCTGTTTACAATGACATTATGAATGAGCGACTTAAGATTAGGAGAGACCCTAAGTATCCAGGTGGGGTTTGCAACTTTGTGGGAAGAGTCAAAGATGTACACGTCTTTATAGGGAATTTCACCTACTTAGTTGATTTTGTGGTCCTAGAAGACATCGGATGTGTCATTGACTATAGCTTATCCCAAGTAGTGCTAGGAAAACCGTTTGTTGAAACATCTAAAATGAGTCATAACAAGTATGAAGGAATGGTTAGGTTTAAGGATGGGGACGGTGAGATCACTTATAGGATGCCTTGGAAGACGAATGGATATGGCCCTTTATCCCTTTTCGAACGAGACAACATTAGAGCTTTTGAGAAAAAAATCGAATACGATGTTGAAAAATGTTTGAACTTCATCTGGGAGAAAAGGAGACTTTATTATAAGGATTGCTTGACCCTATGGGCCTAGGTATAGAGTCGATAAAATTTTTGTCAATATGATAGAATTTTCATTGAGAATGAAAAACGAGACCACGTAGGGGCACGACTTCGAGTCTAGCTACAAGACTCATAAATAAAGAAAAGCGTTTCGTGGGAGGCAACCCATGCTTAATTTTTTGCTTGTTGTGTGTCGTATATCTTTTATTGATTGTTTATTCTCATGTTTGAATTTGTAAAAATGTTTTATTTTGTCTTTAACCTCGTCTTAATTACATATAAAGGTATTTTACAAAAGGGATAAGTGTAGGGAGGATTACACACGTTTTCAAAAAGAACGTGAACATGAGAATTACGATTATTAAAAAGATATACATGTGTGTTTGTTCGAGTCAAATGCTTGTATCGAGTCATAATGGATGTTTTGCAGGAATTTTTTCCAGATTCTAAAAATATAAATTTTCCAGAATTTTTTCCAGAAAATCGCAGACCAGTTTCTGTCAGGATAACCTGACGGCGTCAGGGTCGCAACCTGACGACGTCAGGAGGAGTAGAAACAGCTTACTACTTTTTCTCGTTTTCTGAGCTACTTATAAATTTTTGGAATTTATCAGGTCATAATTTTCCAGAAAATCTGTAAACATCCATTCCACAAGCATTATATCCTAGTTTAGTAGAGTCATATATATATTGTTACCGCCGATTTTACGCGAAGGTTTCGTTTGTTTTCTTCAAGTGTGCAGGTTTTATTTATCAAGAAAAAGATACATAAGATTGGATGGAGCTTTTCACGCATACATTCTTCTTGGAAAAGATTTAACCACTACTTCACACGAATCCTACCGAGCTAATCAGGGGAGTATTAGTTTCTTTCGTTTTTAATTACCTTCCATTATCATAACTTTGATACTTTCGGGGAACATTGGGGAAAATGTTCAGTTTAAGTGTAGGGAGGGAAAATAAAACGGGAACTTTGAAACTATGTTTATCCTTGACTATTTACCTTGTCCAATTTCATTTGTGTAATAAACCATGAAAAATATCGGTTAGGGTAATTTTGGCACCAAATTTAAAAAATTTCATGACATGTAGGAGTGGGCCATTAGTCTTAATAAAGCGTCTCATGGATAGGAAGTTATATGACTAGCACAAAACCCTTTACCACTTAAATTCCACCCAAAATGTGAGGATCGTTCTTAGATTTGTAGGAATTAAAGCATTCCACTTTAATGCTTCGAGAGTGTACCGATTGTATAATAGATTCTAGAACTTGTTTTGTGATTCATTCCGAGATCGCTAGTGAGACTACACTTGTGTAGTTAGGAATAACTAATGGATAAGAGGCATTAGGATAACCCTTTTTTGATACCCGTATTATAATTACTTCTTCCACATCGGTTGAGTAATTCCCCCACACCCTTGCGTTGTACTCATCTTTAGTACACGATACCCCTAGTTAACCCCTCAGAGCCTATCCTTTTCGCGGTTCTCGTGATGTTTCGGTTTTCTGGAATATCAATGAAGAGCATTGTTTACAATCCACCCCCAAATGTACACCCAAATCTTACCTTAGCCTACCTTGTATGCACTCACTTTTAGTGCATTATTGTTATCATACTAAACCCTTAGCTCAATTATCTTGTTGCTTGCATAAGTTGCTAAGTCGAGTCATATCCTTTGAACACAGTTTTGGGACGATTGGGACTCATGGGAAAATTTAAATTTTATGAAGTGACAAGAAGGAACGTTAAATTCAAATTCCCTTTATTTGCGTAATAATGTACTCCAAGTGTTTTGATCATTTCAATTCGGGTCAAATTAGTGCTAGAATAATAAAAACTCAAGTGTAGGGATGTGCCTATAGATCCCTATTATTTTGATGTTATCGTAGAGGATGGTAGAGTAAAAGTGTATGGAAAAAAAACATACGGGCTACCATCCTACATCTATCTTTAAATTTATGTTTGTTTGTTTTAATTTATATAGAGTTTAGAGTGTCGAGTCTTGGCTTAGCAACGCCATTCTTCTCATGCTTGTGACATAAAGATTTTTGACTTGCCACCACCAAATCGCCTATCCCACCAAACCTTTTGTTTCCCTACCGTAAGCTTAACGTTTTAAAAGACCTCTTGGATAGTTTTTCCTAGGTGCTTACGCCAAAAGCGATGGAGGTTTGATCTAGTATCAAGCTTATGGTAATCTATGTACTAGGACTGGTTAATGAGTGTTTATCTTCCATTTCCAACTTGATATATTTCATATACACCCAAGAGATGAGAGTATCTAAACACCACTTGTGAGGTGCTAGTATGTAATTTCCGTGCTCGTTATGACTTTTGCGAGGCTTATACGTGTTGTGAATTGTTCTAAACTAATGTTTCATGACCCCTAACTTATAAATTAATTGGCTAAAAGCACATTTGCTTGAGGACAAGCAAATACCAAGTGTAGGGATATTTGATAAGGATTTAAAAGGTACACTCTTGAGGGGTCATTTAAGCCCTTAATTGATCACTTTTGTATCCGTTACTATTTAATTACGTTCCTTTTCACTTTTTAGGTCTCTTGAAGGCAAATTGCTGGAATGACACTTATTCTGACGAAAAGGCGCGAATATATGAAGAAAATGGCCAAAGTCAAGAATCGAGACACTCAAGTTGCTGGAACTGAAGGGGACGGCGTCACAGCCAATTCGCGACGTCGTCGCAACACACCTTGAGACGACTCAGAGAGCAAATTGCTATTTTGCACTTGACGGCATCAGGTTTAAAAGAGTAGGGAGTCACAACTCAGACGACCTAGATTTGGATCCCGACGGCGTCAGAAGATGAAGCCGACGGCGTCACAAGCATAAGGTGACGCAGTCATAGAGTTGACGTGGCCAAGACGAAAACCTAATGGCGGCGACCCAACGGCTTCACAATTAAAGAGTGACGCCATCGCATATTGTAACTCTATATATAGAATTCGAATTTTCAGTATTTTAGGGAGGTAGTTTTGTGGAGTAAAACCTAAACCGAACCTAGGCTGTCTTGGGCAGTATCTTAGGGTTCCATACCCTATTTTACAACAAGATAAGTGATTTACTTCATTAATTCAATTATGTCTTCAATTGTTTGTATGTATGCTTGCATGTTTTCCATGTCCGGCTAATTTACTTGTGTGTTTGCTTAGATCTATGAAACCTAGATATTGAATATTGATGGGTTGTCTCTTATCTTAATTGTGATTGACCTAGTATTGCTATAGGTCATTCGTTGTATTTTTAATGCTTGAGTAATCTTTGTGAACATTAGTTATAATCACCTAGAGTTATTGTAGTCTAAACATCCAAATATAACCTTAGAGTTAGTTTATGAATCCTAGAGATTTCGTAGGCAATATCCTTAAGGTAGTCTCAAAGAGTTAGGGAAAAACGCATACCCTACGACCTTAGAAGACACAACGCGTTAAGAATAAGGACGTGACAATTCAAACATCAATAGGAGATAACTAGGGAGTAATAGCATCTAAGTAAACACATTTATAATCATCATAAGAGCACACAACAATAGACATAGACTACATTCACCTTAGCTTAGACAAATAGATAAGTAGAGTAATCGATAGAAATACCAACCCCCCAAATCCAATATCCCGAGATTCGTACCTTTCAATTTTCTAAAAAATATAAAAAAGATAAAAAATAATCTTCCTCAACCCCAACCTTAGCGTAGTAATTTCTTACTAGCATTCCTATTCCCCTAGAGAATGATATCAATTCCTGAGGCTTACCCTAATACTACACTACAACGATTAGGTTCACTGCCTAGGGTGTTGAAAAACTTGCTCGACGAAAAGGAAGTTCCTTTGACCCCGAACGCGCGTTGTACGCGTATCACTTGCTTATATCTTATTCACTTCGTACAGTTCGAGCCTGCTATGAAATAGACTTAACAAGAACATCTCATTCCAGATATATCGTGTTAGTAAGATAACGTCCCCATCTATAATTCATGTTGTTAGCCATAAATGAAACCTATTATGCTTTCCCAACTTTGAGATCGTTTAAAAGAGGCAATTGACGTATAACGTTGATGTCATTTTTCGACCCTATGACACCAAAGAACACATGACAAATCCATAAATCTTGTGACGCAACCGCTTCTAATAAAATGAATGGATGTGACCCGAAATCACCCTACAAAATTGACCATGAAATGAAGTTGGCATTGAGCTCATGGTCATTTCGTACAATCAATACTTACTATCATTCATCTAGAGCATTTGAAACGGTGACGTATGCTATGATGAATTACAGAGGTACACTTCGCTAATGCAGAAATGCTAATTTTTCCTGTACAATCATATGTTTGTTGAAAATGAAGTTATCAGTCAATTCCCGAGCAGTGTGTGAATAGTGGTCGACTCATTCGGAATCGCTTATAGAATAAATAGTCGTTGTACAATAGTTCTTCGCCAAATTAAGCTGCCACTAGACGATCATGAGCACCGTGACGATCTCTATCAATCGGGCTTCATGGGTTTCTTGAGATTGTTGAAGTGGAAGCTTCAATAAGCAAAATGGCGTCTTTAAAAAAAACTCGAAGAATAAACTATTAACTTCCGTTTCATCATTTGTATCATCAAAAAAATAATTGATAGGAATTCATTTGTTTGATTTGAGAAGTTAAAATGTGTATGTAAAAAGGATTGGGTTGACAGTGTGTATAAAAATGAATAAATGGTAGGGTTTTTATAAAGAAAAAGTGGGCTTAAAATTTTTCTTATATATATATATAAACAAACACTCCCAACGTTCACAATAGGTAGCCAACAACTACATTTTACACTCCATTTGTTTGGTCTACTAATAGACCAAATGAATCAAATTTAGGGGGACACATTTTCAATGGTCCTCGTAGAGGGGGGCACGAGTCTAGTTCAGGTAGACCGACCGAACCATTCGGTCCTATTATGTTCAGTCTAAGACTAATAGTAATGGAACCATAACAAGACCACAAACAACCCCATAATATCAACGCTAACTCAGTTTTCTCTCTCCTAGACCAAACACTCGTAGCAAGGGGACCGTTGTCACAACCAAAAACATACCCCATAAAAATATATTAAAAAATAACTCTCACACACAAGCCATTCTGTAGAAAACTAGAAGGGGAGTTGAATAGTTTCACCGCTTTTTAATTTAGTTATAAAAGTTTACTTGTGAAAAACTTCGATTCAATCCTTTGTGAAATCAAATCACAACAGTATGAATCCTACTTCACAATACTACAATAAACACACTACAACTATTGAAAGTAAGTAATGAATGTAAAGAGTTAGAGATGGAAAGATCAAACTCGAGACAAAGAGATTTAAAGATCAAACTTGCTTGTCTAACAAGCTATTTTCCATAAATCTTCTCATATCATTTAACATCTTCCTCCTATTAGAACATGATTAATCCTCAGAAACATGTTGCACTCTCAAAACCTTCTACATTTACCACTTCTGTTCCATCTCCTTGAAATAACTCATCACGTAGTTGATTAACTACTCCAATGTTGTCAAAAGCTTCATTCCCAATTAAATTAAACACTTTCACTTTAACCCCAAGCTCTGTTATTTGGTTTTCTTCATCAACCAAAACAACCTCTTCTTCATCTGTATATGCATTATCACTAGAGTCTCATTCATATTCAAAATCAGGAGCACTACCAGTCATGCCAGCTTCACTTATACTTTCTACAAATGCTGCTTCTCCATCAACATGAGCACTACAAGTCATGTCACCATCATGAGCATTTTGGGGAACATTTAGTTCAAGATTTAAATTTAAGTTTAAGTTCATGTCATCTACTCCAAAATGTTCATCATGACTTAAGCCAGAAGTACTGTCTACATTCATTGCTTCAAGATAACTAAACTCTGGATACCTATCCAATTCATTATCATCAAAGTCTATACACATATTCAGATCATCTAGCACATCATTTACCACATTATTTACCACATAATTAACTTTTGCTTCCACTGGGGTGAAAGTGAGGTTTATAGTGTCAAACTGTGAATTTATATATGGAAGGTTATTGATTTGGTTGTCAGCAGATTCATTACCAGTCAATTGTATAAATGTGATATCACATGAACTAGTAGGGATACCAAACACACCTTCAAGTATAGACTTAGGTAAGCTAGAGTTAGGTGTACTACTATCTCTACTATCATGCCATGTCAACAACATTTTACCATAATATTTTTCCTTAGAAGAACTAATACTAGGTTCACTAGACACATCTTCATGGTACTCTTCTATTGTTGCCCTGATTTTTCCTGGTGACATTTGGTAACAATTAAGCTATGTAGAACCATGCTCTATATAGACCTCTATTAACTTGAAACTCATCAGGAGGGTACTCAGACAACGTACATCCTCATCACATGCCAGTGCATACATCCTAACATCTAAATCACTCATGGGTATTAAATAGTGACAAAACAGAGGCTCATTCTTACCTTTGTAGCCTAACTGTCCGAGAAAACTTCAGCGTCAACACTATCAAAGATATATTCTTTACCACCAACGTATTCTCTACCAGGAAACCTCCTAAATGAACCGCCATGGTGTATGCGTATGGTGAACAAATGGGGTGCACACTCTGCATAAAAAATGCAATTACTTAGTAATTCAACAAAAATAAACACAAGATCATAGCAAAATATAGCTCAAACCAACCGGATTTCAAGTCATTACCATATGCCTTCTCACATTCGATTTTCATGTCTTTGGTTGTTATAACTACTTTTTCTTTCCCCATCTTCCATGTTGTTAACCCAATTGTTGCCAAAGATTTGCGAACAAGATGATCAATGTGCAAATTATAGTCAAAGAAATTACGGGATGGGAGATGTTAGATTAGATGGTTGATGTGAGCGGGAAAGTTGCAAGTTAACTTGTCACGGACTTAGGGGGAGTAGATACATTGAGATACTAATTAAAGAAGGGAGAGAAGGCTCAAATGACTAAAAAACCATGGCTTACATGAGTTTGGTTCTATAAAAATCAAAGAAAAACTAAAGATTAAATAAAACATTCTCAACCATTCATTTTTTCATCAAAACAATAAAATAAACTTTCACTTTCATTTTTAAAAACTAAATATCAAACAAACCATTGATCGTTAGACGAAACTAATCATACCATCACGACAAGCATAAAATTACCTTTAATTTGATATCGCACATAATATACTTTCGACGAATATTTTTTTTCCGACTTTTTTTTGTAGGTTTAGGGTTTACAGTTAGGGTTTAGGGTTTTAGGGTTTAGGGGTTTGACTTTTTTTTGTTAAGCTTTTTAGGGGTTAAGGGTTTAGGTTTCTTACGTTTTAGCGGATAGGGTTAACGTTTTTTTGGTTTAGCGGTTAGGGTTTTAGGGGTTTAGGGTTTTTAGTGGTTTAAGGTTTTAGAGGTTTAGGATTTTTTAGGGTTTAGGGTTTTTAGGGTTTAGGGGTTGTAGTTTAAGGGTTGTGTTAACACAAAAGAGTATTTTTAAAATTTTCATTTATAATGTAATATATAAAACCCCGCAAAAAACGATAAAAAATAAGTTCGTCGAAAGTATACAATATTAGATCTCTATAGAAAGATAATTTTATTTTTGTCGCAATGGTATAATTAGTTTTATCTAACTATTAACGGTTTGTGAGATATTTAATTTTTAAATATAAGAGTGAAAGTGAATTTAATTAATTTGATAAAAAATGGATGGTTGAGATTAATCAATTTGATATTTAGTTTTTATGTGATCTTTATTGATCTCACCCCTAGCTTACATATCAGCAAACCACACATTGTAACCATGGTAAGCGATAACAGTGTAGTAGGGACCAAACGGGTCACCATTTCGGAAAATAAGGACGACGTATGAGGGTAAATCAAAAGGAGGGACCAAATGCGACAACGGATCAGAATTCAGGGACCATCGGTTTTCCTTACCTTTTTTTAAGAGTTAATTGCATTTTTGGTCCCTGTGGTATGGCCAAATTGCATATTTGGTCCTTAAAACTTTGAAAGTGCACTGGACGTCCCCGTTTTGATGTTTGCATTGCATTTTTGGTTCCTGTGGTATTGTTGGCATTATTGATTTGATGAAACAAAACAAGAAGAATGAAACAAGAGGGACTCAAAGTGACAAAGATGAAATCTACAAAACGATGGAAGGACTTGCTTGGAAAAGAAAATTTATTGTTTAATCCTTCGTAGAGATTTGTAAACCCTAATCCTCTAGTATATAAAGAGGACATGGGGTATAGGTTTCATAATTAAGTCTTCTATAATGTTGTCATTAAAGGTGTGTGTGTGTAACCTAGACGTAGGGTATAAACGTCTAGAGTTTAGAGTTTGTTTAGTTTAACTTCAAGAATCTCTTGATTCCTGTTACAGATTAAGTGTAACCGTATTATTCTGATCAAATAATATTTGAAGCTTGGAGTGTTATGAAGAAAAACTTTGTTCATAATAACGTTAATTCATTGTTGAATATTCCGCTTTCGTTATTAATTGTTCCTAGATAATATGAGGTCTAAACAACCTCAAGCTATAACAATCTAACAAGTGGTATCAGAGCTTGGGGAGCTCGTTACCTAGGGATTAGCAAGGTTTTCTTGGCGAAGAAGGAAGAAAAATTCGAAGCTGTAAAAAATTCGTAACTTTTCTGCAACACTGTTTTCTAACGACCATAACTTTTTCGTGAACCGTTGGATCGGGCTAAAATTTTTATTGGAGCTTCTTTATATACCCATCTAACTTTTCACCGGAGGGATTGTTGATTTGAGCTTTTATGTAAAAGTTATTCATCGTCGAAGTCTGCTGCACAGGGAGGTATTATAGTTCGAATTTTTATGGTTTTTGTGATATAGAGCTTTGTGTATTTGGTACTATTCGGTTTAATTCATAGTGAAAGTCGACATGTGTGATTATTATGCTTTAAACTTCATACCCTCACCATGTTATCAAGAAAAATAGTAGCCTTGGAGCACGAATTAATTGCATTCAGTAGCAATTTTGGAGATAAACAAATTTGTTATAATTGTTTATTCCTTTACTGTCCCTTTCAAATTCTTATTTTATGTTAAACGTGGGTCTACAAAGAAAGAGGATTAATCAATATAAAAAAGATTTCATTGATCAAGATTTATCATGGGTCGGTTTACATATTTAATAATTGCGTACTGAGGATTTGGATTCAAGGGTAAAAGAGATACATGTGTTGCTATATATTTGTACTGCTCGTTGGTAGTTAAAGCTATTATTGTGATAACATGAGATCCTCTAGTAGAATGAATAATGTCGAAGCATACTGTTGGTGCACAAGATCCGTTAAACAGGAATGCAAGTGGTTTTCATTGATCATGCTAACAATTTTTCATTCATTGGCGCTGCTTGGCTCGTGACTTAATGAGATGTACAGGATAGTGCTAGACGTAATAGGAATGATAAGCTCATGTTACTACTGTTACACGTCTTGATTTTTATTGACAGTCATGGTTCGATAAGGCTGAGTTCGAGCAGGTTATATAGACATGGTTTGAGATGTGATATTTCCATGTGATTCAGTGTATATGGCTGGTTCAAGATGGCACACACAGTGGTTTGGATATGCTTATGTCGACACTAATGATTTCTTTAAGGCTTTGGTTTGTCAAGGATGATGCATGGTTTGGTCCTCGTTACTACTGTTAATGCATGTACCACTGCTTTCTTTCTAACTTACCACTGCTAGCGTTACTCGACTACTGCTACATGGTTTCGTTTCTACTGCCAGTTATCTTGTTACCACTGCTACTGTTAGACCCGTATCCCGGATACAAATAGGCCCCACCTTAGATGAAATTGACCAAGGTTTAACGTGATTGGTTAGTCAAGAAATGTTAAATTGACTAGTCAACCCGATAGTCAAACTAATAGTTAACACATGTTATGTTATAGAAAGTAAGGGGACCTATGTTGTCAAGTGGTAACTTGTTATAAAAGTATTTAATGGCCAAATTAGGAGGAATGGGACTTGAGGGACCATTGATGTCAAATGGGAAAAATTGACATCTACAAGTGTTTGGATAATTCTTAATCTTTCTATGGATATCCAGAAAATATGTGGAGTGTGTGTGTGTCGTGATATGATGAAGAAGGAAAATACATGGTGGTCTTGATAATTAAATTGTGAAGGAATTAGTGTTCTCAACCATGAAATAAGCTAGTATCTATGATCTCTACCCAAGTAAGTACTCTTCTTAATGTTTAAATGGTGACTTGGTAGGTTAGGGTTTATGAACCCTAACTTGGGATAATTGGGTATAAGATAATTTTAAGTTAATTGAGAGTTATAGTAATCATGAGATGATTTTATTATGAAATAAAGTTAAGTAAATTACGGAATAGGTCATCATATAATCATAGAGTATTATATGATGACTAGAGGTGTTTAGAGGTAAGTTATGGGTTGTATAAACCCTTAATATTGATATTGTTTTTATGTTGAAGTAGGTTTTGATGATGATGATGCTATTGGTTTAATTAGCTTGGATGAGAGGTAAGTAAATTGATTATAACAAGATGTTATATTGAGTTTATCATATTTGTATTATGTGTTATGTGTTAAATGATTATTTGTGTTAAGGTTATGAATGGCCTAATGACTACTATGCTTGGCTAATAGGAAGATGTGGCTAGTTGGTTAGACTAGCTAAATGAGTTTAGCATAGTTGATATGCTATTGATGACATTTGGAGTTTAAGAGTTAGGGTGTGTTTGTTTGATTAAGATGTTTCACATCTGAATCTGACTACCACATCTTACTAGTAAGAGGTGGCTATAATGTCTGAATCTGAATGAAAAAGTGTTGTTTGTTTTTTTATAATTTTCTGAATGGTTTTAATTTTCTCTTTTTTAAGTATATATTAAACTATTGCAAATACGATTAATAAGTAGATAGTGTAAATTTGAAACAAAACATTTTTATCATAGATTTAACACAATTATAAATCTTTAAATAAATTATCTTAATACATATCTAAATTTAACATAATAAAAACTATTACATAAATCGTCTTAAAATAAAACATAAGCTTAACGCTATGAAACAACAATTAAGTAACTTAACTAATATCAAATAATTTAAAATCTAGCTTTGTATAATTAATGGGTTGAAGAGTTTTGAAGATGAATGAATTGAAGGGGTGTTAATAAGAGGTAGTAAGATCTTTTCGCCACCTCTTACCGAGTTAGACATATTAGCTCTTACCATGTCTGACTGGTGATGAAAAAACAAACAAGTAAAACGTCTGCCCACCTCTTACTGGTAAGAGTAAGAGGGCTAGTAAGACTTTAAAAAAAAAAAAAAAAAAACACACCCTTAATGTGTATTTAGTGATTATGTGTTTAGCAAAGATGTGGTTAGCCTATTTGTGAAGTTGGCAAGGTATGTAGAATTTTGTGTGTTACAAATGATGGGTAAAGTGATGCTTATGATGCAAATTGTGATTAATGATATATGATAACTTGTTTTGTCTTTTACTTACTAAGCGAAAGCTTACGGTTTAGTTGTTTAACCGTTTTGTAGGTTCAATTGTGAAGAATGTAAAGCGATTAGAAAATGCTTAAGGATTGGAAGAGTGTATGTTAGAAGGTTTGTATGCAAATAGGAGCTTAGGTAGAATACCAAGCTCGGAGTCAAAGTTGTTCCCTCGGAGTTTTAAATGGGTTAAATTTTTGTAGTGTCAAGTCTTTGAAATGGTTTAAGAGTCATTTTATAGGTCCTAAAGCATGTTAAAGAGTTATGTTTAAATGGTGTATGCAAACGGGTCAAAACGGGTATTTTGGCATAATACCCGTCACTTTGTAAACCACGTTTCCGTAGGTCAATATGACCAAGTTTATGCATATATTTGATGTTTATAATGACCTAATAATTTCTGGAAGTTTTTGTGTTATGTCATGTTATAGAAGTCGTTTTCCGAAAAATGGGTCAAAAGTACACAAAAAGGTTATGCAGAAAAAGGGGTGTTTGGGACAAGGTCTATTTTAACCCATTTTGGGTCAAACGGGTCAAGAATGTTTGGAAAAACAATGTATATGGTTAAGTGTTTGTAAAGTGGTTAAAATAGTTGGAGAACTAGTTTGGAGAACTAGTCGAAGTCAGTTTTCGAAAATTCATATATTCTTAACCGTAAGTCGTCACGGGTCGTGCCACCTGTCATTTCGAAGGTAATTGAGTCTAGTTTCATGTAAAAATACTTTCAATGGTCAGTTTGTTACAGAATTATATCAGTTCAACGATTAGCAACATCAGATCAGTTTTAAGTCAAATCGTTTCCGCGTAAAAGTTTAAATTTCAGTGATTTTAAGTCGTGTCGTTCACGGGGTGTAACAACTGCTTTTACATCTTTTCCACTGCTAGTTAACTTGTTACCCCTGCTGCGTTTTACTCTACTTTCTACTGCTCGCTTAGCTTCTACTGATAAACAATGGTTTGTGGCAGTTGATGTATCTTAATAGTTTATACTCAAGCAGGTTGTACTAAGGTTTATGGGTTGTCGTTGATTTTCACTTCAAGTTGTCTCTTGCATGGGTTGAAAACCCTAACTGGGTTGATGATTGGTTGGAGAATCTACCATGGGTTGGTGATTTGCATGAATTTGTTTCTTATGCATATTAATTCAGGAGGGTTTCTCAAGTAGCTTTTGAAATTTGTATTGTTCGAGTACTTAAGTTGTTAGTATTGGTGATTCATATTTTAATGTTGCTTCGTTGTTCAATGTTGGCACTGTTGGTTCGTTTTTATGCTGACCCTATAAAAGCTCGTATTAAGTAGCTTTTAAAGGTATTGCTCGAATATGGATAAAAGGACTTAAATTGGTGACGTGGGTAACATTTATCTCGTACTTATTATTATATTATCATGAGTTGGTGAAAAGTAGTTTTTATTTGACGGGAATACGAGCGTAATAATTGTTATGGATTTTTGGCGACACACACAGGATATTGGTTCACACACACAAGGTTATTGGAATTTGTTCTTAAAAGGTTTAAAAGGCTCGTATTTGGTTTTCATTGAAGAATTGATTACGAAGGAGGTTATTTATAACTTATTTGAAGGTGAAGTGGGATTTATTAGTTGCGTGTTATTATTATATTTTTAAACAGCTTACAACGTTTAAAAGTAACTTGTTCGTGCTTAAAGAATGTTGACGAAGACTTGCAAAATCTAGTTTTTATAGGTCAAGGGGTGGATGGACGAAGACCTAGTTAACTATCACTTAAAGGAGTTACATTGTAGTGCTCAGTGTCTCATTGAAGATGAGGATTTTGTCAAGAGGTTGCGATCTACTTATATTTTTGGTTAGTGGTATAAGTTCAACGTCACGTGGATAGTTCAAGACACAAGACACAAGTTTGGGTTATTTTACTTCTTCATCAAGTTCGTTATATTTGGTTTTCTTTACAAGTGATCATTACAAGGAGCTTACAGATTTGGAGAATCATGAAGATGATTAACACATTGATTTCAGGGGAAGCTTATTCTTATGATGTGTTTAATCATTTGATATTCATGCTTACATTCCCTATTTGTTGATAACAAAAAGGGGAAGAGATAAGAAAAGATGGCATGGATTAAGGGGAAGACAAAGGAAGACATACTTGTTTCATTTATGGCGAGATTTAATTTTCTCAATTTCTCTACTTCGTCTAGGAAAGTTCGTACAAGAACCGTGTTTGTTTTGTTATAATCAAATAGGGGAAGATTGTTGGGATTATTGATTTGATGAAACAAAACAAGAAGAATGAAACAAGAGGGACTCAAAGTGACAAAGATGAAATCTACAAAAAGATGGAATGACTTGCTTGCAAAAGAAGATTTATTGTTAGTCCTTCGTAGAGATTTGTAAACCCTAATCCTCTAGTATATAAAGAGGACATGGGGTATAGGTTTCATAATTAAGTCTTCTATAATGTAGTCATTAAAGGTGTGTGTGTGTAACCTAGACGTAGGGTATAAACGTCTAGAGTTTAGAGTTTGTTTAGTTTAGCTTCAAGAATCTCTTGATTCCTGTTACAGATTAAGTGTAACCGTATTATGCTGATCAAATAATATTTGAAGCTTGGAGTGTTATGAAGAAAAACTTTGTTCATAATAACGTTAATTCATTGTTGAATATTCCGCTTTCATTATTAATTGTTCCTAGATAATATGAGGTCTAAACAACCTCGAGCTACAACGATCTAACAAGATCCTTGAGATCGTTTTGAGCCTTAGGGTTTAACAATAACAATGATTATAAACATGATATGCAGCGGAATTAAACAAAACTATCATTATTATTGACACAAGGTTTTCATCATCATCTCTAATGACTACGATTTTGAGGTTTCATTCTTTATTGTTTGACTAAAATACACCGTTGGTCCCTAAACTTGTATCGGAGGATCGCGATGGGACGAAACCGGGCATAATCATCGCCACGGGTCCAAACAGTAGCCATTAAATGCCAGATTGGTCCTTTGACCAAGTCAGACTCTGATTTTTGTTTTGTAGTCAAGGGTATTTTAGTCCATACACATTTATACTTTTATAACACATTTATGTTTTACCCCTTCATCTTTCATCATCTTCATCATCTACTCTTTGTGCCCCTGATGCAACATAATCAAGATTGTCAATAGGCAAAGACAAAGGGTTTACTAGATATTTCACGAATGACATGTAACCAAGCATCTTCCTTAAACAAGGACAAAATCAGAAGTTGCATTGTTCATGGTACAAAGAAAGTTTGAACTTTGAAGATTATTATAGTCTAATATAGTTACTATAATGTATATGGCCTATCAGCATAAAAGTTAAAATTATGACGTGGTGCTTCTGGGTAATTTTTATGCTGATATGGCATTTTTGTTGTTTAATATAAAGTTGCTGACATATAGCTATATAAGAGGTTTATAGTTCAATGTAGTTACTATAATGTTTTCGGAACAATAAAAAATTGGAAATCAGTTTTGGAATTAGATTTGACTATCAAAAGTCAACTGTCTAGAGTAAACCATACAGAAACAAAGCTTACCTGTTCTGCCTAGCTGTTTCACAGCCACTTCGAGGCGTTTAGTAGGATCTCGAGGGTTTTTTATCACACCCGTGTACACACACCCGAATCCTCCCTCACCAATCTTTGCAGACCGGCTAAAGTTCTTGGTAGCTGACTTGAGCTCAGACAATGTGAACACTCTAAGATTACTTGGCCTTTGCGAAAAACTAGGAAAATGAGGGCTTCCCACCGAGTCTATGCTAAGATCAGAGACATTTCGAGAATTTGAATCCGATCCAGACCGTCGTATATCCCGATATGTGAATAGAGAACTAAAGGAATGTACTGAAAGCGATTTTGTTGACGTTTTAGATGTTTCGCTCTTTTTTACGCTGTTAGATAACCCAAAACACTTCATAGTTTCTTAATTTCGTCTTCTAAACTGTCTACATTGGAATTACAACTAGAATCAACATAATTTACAAGAAATACTCAAATTTTGAATAACCACAAATCTATCATAATAAAGTGCACCAACATTTATATGCAACAATAGCAGTCACCTTTAACCAACTCAAACAGAAAGTCAATCTGGTTGCACAACTAAAAGATGATAAAAGAAAGAATCTTTTCAATGTTTCGCACATGATTGAGTGTGAGAATTTGGTTTTTTTATATTATCTTCTGAATGACATGTAACCAACCAACAAAGCAATTTCAGTACTAGTAAAACTATCTTCCATTAAGGGATTGACTGTAATCAAGACTGAATTTAAAAAGCTTGAAGCTTTAAGCGCTTCCTTTGTTCTATTATCTTAGAAGCTTAGATTAACACGTCACATAATCAACGGAATATAACACAATCTATAATGACTACCCAAAAAAAAATAACCATCACAAAATGGCCTAGTGCCAGTGGTAAGACATCTAACCTCTTCACAAGTGGTCTAGGGTTCAAACTTGACTAGGTACTTATTTGGGGGAGGTGAAGGAAAGGATCGGAAGCGGTCACAGAGATACCTTAGTTAGGCCGCGTACAATCTCAGTTTGACTCGCCCTCCCCGGGTAACATGAACATGGAAAACCACATCCCTTCCCGTTTACCAGTTTAAAAGAAACCATACGAAACAATCACAACATGATATAAAACAAAAGGACTCACCTATTAACAACCTAAAAACCAATCTGAATGCAAAACACCAGTTTTCAACATCTACACACAACTAAAAGAGGCTAAAGAACATATCTTTTTAATGTTTGCCACATTATTTAAGCTGTGAAATGATATTATTCTAGAAGTGCAAAATGGGTATTTTTCATCTGTAATTTTGAATTGACATGTAACCAAAAGCATTTGCAATTACTAATCTTCATTAAAAAAATAATAATAATAAAATTAAAAAAAAAACAAAAAAACAAAAAAAACAAAACTTAATATATACAACAAATTTAAAGAACAATTAATCACAAAACTTTGGTTAGTTGTAAACAATTACATGCGACTTGAATATCTCCTCTGTCAAGTATCTATAAAACAGAACATTATGAAATTAATACAAACATGGTGCCAGTAAATTAATACAAACATTGTGCCAGTAAATTATATTGAAAGATGAATGATGAATGTTGGGGAGATGATGAAAGATGAAAGGGTAAAACATAAATGTGTTATAAAAGTATAAATGTGTATGGACTAAAATACCCTTGACTACAAAACAAAAATCAGAGTTTGACTTGGTCAAGGGACCAATCTGGCATTTAATGGCTACTGTTTGGACCCGTGGCGATGATTATGCCCGATTTCGTCCCATCGCGATCCTCCGATACAAGTTTAGGGACCAACGGTGTATTTTAGTCTTATTGTTTTGTATCATCAAATAGGTTTATTGATTTGATGATACAAAACAATAAAGAATGAAACATCAAGAACTTAAAGTGACAAAGAACAAATCTACAAAAAGATGGAGGGACTTGCTTGCAAAAGAAGATTTATTATTTAGTCCTTCGTAGAGATTTGTAAACCCTAATCCTCTAGTATATAAAAGGACATGGGTGTAGGTTTTAGACATACAAGTATTCCAAGATGTAAAGTTGTAAACATTAAAGTGTGTGTGTATGTCTGTCCAGGGCGTAGGTCTTGTAAACGCCTAGACTAAATGATGTAGTTGGTTCAACTCTAGATCATAGATCCCTGTTACAGGAGGTAACACGTTCTACCTTGATCTAGTAGAATTAGAGCTGGTGTTTGTAATCGTAGTCATTAGAGATGATGATGAAAACCTTGTGTCAATAATAATGATAGTTTTGTTTAATTCCGCTGCATATCATGTTTATAATCATTGTTATTGTTAAACCCTAAGGCTCAAAACTATTTCAAGGAGTCCTAACGGATTCCACAGGTATGGCCAAATTGCAGATTTGGTCCTTGAAACTTTAACGTTGTCTGGGTCAGGGGACAAAAAATGCAACAGAAACTTCAAAATAAGGACGTCCAATGCACTTTCAAAGTTTTAAGGACCAAATATGCAATTTAGCCGTACCACAAAGACCAAAAATGCAATTAACTCTTTTTTTAATATACGTAGTAGTAAGATAGGATACGATGTGTGACATTTCTACTTTGCATTCAATGGTTTCCATGTCATCTACTTTTTGCTGGTGCATTTGAGATTCCCTGACACACCTTTTTACACATTTTTTAAAAAACACACTAAAAAACACGCACTAAAAAACACACACACTTTTTCAAAAACCCGCTTTTTAAGTTTAATTCATCACTTTTTATATAAATTTAGAATTATATTATGTTTATTTATTTGTTTCAGTGTAAGCTCAAAGTATCATCTATATGATTTAGTTACTTATTAATTTATCTAATATTATATATTTTAATTTCAATGTGTTTCTAAGCTTTATTATGAATTTAACTTTATACTCTTTTTGTTGTGATTTTGTAGCTTAATTTGATGTTTGGAGTGAAGTGAAGTTGTTAGTGAAAGGTTGTGATTTTGAGTATTGGAAGAGAGTGACGTAAGGATGACGTCACGAGATGGAGTAGGAGGAATGTCGGAAGCGACGCCGCCGCAGCCGCGGCGGAGGATATTGCGGGCACAGACGGAGGGGATTCTCGGTGAGTCCATATTTGATAGTGAGGTTGTGCCGTCGTCATTAGCGGAGATTGCGCCGATTTTGCGTGTTGCGAATGAAGTTGAAGCGAGTAACCCTAGGGCTGCGTATCTTTGTGAGTGATTTTGTTTGTTTGTTTGTGTATTTTTGACATTGTTGCGATTAGTTTGTTAACCGTATGGTGAATCGAATAGGAAAATTTGCTTAGATTGATATAGCGGTGGTTTTATGCTTACTTTTAAGCTTTTATTTGGTGTCCAAACGACGCGTATTATGTGAACTGGGGCAATGTTCGACCGTCATATGCTTTTAGTTTTGTATGTATCGTCATTGTTATGGCTGCTGCCAGTTTTGTATTTATTTAGGCCGGTTGATGTGAATGTATATTATTTATAAATGATGTGGTAGCTAGTAGTGTTTGAAATGAGGGTAAATGGTTTTTCATCATGTCTGTTAGTTAGTTAGCGTGTAGATTGATATTTTAGGTTTCTACCAAATTATTTATTTAACAGAAATTTTAGTGTTTGTTCAGAAGTGTAAGGTGCATAATATGTGCCAATTCTATCTGTTGTTCCCCTTCCAAGGGGAGGTTCTTACCAAGTTATTAATTCAGAATATCTTTTTTGTCGGGATTTATATTAACTAAAACGTCACTGGGTGATGCATGCATGATAATACTGTGTGAGGAAGCTTTGTCCAATTATTCTTAAACGTGTATTGTGCTGTTAAGTGTAAGCTCGTGGAGTTTGTATCGGGGAAAATGTGGTATCTTGTGACATGTAATTTAGCTCTTAGTTGGTGATATGCCGAAAAAGTAATAAGACATAGTTGGTAAAAGGTTGGATGTACATCTGCAATGAGGCACTCTATTTTGTTCTAAATCATTGTTGATGGTTTTACTGCAGGTCGGTTTTATGCATATGAGAAAGCCCATAGGTTGGATCCCACGTCTAGTGGACGTGGTGTCCGTCAATTCAAAACTGCCCTTCTTCAGCGTCTTGCAAGGGTAAGTAGTCTCTAAGATCTAAATGCCGTTTTTGGTTGTTGGGAAATAATCAATGAAATATTCAATGTTATTATGAACAGGACGATGATCCAACCTTGACCGGGAGGATGAGAAAGAGTGATGCACGTGAAATGCAGAGTTTTTATCAACATTACTACTCTAAATACATCCAAGCTTTTCCAACTGCTGGCGATAACAAAGACCAGTAAGCGTTTTAAGTACATTAAACATTTTTTATTTTTCATGCTTAACACTATATTTCTTCAGTGCACAGCTGACCAAAGCATACCAAACTGCTAATATTCTTTTTGAGGTTTCAAAGGCTGTTAATCTTACAGAAGAAGTGGAAATAGAAGAGGAGGTGAATGATCTTTTCTTTCCTATCCCGTTGTTTTGCTCTTGTTTTACTATTTTGACTAAGCTGGCTGTCCCACAGATGCTGAAAAAACATCTTGAAGTTGCAGAAAAGACAGAGATGTATATTCCATACAATATACTACCTCTTGATCCTGATAGTGCAAATCAGGCTATTATGAGATTACCGGAGGTTTGTATTTGAAACTTCTGTCTAATCGTATGTTTATGCACACTCCTTAAATCCTTAATTAGCTTTATTTAAAGTAGAGCAAACAGCAAAATTCATCCACGTGGATTGTTGAATTTGGCAGTAATCATCCCTTGCGCAAATGTCATCCTTTAAGAGCAAATTTCTAGCATATTACATCCCTCATAGGGGTAAAAGAGTATTTTTGTTGGAGGCATGAGACTGTACTCTCACAAAAACGTGCTTACCAGTATGCTGGTGAAACACTCCAAGAAACAAGATGTTACTCAACTGAT
This sequence comes from Chrysanthemum seticuspe, assembly GCA_019973895.1. Taxonomy (NCBI): domain Eukaryota; kingdom Viridiplantae; phylum Streptophyta; class Magnoliopsida; order Asterales; family Asteraceae; genus Chrysanthemum; species Chrysanthemum seticuspe. The sequence goes on along the minus strand of BPTQ01000002.1, from coordinate 188,606,761 downwards.
TCTTTTATGAACTTTGGAAAAACTTAACAAACCATTACACACATTTGGAGACAAAATGGGGTAGTATTACACTTAGGCTGCTTTTGTTTTTTTAAGAGGTAAAACTTCCTCTTTTTCCCACCTCTTCTTGATAAAAGGTGGTATAAAGTGATTTTATAAAAAGAGAATGATTGTTTGTTTTCAGTATCTTGTTCTTCAAGACAAACCCATAAATCCACAATCACCAGAGATGATAAGAGGTGGTGTCACCGGAGGTGATGGAGGTGGTAAATATGGTCGCCGGAGATGGTAGTTGAGGAGGAAGGTGGATGGGTTTGGTGAGGAAGAAGATGGGAGAGATATAAAAAGTGGTTAAAAGACTTTATAAAAGTCTGCATAAAAAAAGAGGAAAAAAGTGATTTTTACCTCTTTTGTCTTAAAAAAATCAAACAATCTTCATCACATATGTCTGCCCGCTTAGAGGTTAGAAGCTCTTCTTCATAAAAAACAAACAACACCTTAGTAATACTCCAAAACTTAAACTCTTAAACACTTTCTTGTGATACAAACTGATTGTTTTTTGGTTTCTTGTTTGTGTTGCGTTGTGCTGATGTGATTAGAAACCTTCAAGTATGCCTTATTTCTAGGCTAGAAAAATATGGCATTCCAGCAAGTCATTCCACCTCAAAAGATTGCATTCTAGAATAATCCTTTCAACTCTTCAAAGTTTTCCAACTTTGCAATTTATCCGGTGAATCCAACCTTTGCAAGTTGATCTAACCATTCCATCCTTTGAAACACTTCAAACAAGTCCAACTTAAAGGCATTCCTTTTCTTTTATTTTCATGACAACTTAATGCAAAAACACGTTAGTTTACAATTTTTATTCTATTATCACTCAAACCCACCCACATACACACATATTCAATTTAACACTTCTTCAACCTCCTTACCCCACTCTCATCTCATCTTAGTCCACCATCAGCACCACGTGTCACCACCACCCACCGCTGCCAAAAAATACACACACAACAACCATTTACCACATCACCGCCGGTTAAACTACCACAACCATTCGTTTGCCACCATCACCCCTGCATAACCATCACCACTATAGCTGTAATGTCTCAAAAAGGTTTTGTTTGATTGTATGGGATTTTCCAAATATAGTGTTTTAGATCTATACTAATGGTTTGAGTTTGATTGAGTGGTTCTCAAATGGGTTTGGTTTTCGTTGATTTAGAGAGGGTTTAGGTATTTGAATATCAATCTTGTGTCAAGATTTTTATGGATTTGGTGTTTCTAGTTATTAGAGTTGATTTTGAATGTGATGTTGTTAGGGTTGATAGAGTTAAAGTTGTTAAAAAATGAACTATACGATGTTGTTGATTAATGCTAATAAAAAAGGAAAGTAAATAAAGAATAATGTGAAGTTGAAGATGAAGGTGGTCATGTATAAATGTAAAATAGTCATTTTACGTCGAGTAGGGATGTAATCTGTTAGACATTTGCCATGATAGTTGTTGATCCTGATTTTGGGTAAAAACGAGCCTATGTTTAAGAATTCGAAATCAAGTTTTACACAAGACCCATTTGACAACTAATAACATCATATATACTTTTCAATGTATATAATTCTTATTAGAAATGAATCAAAGAAATTATAAAGGATAGTTGCGGAACGATATCCTAGTTGAAATGAATCAAAGAATTCACCTTTTATTAACCACTCTTGTACTTGTACTTGTTTGACTTCTTTGTATTTGCTTTTTCACGTTTGCTTTTGGGAAGTTCTCACTCAATATTTCAATTAATATCGAGTCAGTGAGACTTTGTTGGATCCCAATGACTCAAACGCGTTTATAGCTCGGGTACTTTACTCGAATACCGCATCACTCATAAGGGAGTAAACTTGCTTAGTGATTCTCATAAGGAGTAACTTAGTCACGGAAGTACACTCATTCTCTGATTCTTATTAGGGAGTGATTTCCTTAGGCTCTTTTATGTTTAAATATTTGTCAGAGTCAAAGACGGTCAAATTTGGCCCAACAATCTCCCCCTATATTTGAATATATCCAAATAGCCCAAGTATTTTTCAGATGTAAGTAAGTGAACGTAACAACTTCTTACTTTCTCATTTACAACAAAGAATTAAATAAAATTTACAACAAAGAATTAAATAAAAGTAGTAAAGTTTGATCCTTTGTTAATGAGGTTGCTGAATTTTTCTAGACTTCATGTCATGTTCAGGACCACTATCATGTGTATAGTATCATCGTAGCGTCCTCCCTAACATGTTGATGCAATCCTGCTGTTGATGCATCTTGAAGCAAGCTAACTATGCATCTTTTCATAATTCATTTTCCCCCTTCCTTGTATTTTACAATTAGTGACCAACATAGTGACAAAATTTTGGTGTCAGTGTCACCATGTCTCATTCCTCCTATATTCCTCCCGTTATCTTTAGATACTCTTTCGTGACTACAATCTTTGTCACTAAGTTTCCTTCCTTCCTCCCATTATAATTAGTAACTACATAATTAGTGACTACAATTTGTGTCACTGAGTCTCCTTATCTTCGTGACATATGTTCCAACAGAAATTTAGTGACTAATTTTGCAACAACTTTTGTCACTAACATCCTTTTTCTTGTTAGAGGATTTCAGAGGTAATTTTTTGTGGAGAGTTTGTGTAGAGGATTTGTGTGAAGATTTTTTATGGAGAATATATATATTTTTTTGGAGGATTTTGTTAAAGGGTAATTTTTGTGTTTTTGTGGAGGATTTGGGTATATGATATTGTCAAGTCGAAGTCTTTTCCAAAGTGTTTCCCCCTTCAGAAGTAGCAATTTGTGAAGTAAACCCACTTTGATTGATTTTTATTTTTATTTTTTATTTTTATTTTTTGTAACTATGATTTCCGACGTTTTGGCCGACTAATCCACGGGGTTTGAACCCACCGCCACACAGACTCAAACCAGGTAAAGCCCTCACTTAAGGTTGTTTACACTTTGATTGAATTTTGAGTTTTTGACCATGATTAGTCGGCACAATGGTAGCAATTTCTTTGATTTTTTTTAATAAAAATCATTTTTCTAAAAGTTATTTGTAGTCAAAGCACAAAGATGTGGATTTTTGTAATTAATCCACCTGCTTTGATACCACTTGTTGGTCTCGAAATTTGGGTAAAACATGAATATGTTGAAGAAGTTAACTTTTTCAATGTATATAGTTTTCAATGTATATAGTTTCTATTAGAAATGAATCAAAGAATTACATGGGATAGTTGGGGAACGCCATCACAATTGAATGACGAATGTAACTATCCTAAGAGTGCACGGTGTAAAGACCGACATGCTTTTGGATTTTTTTCACCCAATAACACGCCATACTGCACCATGATTGGTGACATTTGATGTGCCATTCGTTCCATCTCGTGGTTTTGTAAGTAAGTGGGGTATTTTTGGTGGTGTGTTATGGGACCACTTGCGCCTATAAACTAGGAGGGTTTTTTTAGTTATGGTGGTGTTATTGGGTATGTGCTGAGGTGGCAACCCAATAACAATTATTCGCACCCTCGTGCACCTAGCTCTCTAAATCTAAATTAAAACATAAATTGAAGTTTATGGATGAACAAAGCATGCTAGGTTTGCTTTGTGTGTTCCTAGGAGAGGAGGATAATTTCATAATAATACACTTTGTGACTTTGTGTAAAGAATCTCTTACTCTTCTCTTTACAAACTCTCTTATATAGGCACGGATAAAGTTGAAGTCACATGTTGTACTAGGTTAGGTTTGAAGCATATTTAATGATGGCTTCAACTTCCAATGTAATATTGAATAGTTAATTCAACTATTCATTATCAACCACTCTTGTACTTGTTTGACTTACTTGTATTTGCTTTTTCGCTTTTGCTTTTAGCAGTTCCCGCCCATTTTTCAATTCTGGCTTTGAGAGAGTATATTGAGACTTTGTCGGAACTCAAATGTTGTTTATAAGTAGTTACTTTACTCTCATATTGCATAAGTGAGGTGAAGTATATCTTCACATGGTCTTCGACGTCCTTGTTAGCTTGTTGTTAATCGAGCTTTATACAACACTCAATAAACTTGTGGGACAATAATGGATGATTAGTCATTTCTATCAGTAATGGATGATTAGTGCCAAATTTAACAAATCACAAGAATAATTTGTGCGGTTACCTCTTAAAAGTATGTTGATTATTTTGTTTGTAGATTCAAGCTGCTATTGTTGCTCTTCGTTACACAAGGGGTCTTCCATGGCCTAGGGAATACAAGAGGAAAAAACAAGACGACGTCCTAGATTGGCTTCAAGTGATGTTTGGGTTTCAGGTAAAGCAAGCTTACCATGGACATTCTATTATATTTTTTCACTGACAATAGCAATGTCAAAAATATTAACTTCTTATTATTTGTAGAAAGATAATGTTGCAAATCAAAGGGAGCATCTGATGCTGTTACTTGCAAATGCTCATGCTCGCCTAATGATTGAACCTAATCAGCAGTGGAAGGTTTTTTACAGATCAACCTCCTATGGAAGTTTTTTTACAGCAGTCCATTAAAAAGGGAATACTAAATAGAAAATGCTTCCTCTAGCTAAGATTCCAAGTACAATCTGAACTTCAAATCAAATCCACGAACAATAACTTGAACATTTAGGAAATGATAAAACTTGTTGGTTGAATAGTTTATCCTTACTTTAATTTGTTCTTTCGTTTGTCTTTTGTTCATTTTTATTGTTAGTTGGACGAGCGTGCACTAAATGGAGTGATGAAGAAACTTCTTAAAAATTACAAGAAATGGTGCAAATACTTGAAGAAGAAAAGTAGTCTTTGGTGAGGCTTCATATTCATCCTTGCTTAAGTTAAATAATTTCACATAATAGGAAATTGGGTGACAACGAGTGTAGGGAAGGTGTTAGCTTGGTAAATTTATAACCACAAAGGAATATTTTTATTTGGTATAGTTGATTAAAAAACCCTTACAACAGCCTATATTGAAAGGCTCAATATAGGCTAAGAAGCATATATTGATAGGGTTTGCATACTTGCATTTAAATCAATACAGTAAATATAAACATTTTCTATAAATAATTATTAACAAACCTAATCATTTAATAAAACAATTGAAATTGTGATAACGATAGATTAAGTTTATTTTGACATGTTAAGGGTTTGCACACTAACATTTTAATTTTCTCTTGCAGGCATAAATTTTCTATATTAATGTAGTTTTGTTTTGTTTTAAAATAGGTTGCCGATGGTACACCAAGAAATTCAACAACGTAAGTTACTGTATACAAGCCTGTATCTTCTTATCTGGGGCGAGGCTGCAAATCTGAGATTCATGCCTGAGTGCCTTTGTTATATCTATCATCATGTATGCTTCTTGTCAAGTGTGTTATAGTTGTGCTGCCTATTTTATGATCTTTTCCATTATTTCTTATCATTTTAGTTCTCTTTAAGTGGTTTAATATAAGAACAGAAGTCCTTTATATAGATATAGATAGATTTCCTTAGAGTTGACTTTATTAACGAAACTCACGGTTCACATAGTTTTTTTAGATGGCTTATGAACTATATGGTATTCTATCCGGTAATGTGAGTCCTATGACCGGTGAGGATGTGAAACCAGCATACGGAGGAGACGAGGAAGCTTTTTTGATGAAAGTGGTTTGTCCTATTTATGAAGTGATAGCAAAGGTATTCTTTCATTCATTCTATTGTCTTCACTTAATTTGGAAGTTATGACAAGTGTTCCTATATGGCTACCACTGTTTGTATAGGAAGCTATGAGGAGCAGAACAAGGAAATCTGGACATTCCAATTGGAGAAACTATGATGATCTAAATGAGTATTTCTGGTATAGTTATTTTATTAGTTTTTGCGAGTTTTAAGTATTTATACATTTGTATTAGAGTTAATTACAAAAACCGTCCCTGTGCACAAGTTACACCTTTCGTCCTAAAACTTTACACTCACCTTTCGTCTCTATATCCGTCATTTTGTAGAAGACCGATCCTTTGACCATTAATCCGTTAGATTGTTGTTAACTCATTCATGTGCCACTCACGTGATGGTAATTTTGTCTTTTGACACTCCATTTTTATACCTGTTTTTCTTTTTTGATATTTTGTTTTTCTTTAAAAACAAACTCAAAAACATAAATTACCATAAACAACCTAAATCATCCCTCAAACTTAATTCCTACCATCTACTAAATCATCAATCCAATCAAAATTGTAAATAATAATCCAAAGAGTGATATCTGAGTTCAAAAACATAAATATATAACACAATCATAATCCCTACAATTCTTCTTTACTTTCAGAGTACCCATTAACAAAAACAACTTCAACAAACCTACACATGAAAACAACTTCAACAAATCCACCTTGTAACAAAAACATGTATGGGATCATTTGTTTCTTTCCCGTTCATATATGGTGTTTTTTTTGGGTAATGCACGTTGTATAAAAAGAAAATAAGAAATTGATAATAAAAAGAGGTTGAAGATGAATGTTACTAAAAGTACGAAAATACCCTTTTCTCTAGATTCTTAACGATTCAAGTTAGTGGCCATTGGTCAAAGGACGAGTCTGTTTCAAAATGACAAATAGAGGGAGGAACGGTGTAATTAATGAAGTTTTAGGACAAAAGGTAGAGGAATGGTGTAATTATTGAAGTTTTAGGAAGAAAGGTGTAATTCTGTGCAAACGACAACTGCAAATTTTGTAGTTAACTCTTTGTTAATTGTTATTATGTAATGTAATATTATTACTAAGAATATCATGAGCATTGCAGGTCAACAAATTGTTTTCGGTTAGGTTGGCCAATGAGCGATGCTACTGATTTTTTTTACGAGCCTATAAAGCTACAACAAGACTCAGACAAGTTAAAGAAAAGAGGGGTAAATCTCTAACAATGATGTATATATATATATATATATATATATATATATATATATTTCGGGTATGAAAATAGTGTCTATTTAGAGTAATAATGTTCTTTGGAGTACAATATGTGTGTTTGTTTCTTTTTCATATTGAATGACCATCTTAAAAAATGTAAATGTCCGATGACCCTTGTCTTTAAAATCAATATTTACTTTCTTCTTTATAGTTGTGAGCCAAAATCAATAACAGTTTAAGCCCAAACATTCTTTTGGTTAATGGAATTCCAAATTTCCATATTTAGAAGACAATGTTGGTGATTTTGCATCACCGATATTATTTAAGTGTACTGGATTAATTTAGGTGACCAATGTGTAATCATGATAAATGTTCAACAAGTCGGGGATGTGCGGAGTGCACACTTGTATGACGTTGTTATGATTATCATTCGGGGGCGAAGCCCCGAATGACGGGGGTCCGGGGGCAGCGCCCCTGGTAGCAGGGTCGAAGGGGCAGCGCCCCTGGCTGGGGTCGAGCTGACAAGTCAGCTTGGAAAAATTTATTTGGTATAAAGTGCTATGTTAAAAACGCACTAGAAAATAAAATTTCCGGTAATTTTAACCCTAAAATTAAACTGATTTGGCGGTTAATTTAACTGCTATTGTAGTTGTAACCGACCATCAGTTTTTGGTCATATATTTCGAATTCTGGTTCTGTTCATAACTAACAAAACATATTCTCAAGTTCAAATCTGAGTTTTATCCGATTAGAGATTTCGGTAGAACCACCGAAATACTTCAAGTGTTTACACGACTCTCAGATTACTGTGATCATAATTTCCTAACAGACAAGATACTTGGAAATTTTGTATCTAATAGGGAATAATAGGGAAAAGAAGAAGAAACATCTAATATTATATATCTTACAATCAAATCAGTTTTAACCATATACAAGCTCCTATGTAGAAACTAAGTAATGAAAACTTCTTACGAAAAAAGGGGTATGCCGAGATTTATTGTTTTTAGGCTTCGATGGATCTATAGGTGGCGATATTGTCCTTAGAAACTACATAACCAAGAAACATTACGTTAGTCACCATGAAATCACATTTTTCCATTGCCCTAAAGTTTTTGTCTCCTAGATAAATCAACACACTTCATAAATAATCAAAGTGGTTTTCCTTTGATTTGTAGTGCACAAAAATCATCAAAGTAAACAACTACATTTAGCCTAATTTGGGTTGTTAGGACTTCATTAGTCAACTTTACTAGGAGCATTAGACAAAGGGTTAATATACACACATGTCATCGTACTTGAGGTTTTTGTTCATTTGAGCACTAAACTATTTTTATGGCATGATGACTCACTGTACTATCGAAGTTTGCTAAGGGAGTCAATAAACTTCTAAAAAACAACCATTTAGATCATTTAAAGTAATTGGGTAACTCATGTAAACTGGTTACCCTTTTGAAAGTGTCCAAATATGTGCTATGTCATTCAAAACATCACTTCCAACTCATTTTTTGCAAGTTACTTATTTACCAATTTTTTCTTTTTGTTAGCGAATCACGTTAGCACAATGACTCGATTAGCAAGTCTGATAGTATGGTGAGTCAAAAAGCCCTTAAAATAGTGTAGTGGCTCAAGTGATAAGAAAACGGAAAGTATGATGACTTTTGTGTATATTTCTTTTGAAAGGCAACTTTTGTGTATATAGACCCTTAGACAAACCGGACGACATTATAAGCCAATCCTAACCTTTGTTTTTTTTCAAGGGTGCTTTTTGTTTATCCCCTTCCTTTAATCTCATGGGTACTTACTATGAAGATTAATCTTGGATGACACATAAGAACCATGCAATTCTTGTAACCAATCAACAGGTTTGAGATTAATTGCTCTACTATTATCACACATGTACATAAATCCAGTCTTCTTTTACCACACTAAAAGGATTTTAACACAAGAAGGACTCATATTAGCTCTCACATAATGTTGAACAAACGACTAATCTACTAGTTTTTGTAATTCTTTAGCCTCGTGAGGGAGGGTCTATCTTAACAAGTTATAACACATTAACAAACAACTAGTAAAGGTTTTACCGTTTTACTAAGTTAGGCATGCCATAACCGTTTTTCCTGTTCTTGTTTACATATTAACAAAACAAATGCATAAGTGCTATTTTCGAGTTCCTCTACAACCTCCATATGATGGATAAACAAAGCCTTGTAACTTTTGGTTTTCATTGCAGCTTTAGATATTTCATTAAGCTTTATTGAAGTAACTGTGATTTTCTTGCTATTATATACAATGAATATGCATCTAAGTACCTATGAGGGACATACTTATCATGATAAATCGTACCTATTGATAAAGGAACAATTACTTGACGAGTAATTTTTACCTCATTTCTATCGCTAAGCTATTGGAGCTTATATAAACGTAGGTGTTTCATTGTAAATAGCTCAAGCTTCTCCTCCTTATAAATTTTTACAAGTTCTCACGTCTACCACTTGCCTTTGATAATGCATCTTGAATACCTTGGGTTTGATGGAGCATCTTGAATGGAAGATGTTCCCTTTGATTCTTATATTTAGGAGCATCTATCGTGTGCATAACTCTTATTATTTTTAACACCCAACCAAAATCAAATTCTACCTTCTCTTCTTAATTAGATTCATTAAAAGGTTATTAATCTTCGGTTTCAATTTCCTTTTGCAAGTATTCAATTTTAAGTAAAGAGTTTTTTGATTGGGACATTAAGATTGGAAATGACCAAAGCAATTATTTCTTAGAACACTTCTTCCCATTTGGATCGTTAGACCATTTTCTCAATATTCTCTTTCCCCTTTAAAGAATTGGCAGCCACGTTCAGTTTTCTTAGAAGTGTAGTTCTTGATTAGGCCTTAAATAGGTCTCGCAAGGAGCCTTTTTCTTAGCTGGTATATCCACTTTAAAAACCATCTTGCAAGCATCTTAAATATTCATAAGAGTTGCAAAAGTTTTTTCAAAATGGTTGAGTACTAGAGTTTGAACCCTTAATAAGTCTTCCAATTGTCCATTCTTCGGCCTCCTTAGTCCCCTATTTTTTGGTTTCTCATGTTTCGTTATTGCTTGCAAGCATGAGGAACAATTATTTACATTCTTTGAGATTGTACCTTGTCTTAATCACCTAGCCATCGTAATATAGGGGTGTTGCTAATGCTGTTGTTAAAGCACCTTGGCTTCATAATCTTCTTCTTGAGTTGAATTGTCCTTTTTCGCGGTCGACGGTCGACGATCGTTTTTCGTGACAATGTAAGTGCATGTTGTCTGGCCTCTAATCGTGTACAACACCAACAAACTAAACATGTTGAAATAGATTTACATTTGGTTACAGAGTGTGTTGCCTTTTGGTCTATACTTTAAATATGCTCCCTCTTGTATCTCTCTCTCTATATATTGAATGAATATACAGGAAACCCAAAGTTTGGTATTCACCAAATATTGTCTTACAGAAAGAATTAGAGGCTGAACTCTCTTAGTATTAATATTCATCAAATCAGAGTTTTACATACACCTATATGATATAAAGGAATTCAAAGCTCAAACCCTAAACTCAACTTAAACAAAAAAGCTGCAAATTTGCAAATTCAAGAAGGGTATGGGTATGTTATAACATGGCAAACACATTCTTTTTAGACCAATGGCATGTCATTGCCATACCACCCCAACATGCCAAATACATTTGAGCCACTCCATCAACTCAAGCCAAATGAAACTTGTGTGTTTTTTTTGTCTTTTTGTTTTTTTTGTTTTTGTATTGTGAGTGGGTGGGTATTTTTAGTGGGGTATTTTGTGGGACCCAATAACATGTTAGTGGTGTGTTATGAGGGAGGGTGTTTGAGTGATTGGTGTGTTATTTGGAGGTGTATGATGTGGCGCTGAGGTGGCATACCAATAACGTGTTATTGGGTCCTTGCATACCTTGTGCTCTTAGTACTTAAGAGCACAAGGTATCGTGGATACCAATAACACGTTATTGGTATGCCACCTCAGCGCCACATCATACACCTCTTAATAACTCACCAATAACTAAAATACCCTCCCTCATAACACACCACTAACATGTTATTGGGTCCCACAAAATACCCCACTGCGTGGTTTGAGTCCATATCCTCATAGTGTCCTGACATGTATTAGTTTGTTAAGATAGTGTGACATAGTAGGTAAGACAACCATTGCGTGGTTTGAGTCCATATCCTCATGACCAAATAGGCTGCTTACTGCCGTGACACGTATTAGTTTGTTAAGATAGTGACATGAATAATGTGGGATGAATGACATTTAGGATAAGAAACCACCTGGAAAAAATCGATGGGTTGGAAAAGTCAACTTTGTCGAGATACGATCATTTTGGCATGTTTTCAGAAGCTTCGACAGAATGTGGAGTTTCTTCATATTGTGCTTACAGGTAACCTCTTGATACTGCTAATGTTATTGTTTATAATTAGAGTAAACTGCAAATACCATCCTTGTGGTTTGTCAAATTTGGAAAACATTATCCATGTCAGAAACTATTAGCAAGTATCATCCCTAGGAGGCCAAATATCTAGCTAAATCATCCTTATTAGGGATGATTTTTGCAAAAAAGTTTAGCATAAGGTTTTGCAAACATCATCCCTCTAGGGATGTAAAGTAACAGACATTTGACCTCTCACGGATGAAACTTGCCAATAATTTCTGACTGAGATGATTAGTGCCAAATTTGGCAAACCAGAAGGATGGTTTTTGCAGTTTACTCTTATAATTATAACTAGTTGTTATTATAATCGCATGTCATTTCTCATTACCTGAGGCAGCACCATTTGTAATAAATTTTTTTCAAGGCTATGATTATAGTTGCTTGGAATGGTGCTGGAAACCCGACATCAATATTCAATTATGATGTTTTTAAGAAAGTAATGAATGTCTTTATTACTGCTTCAGTATTGAAGCTTGGTCAAGGTATCTCTGCAAGCATTGATTTCTCTAAGTTTCTTATCACTTTGCATTTCATGGTGACACCCCCTTCGTTTGGTATTGTAAATTAACATTTTCACTATGCAGCTGTGCTAGACATACTTCTGAATTGGAAGGCAAGACAATGCATGGCCTCCCATGTCAAGCTAAGATACCTTTTGAAGGCTGTATCAGCTGTCACTTGGGTGGTAATTTTAATGGGTTGCTCATGTTCCCCATTATCATTTAATTTGGCCGTTGTTGTATACTTGTCACCAAACATGCTTGCTGGTTTGTTGTTTCTATTCCCCAACATACGTCGTTACCTTGAGAGTTCAAACCACCAAATTGTGATGATAATGATGTGGTGGTCTCAGGCATGAATATTTTACAACTTTTCATCTATTCATCTGTTTTGCTGGCTTTAACTTGATTATTGGTTAATGAATCACTTACTCTAGATTTTATATGAAATATATGACAGCCTCAGCTCTATGTTGGGAGGGAAATGCACGAAAGCATGTTCTCTATTTTCAAGTACACAACCTTTTGGATTCTGCTCATTTTTACAAAGCTCACATTCAGTTACTATTTAGAGGTCATGTTCTTAACAGTACTCAACATGTTTTGCTAAGCTGTAATATTTTCCAGCCAAAATGTGTAGTCTGAATGCCAAAATGTATAGTCTCTTTGATGTTAATGAACCTTTTTGCTTTGTTTATGCATTGACAGCTGTAAACTATCATTGCAGATAAAGCCACTTGTAAGTCCTACAAAAGCCATCATGAGTTTTCGTAGCAGTACTTTCGCATGGCATATGTTTTTCACCCAGGGTAAATACTGAATATTAAATGAAAATGAAAATTTAAAATTCAAACACCTTTCATTTGGTTTTTTAAATTGACTTATGTGGTTTTGCAGCAACGAACAATATTGTTCTGGTGGTTGCACTGTGGGCTCCAGTCATTCTTGTAGGATTACACATATTCAGTTTATTGTATCATTCATTTGAACTCGATTGGTGTAGCTATTACGTATTAACACCCAAATACTTACAGGTTTATTTTATGGATACTCAAATCTGGTATGCTATATTCTCTACATTATTTGGAGGTATCTATGGAGCATTCCGCCGCCTTGGAGAGGTTTGTCAAATTCTGTGTCTGAGTGTGCTTCTCAGGACATCTTACTGCTTTAAGTTATAATCTAAAAATCATATTCTTTTGCAGATTCGAACTCTTGGAATGTTGCGCTCCCGTTTTCAGTTGTTACCAGGTGCATTTAACTGTTGCTTAGTTCCACCTGAGAAAAGTGATCAAGTGAAAAAAAAGGGAGTTGAAGCTACTTTGTCTCGTCATTACGACAGGGTAACTTTATGAAATAACATACGCACAGAAAATCAACTGCTCCGTTCATCTTTTAATTGATTGTATTAGTTCTAGTTTAAGGCTATGCTTTTTGCTATTGCTGCAGCTTCCGTCACATAAAGAGAAAGAAGCTGCAAGATTTGCTCAGTTGTGGAATGCAATTATTACAAGTTTCCGAGAGGAGGATCTTATTGACAATAGGTAAGTAGGTTAAGTTCTACATGTTTTCTATCATAAATCTATTTTTCTGCCTCAAAGTTTTATTTACCAAAAAGCTTCTTGTGGCAACAGGGAAATGGACCTCTTGCTTGTGCCCTATTGGGCAGACAGAGACTTGGATCTTATTCAGTGGCCCCCATTTCTGCTTGCTAGCATGGTACTTTATAGTTTCTAGGATTCTCGGTATTTTTTCTTTTCATTTTTGTAAATTGAAGTGTATGAAGACGTTTATTGTTTTTGCTAATAATGGATAGATTCCTATTGCATTGGATATGGCGAAAGACAATGGCAAAGACCGTGAGCTGAAAAAGAGGATTGGGAACGACATTTATATGTATTGTGCTGTTCGTGAATGCTATGCTTCATTCCGCAATGTAATTAAATTTTTGGTTCGTGGTGGTCTTGAAAAGAAGTAAGCCTGGTTTTTCTCTAACAAGTTTTATCGTGAAAGTCGAGATGTTTATTGGGAGAGACATCTATTTTCATTTCAGAGTTATCAATGAAATATTTGAGGAAGTTGACAAACATATTGAAAATGACACTCTATTGAGAGACTTCAATATGAGTGCTCTTCCTATCCTCTTTGACCATGTTGTTAAGCTTATCAGCTACCTGGTATGTAATTCAATAAAACATTTTGGAATAACTTCCTTTGCTATGTTAAAGTGTATAGGGATAAGCTAAATTAACATGGTTTGCTGCTCACAGTTAGAAAATAAGGCAGCGGACCACGATCAAGTTATTATCCTTTTCCAGGATATGCACGAAGTTGTGACAAGAGACATCATGGAGGATCATTTACTAAAGTAAAGCCTTCCCTGTAACTATTGTCTACTTCAGCTAGAATAATTTCTTACAGTCTGTCTTGTTTCTTTTTTGTCTAGTATTGATGGGCCAGGTTACGAGGTGGATGAACAATACCAGTTATTTGCACCTGCAGGAGCTATTCTGTTCCCGACTCCAGAATCGGAAGCCTGGAAGGAGAAAGTAAATTAAAAACATATCGACACCTTTTGATGTTTTGTTTCACGTTTAGTATATACTTCTTTCATGGTGTCCTTTTGCAGATCAAGAGGCTGTACTTATTGCTTACGGTGAAGGAATCTGCTATGGATGTGCCGTCAAACTTGGAAGCTAGAAGACGAATATCCTTCTTTTCCAATTCATTGTTTATGGACATGCCACAAGCACCCAAAGTTCGCCATATGCTTTCCTTCTCGTAAGTATTCCATGTTGAAATCTTTTTAAATGAAATAGTTTCTTCTACCTTGTATTGAGCATAATAAGTTTCTTTTTATTAACTTTTTTGTAGCGTCCTGACCCCTTATTACACGGAGGAGGTTCTCTTTTCTTTCAATGATTTGGAAGTCCCGAATGAGAACGGTGTATCGATTCTCTTTTATTTACGGAAGATTTTCCCAGGTTTGTCATGTTCTAGTGTGTGATTACACCACACCAATGTGTGTATATGGTATTACTGACTGGTGATTATGCATTACAGATGAATGGAACAACTTTCTTCAGAGAATGGGTTGCTACAATGAAGATGATCTAAAAGGAATTCACGATGAAGAGGATCAACTACGTTTATGGGCTTCCTATAGAGGCCAAACTTTAACTAAGACAGGTGTGTTTTCACCAAAGTTGATTTAGTAACACCTTTAACATCTTACAGTTGGACTAATTCGTATTATTGATGATAGTTCGGGGAATGATGTATTATCGTAAAGCATTGGAGCTTCAGGCTTTCCTTGATATGGCTAAAGACGATGGTACACAACTTTTCTTTTTCTTGCGAGTATAAATGAAGTTCCAAGCTATAACAGAAATTAATTTGGTCTGCTATGTCTAATGTTTGGACCAGATTTGATGGAGGGGTATAAGGCGATTAAATTAAATGAGGATCCAAGGAAGGGAGAAAGGTCACTATACTCTCAATGTCAAGCAGTATCGGATATGAAGTTTACATATGTCGTCTCATGCCTAAATTATGGTATTCAAAAGCGTTCTGGGGATCCTCGTGCAAAAAATGTTTTGAGGCTTATGACAGAGTATGCATCTGATTTGGACTTGGCTAATTTGAGTCATAATTTGTATTTACTGACAAATGGTCATGACAGGTACCCATCTCTCCGTGTAGCTTATATCGATGAGGTTGAGGAGCCTAGCAAGGATACAACTAAAAAAGTAAACCACAAGGTTTATTACTCTGTTCTTGTCAAAGCTATGCCAAATTCCATTGCTCTTGATTCGGGACAAAATTTGGATCAGGTTGAAAGTAAATCCTTATATGGAATTTAGATGTATGCAGCAGAATTAGTTTTCTGACAAACTGACGACAGATGTGATCTTAATGTGCAGGTTATATATAAGATAAAATTGCCTGGACCTGCAATATTGGGAGAAGTAAAGCCTGAAAATCAGAATCATGCTATAATCTTCACACGTGGAGAGGGTTTGCAGACGATAGATATGAACCAGGTTTCAAAATTATGCTTTCATTTCCAGAAATGAATGGACAGTTAATGTGCCTTCCTTAATCTTTTTAAACATCCATGTTTAGGAGAACTACATGGAAGAGGCCTTAAAAATGAGGAACTTGCTTCAAGAATTTCTCGTTCAAGGTGATGGTGCGAGATACCCTACGATACTTGGAGTTAGGGAGCATCTTTTCACTGAAAGGTACTTGCTGTAGCGTTTCTCTTAGTTAATATTTTTTAAAGCTCATTGTTCTACTTTCTTGTTGCAGTGTTTCTTCTCTTTCACGCTTTATGTCTATTCAGGAGGGAAGTTTTGTGACCATTGGTCGGAGATTGATGGCAAACCCTTTAAAGGTTCGATTTCACTATGGTCATCCAGATGTTTTTGATAAACTGTTTCACCTTACAAGAGGGGGTGTCAGCAAAGCCTCCAATATCATAAATCTAAGTGGGGACATATTCGCAGGTATTGTCAAACTAGGATGTCTCTCATGGTTTGTGAGTGTTCCATATGAGCTTACCAATTCTTGCATTCTGTACAGGTTTTAATTCGACACTCCGGAAAGGAAATGTCACACATCACGACTACATACAAGTTGGTAAAGGGAGGGATTCAGGTTTAAATCAAATATCTCTGTTTGAGGCGATAATGGCCAATGGAAATGGGGAACAGACACTTAGCCGTGACCTATACAGACTAGGACGCGGCTTTGACTTTTTCAGGATGTTATCATGTTATTTTACTACCATTGGTTTCTACTTTAATACCTTAATCACTGTATTGATTGTGTATGTGTTTCTGTACGGGCGCCTTTATATTCTCATTAGTGGACTCGGGCAGGAGCTTAGTGCCCAACTCGCCATTCGGTATAGTTCATCTCTACGAGTGGTTTTTGCTTCACAATTTTTTGTGCAAATTGGACTCTTAATGGCCGTGCCTATGATGATGGAAATTGGTCTAGAAAAAGGTTTATGGACCGCATTAAGTGAATTAATTATCTTGCAAATAAATTTTGCACCGATGTTGTTCCCATTTATGCTTGGAACAAAGACTCATCACTATGGTAGGACATTGCTACATGGAGGTGCAAAGCACATGGCAACAGGTCGTGGATTTGATATTTTACATACAACGTTTTCTAACAACTACCGCCTTTACTCCCGTAGTCATTTTGTTAAAGGAATCGAGGTTATGATTTTGCTTCTTGTTTACTGCATTTTTGGTGACTCGTATAAAGGAGTGGTTCCATACATCTTGATTACTGTGTCAATATGGTTTATGGTCATAGCGTGGCTATTTACTCCGTTTCTCTTCAATCCACGGGGTTTTGAGTGGCAAAAGATTGTTGATGATTGGTCTGATTGGATCAAGTGGATTAGCAACGAGGGTGGTATTGGAGTTCCTCTTGAGAAGAGTTGGGAATCATGGTGGGAGGCTGAACAAGAACACCTACGTTATATTGGAAATAGTGGTGTTTTAGTTGAGATATTGTTCGCATTACGTTTTTTTGTTTATCATTATGTGCTTGTTTATCATTTAAGTACAACGAAGCATCAATTTGTCGGAGGTCCTCTAAAAGCAGCGTCTCTACCTTTGGGTAGGGGTAAGGCTTCTCCATACCTTGTGGAAGACGGCATTGGGTTAATGAAGCATCAATTTATCATGGTATGTATTTTTTATTTTTTATTTTTTTATTTGCTGTTGCTGTTGTTCTCTTATTTGCTGTTGCTGTTGTTCTCTTATATGTTTCTAAAGCTTTTGTTTTCATGGATAACAGGTTTGCTACATATCATTTGGAATCTTCTTAGCGATAAAGGTATATAAAACAAAAGAATTGATAAACAAAGCCCTAAGGGCTACATTTATGAGTTAACACATGCACGAATGATGGTACCTTAACAATTATGGGGCGTTATCAATCATATCATCAAGTGGTTGAGGTGGTTATGTCTAAAGTGCATCAGTGCATGTCTTAAGCTTTTAAACGTAGCCCTTATGGCTATGTTTATCAATAGCCATAAAACAATTATGAAAGTTGTTTTTTCAACTTACCGGGTATGTATGGTCGTTTTTAGTTTTGATTTTGGTGGTCGTCGTTTGGTTATCGGCATAATCTGATTTTATGTGCCAATTCGTTTGGCAATACTGTCATCTATGGATTTTTGGGTTACCTTTTTATTCACTTGTATACCAAATAGAAAAAAGATGGTGTTTCAAACGGTTGTATTACTGGCAATTGGAACTAGTTTGTGAAATTTCCTAGAGAGTACTTGTACGCGAACTTTTTTTCTGGGACTAATGGAATTTAGTAATTTAATTAAAATGTTAAAAGAATAACAAGCATTATCCTAAAAATTAATTTTTGGGTTTTCCATCTTCCAGGCTTTATTGAGTGAAATTGATCAACTCGTTTTCTGGCTAATCAAAGGGGTCCTCATGCTTGTCTCCGTTTTCATGATCATGATGGTTCTCCCAAATATGACACTGCAAGACATTATCGTGTGCATTCTTGCCTTCATCCCAGCTGGTTGGGGTTTACTATTGGTCAGTAAAACAATTTGCCATTCCCTATATATTTCTTTGTATCTCAGTTCAGTATTGGTAGCTTATTTATTGCATTATTTTTAGATTGCACAAGCATGTAGACCCGTAGTGAAGAGAGCTGGATTGTGGGAATCGGTCAGGACACTTGCTCGTTGGTATGACATAATGATGGGCCTTATTGTGTTCACCCCAGTTGCATTTCTTGCATGTTTTCCTTTTCTTTCAGGATTACAAACACGCATGCTGTTCAATGAAGCGTTTAGCAGAGGTTTGCAAATATCTCGTATATTGGGAGGTTTGCGAAGAACTTGAAGGCTTTTGTGGGTCTTTATATGTGACTAGATCGGCAATGAACACCTGCTAATACCAGCATCCCAAAGTGAAGGAAAAAAATGTCAATGTATCATCATCATCATCATCTTTGTATCTTTTAAGTTCGGATGTTTAAGGTAATACACAATACTCATTATGCTGCCAATCCGCAAGAACCTAACGATGTAGAATGTTATAATATTGTAATCGATGGTGTAAAAGAATTTCAGTAGCTATAATTTGTTGCGACTAGTGAAAGCGCTAATAAGGGATTTTGATTTTCGTGTACTTGCTCCATTTCAATGAAGGCTCCAACAACTAAGGAACAGAATGGAAGGGAAAAAAAGTATTCTACGCGGACGTGAAATTAAAGCTCTATCAATAGAACTAGCTCCTTTTTTTATTTAGCCTCGTCTTAGAATCTTCATTTACGCACTATTACTTTTTTTTAGCCAAGGTACTTCTTTTTAACCACAATTCCAATAAAATAATAGATATACATTTATGTTAATTAAATTTGCCTGTTAAAAAGCTTTCGTTTAGTTTATTAAATTTTGTTACTCCCCTCCAGCCCCAAATTATTGTCCCAATTTAATTTTTTCGATCTTTCTTTTACATCTTTGACCTTAAATATTTTTGTTTGTGTTATATAAAACTTGATGTAAAATATATGAATATATTGCGTTTTAAATGTATTTTCATTTATATAATTTTCTTCAACTATTGTATAACACAAACAAAAATATTTTAGGTCAAAGTTGAAAAAGAAAAACCAAAAAAGTAAAAAGAGGACAATAATTTTAGGACGGAGGTGGTATCTACTTATGTTTATCAAGGATTTTTGAGTAAATTTCAGATTTCGTCCTTATGGTTTACACACGATTGCACCTTTCGTCTTTCACGCAAAGTAAGTATAGCTGTCTAATCTTGTTAATATTTGCATGTATTGTCCTTTTCGTTAACGTCTGTTAGTATTCAATAACAACAATACTCAATTCCGTCGGAACGAGGTATGAAGAAGGTGAGATGTAGACAGTCACACACCTACCCGAAAGTAAAAGCACTACTTTTAGAAAGAAGTCCGACAAGTACGCGTGTCCGTTAGCATCTCTTTGATGAATTCAATCATGTGCAATTATTTTACACGTTTCCATCTTCAACCTCTCTAATTTCTTTATTGAATTTCTATTTTTCTTTTTTTTTAAATTAACTAATCTAAAAAATACTCCACATGTTAAATTTAATCAACCCATTTTTAAAAGAAAAAAGAAAACTTAACTAATCCAATTCATCGAAACCAAACCCAAATCAAAACAAAAGATTAATCAATTTCAATAAACACACACCCAAACCATTTTTCCAAAACAAACTTTTTCTCTATGGTGCATACAACACTACGATATCTATATATCTATTTTTATATAGTTTCCAAAACAAACTTTTTCTCTATGGTACATACACCACTACGATATCTATATATCTATTTTTATATAGGGAAATAATAGAGAAGCTTAATTAGAAAAAGTGGCCTAAACTGATGTGTCATCCTCCAGTTGGTGATATTAGAGGAGCCCACTTTTAATGCAGCAATCAAATGATGACACCTCAGTTTAAGCCTCTTTTTAGGTCTAATATTAGGGCATCCACTATGATGAACCTCTAAAAAAGTTTATACAATTAATGCATCATTAAATTATAAACTTTTTCATATTATAAACCTATATATAGTATGGATAAACCTATTCATAAAGCTTTTCATATCATAAAACACAACCAACATTTTCAAAAAGAAAAATAAAAAAGAAATTTAAAAATGGTTTAGACCTCTTCAAGATCTTAGACCTTTTCATTCCACCTAGGATTGAAATGACTTCTCACTATGGTTCACAAATTTACGGACCTCTTCAAAAAAATTTAGACCTATTTATAAATCACCATAGTGGATGCTCTTAGGTTCATATATCATTGCTCTTTTATATATAAATACACACACGACTACCATCATATAACCGAAGTATTCACCTGTAGTAACTAACAAATGGCGCACAACCACGGTGGACGAATGACAACTGTTCAACTACCGGTGGTGTCAGCAAAGGAGGGCGGCCGTCAAGAGATTGTCGAAGTTGCTACGATGATGATTGGTTTATTGTGATGATTCATTGTTGTTTTTGTTGTGTTGTTGTCGATTTTGTGACTTTTTGATTTAATCTGTCAAATTTATGTAGAGCAAAAAACTCTAATTTTATAGAAAGAAATTAATTGTTGCTAAAAAAAATATAGAAGGAACTTAATTAAATATAATCATGATTTAAAATGTGTTTGTGATTGTTGGATTTTTTTTTTTTTTTTTTTTTTTTTTTTTTTTTTTTTTTTTTTCATATTTGGCATTAATCTAAGAAGATACACTGTTTTTGTAAATATTCAAAAATATGTATTTGTACTTTTTGATTTTTTTTATTTTTATAAGCTAAAAAACAGAAATTTTCAAGAATTAAAAGAAGTCGAAGATGAAAACATGTAAAATGACCAATATACCCTTAGGTGCTTTACACGTGATTGAGTTAATGAAGAGACACTAACAGGCGTTAGTGAAAAGGATGAAACATGCAAAAAATGACAATGTGTGATTATGTGTAAACTAATTTGAATATTACTTGGGATTTTTTAAAAGGAAAATGTCACCATTTAGTAATCAAGTTTCTATCATTGTTTTACTAAAGTCACTCATATTTTATTTCAACTAAAAAATCACTCAACTTTCAAAACTGTTTCATTAAATACACTAAAAGTTTTTTTTTAACTACAAAAACTACTCCATTTTAATATTATTCAACCTTAGTGACTTTTATAATGAAATTAGTAGAAATTTATCTTTTAAAGTTGTCTTTAATGTGTTTAGACATGCATCAATCACTAGTACATTGAATAAACTAGCCCACTAAATTTAACTTCTTTCAACTAATTTTATATGCTACAAAATAATAACAAAATTTAAAAGTTTCTAATCCTTTTATTATATAAATGTTCAAAAGTTTCACAATCTTAGAACATTATTTAAACTTGAATGATTTATGTAGTAAAAATAAAGTTTGAGTAATTTTAGAGAGATAATAATTAAACTTGAGTGTTTTTTTTAGCCACAAAAAATTTTGAATGACTTTAGTGAAACAATATTGAAACTTGATTATTATTTAATGAAATTCACCTTTTTATAAACGCGATGTGGATTACTTTCTTTGTTAAAGGCTTTGCCATTTTAATTGTCAAAGTTTGTCATATGCTTCTTTTAAACCGAAAATCTTAAATTTGATAATGAAGAAGTCGAATACTACAAAATTATACAACCGTTGCAACACGTAGTAATAACCACCTCGTTTATAACATTTTAAGCATATACGTAATGATTTAAGATCATTTTAGAACAAAACATTCTTTACAACTCAATAGAGTAACCTTTTTTAATCATGGTTTTCAAAGTTCAATCGAGTAAAAGTTATGTGAGGGGATTTGGGGGTTTGGTTTATCTATTTATTGTATAGGGATTTTGTTGCAAAAAATGTCCCTAAACATTAATGTTGGTCGGGGTTAAATAACAACTGACTTGTGTTGAGTGACATAAGTCAAAATTGATGTGGGTCGGCTTTGAATTTTTTAGTCAACAACGATAGCAATGGGTAATGTACACATGCAGCTGAGTGAGTCTGTGAGTGTCCATAAGTGTTCCACTGCTTCATTGCAACTATATGAACATGTATTTGGTTCATTATCAACGCATAACCGATACACTCCTACTCCATCAATCCTACTTAACAAATACATGATCCTCCTTAACAAATGTACCTCAACACTAAACGAGGTAAATGTACACATTCATGGGTATTTATACAAGAGTAAAGTACATTGGCTAACAAATATATACATACCAATGCAGTCATCAGATAGTATGACAATACCATAGTTGTCTATTTTGACAACATGAGTATTATAATAAACATGGCATTCATTTCAGTCATTAGGTAATATGACAATACCATAGTTACCCATTTTGATAGCATGAGTATTACAACAAACATGGCATCAAAACGCCAAAACAAATCCTAAATCATGATAACTCAATCTTTAACAGATGATTACAAATTCATTCACTAAATCACCTAAAATGTTATTGCTTCTACTCCACCTATTCTTACTGAAAACAAATCATAATCCTACTTAACAAAAAAATTACACAAATCATAAACAATCATAATCCTACTTTACAAACATATAACACAAATTAAATTAGATAATTAAAGATACTTGACCCATTGTTGTGATACCATAATGTACATTAACTACATAACCAACCATCAACAAAAATACATTGTTCATATACACCTAACATAAACATCATCAACTACCAAAACCCAAATAACTAACCCACATTGACCAAAACCAAACGGTCAACTTTGCAAGTAAACATAAGAAACGAAGAAAACCTAACTGATGATAAGGTATTTCCTCAACTTGTTAGCCCGCTGCTCCTCCATTTTTGCCCGAAGCTCTGCCTGGTTTGCTTGGGTCTCCTCCTCATTTGCCCTATGCTCCTCCCAGTCAGCCCTCTCTTGCTCTAACCCCAAGCATCTTCCAAAGCATCTCTAGTCCTAACTCCTAAGTAGACCAGGGATGATGTCTAAAGATCGATCGCACATCGGTGGATCCACCCAATCGATGAAGGGACAACTCGAGTTCTGTAAAATGAAAGAAATATAATTAAAAAGAAGAAAATAGAGGCAACTTGTAAAATTGAACATTATTATTGTTTTGATCAAAAGCCAAACTTACGTATGTCAGGCATGAGTAGAAACGCCTACCAGGATTCCTGTTAGTCCAGGAAGTTCTAACTACATATTGAAGACCACATGCGCAAAAGAACCATTTTTTCAGATGAACAAGATGATGAGCAGTAACAGTTGATTCAAGGATGTGTAATGGTGACTGCTTAATCGTGTTATATAAGAATGAGAGAAGTATAACCTTGTTGCAAAAAATGTCCCTCAAAACAAAGTTAGGTGTGCTAGTGGGGCCTGTCAGGTGGATTTAACGCGGCAAGGACATAACTTGCAAAAATGTGAAAGTTTAGAGACATTATTTGCAAAAAAAATTTCGAGGGCATCTTTCCTAATTTTGAAAAAGTTTAGGGACATTTTTCGCAGTTTACTCTAAAATATATTACCATCTTACATCACATTCCTCATGTTACCTTAGCAAGAAAAATCTTATCCGTTTCATATGTATTTGTTTTTATCATTTCTCACTCTTTGGCGTAAGGGGCTGGAGCTGGAGCTGGAGCTGGAGCTGGGGTTGAGGTTAGAGCCGGAGCTGGGGCTTATATTATAAGCCGAAATTAGAATTTTTATTTTCATAAACTTGTTTGGCAAATTAGTTTAAGTTGTGGCTTATTATTCTAAAATTACTAAAAAGGACAAATAATTAAATTAACATATGTATATATTAGATATTTTTGTGGGTAATTAAGTAATTTAATACCAACGAGAATTATGTTTGGGGCTTATAAAATATTTAGCCTAATTTTTAGGGCTGAGGCTTGGGCTTATAATTTCAAAAGCCCCTTTATAAGCCTCTACGCCAAACAAAGCTTATAGGTGGGCTTTTGAAATTTAAGCCCCTAAGCCCCCTAACCAACACAGCTTAAACGTGGTTTTTAAAAGAAGTATTGTTATTTCCAGTGACGTTAATTGCGTCAATATAGTCTAAGGATATTTGTAGTGCCATTTAGACTGATATAAGTAAGAAATATGAATGAAAATGACTCATAGGTCCTTAAATTTCCAAATTCATTATTTCATTGTAATTGCATCGATCTTTTTCGAAAACTCTTTTGAGTTCCTAGTTTCCTTCGTTGATTGGAGGAGTGGTTTCCCATTGAGCTTAGCTTGGTCTTAACGATATCAAAATCACAACAAGTACTAAAAGAACATAATGTTAACCGTATATTGTGATAAGAACAATAGGTGCCAATTAGTGTAGTTAGTTGTACATTGATTGGTGATTACCTTGATTTGTGGGGTTTACCCAAAAATAGTTTATGTATCTTCCTATATGTAGCCCCATTCGATTGGTCTGTATTGATTAATTTAAGTAATCAAATCATTATTCATATTACATATACATTCTCTTATCTTATCTGACACATAAATCTATAAGAATGAAGAATTTGAACAAGCTCTAAGAAAGTAAGAATTTAATGATAAGATTTTGATTCCAACATTTTGCCCTAATTGTTTGTTTTGGACAAAAAGATAAATGTGATAACTTATAAAGTGAGGAATCTCTTATTATGTTGTTAACAAGTTCAAAGCATTTCTTTTTCTCAAGAGTGGATACATTTCAAGCCTTAGTAAAAAAAAACAACTTGGTCTTTAAGGCTATATGTAGCTCACACCGATAATTTACTGCTCACTCAACTTCACATGAACGCCACATTATACCACTCGTCACTTAAACTCCAATAGTTTTCAGTCGATCACCCTTTACCTATGCCCAAATATAATTTAAACACACACATACACATAACACATCTCACACAAAAAGATAACCTCGCACCAAAGGTGAAGGTGCTCATCACTTGAGCCCAAAATCGAGTGACGAAGGGTTTAGGCGGTGTAACCCTTTCACACGTGAGTGAGGGAGGACATCAATTGGCACCTTAACCTCACACGTGATCTTCCCACTACGTAGTACGCTGAGCCTAACAAGGAAACAGATACATTTCCTCAACTTCATGTGCCTAGCAAATCAAGTGATTATGCACATTAAGCCCTTGGACTCTTAGTAGAAAATCATTATAACTTTACCAAAATATTAATCTGACCATTTGAACTTAAAAAAATTTCCATGTAACGATTTTATCAAGCTACAAGTCTTTGACTAAATAAGGTTTATTTAAATATCTTATATTATCCTAGCTTGATGATTGTTGGACTAAATAAGGAATAGTTACTTTTTTGTGTGCCTTAACTGTACTCCTAAATTCCTAATGCAACATATTTTAGAATGATGGTACATATCATAAATAAACGATGCAGAAAGCAATGTAGCAATATTGGTTATTTTTCACATGAATGACATACCACAACAAAAATATGTTACATTATAGTGGCAAGGCTTTGTGAAAAGACAAAAATAAAGACATTTACAATGGCCTAAGTTCAATGCCTTGCACCACAAGGCCAACAAAACTATAGTCGCCATCGATGTCCATACCATTCAAGCTAAGATCCATCCCAATATTTCCGGTGCTATCGATTTTATCTTCCCAAAGTTGAACTTCCATCCAACCATCCTTCCTCAGTTTTGGATGGCCTTTTACTTTTTCAGTATTTAACTGCTTGTCGGACTTGTGATCAAACATTGGTCTGATATTCGTAAGATACGGAATGATTAGATAGATAGACCGTGGATAGCGAAAACTTTGATTAAGCAATGCTATTGGACCCTCAATTGAAGAGTAGTTTTCAGGTGGTTTGTATATAAGATGACATGAATAGGTTGTCTGCGGTGACAACAATTTGGACTCAATTTTAAAAGCAATTCTAAATTCATCTGTGTCAGGAGACTCGGCCACCACTTTGAATCTGCAAAATTGTAGAAAGAAAATATGCTATGAAATATAAGTATATAACCAACCAATCTACCATACAAGTTTGTAGCATATATTTTTGAAACAAAATGGTCATTTACATGTTTGAAACAACCTGCATATATTTTTCCCAGGGTCTATAAATATAATGTATATCGGCATAGGTTGGCTAACTAACAGGTCAAACGGGGAGGTTGTTAGTCTGTATTTCTATAAAATAGAAACGGGTCAGGTCAGGTATACCCATACCCAAAACAATATATGTCAGAGTTTTTAATAAATAATTTGTTAGACTAATAACGAGCACAAAAAATCACAATTACAATAATAATCAAACTATTTCAATAAGTTGTGTGCATTTAAAGTATACTTTGCATGAATTTTAACCCATTTGACCCGTTAAAGATAGAACATGCAAATAACCAGACTTATCAAAGAAAGAGATAGAACCTTGAGTCCGGCAAAGGCTTCCTTATCCATTTTTCCTCTGGCAAAAATTCCATTGCGGGTATCATAAGACGTTTCTTCATACTTTTGCTAATAGACAGCCACTATACATTAACACAAACTTTACAATGTTAGTAATTCTGAAGTGCTGTCCTCTGCTATACTTAATCCTTCAAAATGACATTTTATGAATCTTAAATGAACAAAACGAACTGTAAACAATCATTGAGAATTAGCTACATGCATAAGAACTAAACATTTCAAACGTCATAAACATATCATCCAATATACTAATAATCTTTTTAAGCCTTCATTGTGTAACGGACTTGTTAATGTTGTAAATATGTCAGTTTACACCTATAGGCTATGGCCGCAAACTAATAATTTTGGTATCATGCAAAGAGTGTTTTTAATTAGAATTATACCAAATAAATAATTCCAGACTTACAGAGGTTTAAAATACAAATTTATCAGATTTAATCATACTTTTGAATATCAGCTAACAAAATAGAAGTTATGTGTCGAAGTTACGCGTGTGTAAGCTTAGCAAATAGCAATGCACACCTTCATACATTATGATGTAAGAATTGGAGGCACAATAGGAAGATACCTTTTCACTGTTGTCGATGAGGAACCCTTTGCGAAGAAGAAAGTAGAGTTCCTTCTTAGTTGTCCATTGTATACTATATGTTGACCACTTGATTAAGTCGGTATAGTCATTCGGCAATTTTTGCTCCCAGTTAATGCGAGAAGCTGATGCGGTTTGCATATCTTCCATATAGTTGTGCTCCAGATTTTCATGTGTCACCTATGAAATGTATACACAGATTTGATTTTAATTATGAATTTGGTCAACAAAAAAGGTTTTATAATTACATAAATTTCATGGTTATATTTATTTCTTATGCAGCAAGCAGATAAGATTTATTACACTAACAAATTATAAATGAAGTTGTCCAAATACTCTATTTAATGTATCTGTAGACTGTAGCTTTAGACCTTCAAAAGTTTTAAATGATGTAAACAAAGAAATTCATCTGGTGAACTTACAGTATCTGTGGGCCGAAATTCGATGCTTTCAATAGAACACTGAGTGTCAGGCCAATTCAGAAGCAGTGGAAATATAGAAATGTTGAAATCATATTTCTTTTGATAACTAATAAATCGATATAGTGGTATAACTAGCCATCCATCTTCTCTCATAGTCGCATTGCTTGAATTTAAATAATGTGTCTCCTCTTCCAATTTGTATGTACATGATACATATGTCCCGATAGCCTTTAGGACTTCGAAGTTCTCGAAGCTAATTCTGAAGACAAGATTAATGGTGTATGTGACATTTGGTGACAAGAATTGAGTACACACTTTTACTTTGAACCCATTGTAGGAACACATCACCACATTCAAAAACCTGCACATATTACAACATGTATCTAAAGTGTTAAATTATTCACCGGAAAAAAATACAAAAAATTCATACAATGTACCATTTGAAACGTCAAAAATTCAAAAAGGTTCGTTCTTATTATACAATCTCGAATTGTATTCTAAAACGATAAGTCTTGTCTTTATTATAAATATATGATGTTCATTATCTATATTAGTTAAAAGATAAGACGGAGAAAGATGAGTTACAAACTGCAAAGCCACCAACCTTGAATTCTCGGATGCATAGCGTTCACCCCAAGATATACATTTTGTTGCGGAGATCATTTCACAAATTTCTCCATTCTTATTTATTGAAAGCCACTGCCGATTCATGATGTTCAATTTTAGTAAAACTTTGAGGAAATAATATAAGATAGTTATTTGGAGATGAAAGATACGATAAACAGTATTTTTGGTTTGACACACTTGTGTCAAAACTAGCTCACAATATAGTACTGTAGCTATTTTCAGATTAGAACAATTATTTAACAAAGAAGCAAGACTAGTTACCGTTGTGCCATCATCCACAAAGATCCCTTTCAAGAAAAGTCTAAAAAGTTGTTCTTGGGTTTCATATGATAGAGGGGCAATCGCTTGATCTGCAATCTTGATCATTTCTTGTATATCTACTTTCATTTCAAGACTTTTATAAACCTCCTGTAAATATAATTATGTCCTGTTTTTAGTTCATTGGTAACACTTAGAAATAAGATCTAAAGTTGTAATGATAAAAGTGAAAACATACTTGTTGTTCGAGTGCAATCTCAAGTTCTTTCAAAACCTCATCCATGGTTGGTCGTTCTTCGCGAGCTTTGCTAACACATCGATAGGCAATGTGTGAAAACGTACTAAAAGAACCCGATTCCATTTGTTCTTTTAAACCGCGTAAGATAATCTCATCTAATCTGTTCTCCTCATAACATCTTCTCCACTTATGTACTAAAATCTCACCCAAGTGTCCATTACGGTATTCATAACATAATCTCCCACACATGACTTCAAACAAGACAACCCCAAACGAGTACACGTCGGACTCTTTAGATAGAAAACCTGTCTCAAAATACAATGGATCACAATACCCAGGGGTACCAACAGCATTAGAAAAAAGAAATGTTTGCATTTGGTTAGCAGGGCCTGCTTTTGACAACCCAAAATCAGAAACTTTCGCCTTCCAGTTATCATCCAAAAGGATATTTGCACTCTTTATGTCTCTATGGATAAGTCGCTGATGTGTTTCAGTCGGATCATGTAAGTAGCTAAGTCCACGTGCAACCCCAACGCATATTTTGAGACGTTGGCTCCACGTGAGACTAGCATCACTTAGATAACGATCAAGGCTTCCACGAGATGCATACTCGTATACAAGGATCATCTCATCGGCTTGAATACAAAAATGCATAAGAGAGACTAAATTTTCATGCTTGTATTTGGAAAGCATCAATATCTCCTTGTAAAATTCAATGTTTCCTTGACCAAGTTTACGATCTAGCCGCTTAAAAGCAACCATAGTTGGTCCATTTGGAAGAACCAGTTCCCCTTTGTACACCTGCCCGAACCCACCATGCCCAATAAGATTGTTGTGACCAAAGTTGTTGGTCGCTAATTTTATATCTTGAAGTTTGATTTTTTGGTGATCAAACTCCTCCATGAAAGACATGATGTTAACTAGACCTTGAAAAATTCCTAACTTAACTACCCAAAGTATTATAAAAGTATACTAGTATTTCCTAATGTCACTATGTCACCACTCACCACCATCAGCATCAAAACTCAAAATATTGCATTTTTTTTCTCTTAAATAAAGAAACTGCAGTAAAAGCCAACAAGTCCTTAGAAACATGGAACAACAAGAATTCACCCCAAATAAAACAAAAATGAAAGCCTTTACTTAATAATATAAATTTATGAACAAAAATATTCAAATCTAAACCTAAAATTATGAACTAGAAACAAAACCCAAATCAGTGTAAAAGACGATTTGGATCCAAAACAATCAAGAATACAAGTAATGAACAAGATCCAAAGCAACCAGGAGAAGAAAGAAGACAACCTTTAAAGTTTGTAGTTTGGAGTTGACTAACCGTTTACTTGACTAACCGTTACTCAAGTTTTTTAGATGGGAAAAGTATACAGAATATTAGAGTTAATTACAAACTTCGTCCTTGTGGTTTTCCCGTAGTAACATCTTTTGTTCTTTTTCAAAATAATTACGCGGCCCATACTCGTGCTTGTCAAATCTTGTACCGTTAGTCCTTTTGGGGGCTGGTCGTTAGTTTCTACCGTTATCCCCCCCTAACGATAGTTAACCACAAGGGTTTTTATGTCCTTTTACGTCTCATCTACCATGAGGGTCTACCAAACTCTTTATAATACCAATTTTTTTTTTACCCGATCACTTTTCACAACCCGATCACTCCTCACAAACCAAAACCCTTGTTTTTTTGCAATCAGTGGCAGATTCTTCGAAGGGTAAGGATTGAAGCAAACTAGTAGTAACTGATGATAATGTTTTACGTCGAAATATAACACTTGGTATTATTCTTTACAAATTTGCAAAAGTGAGTAAGTGACCTACTTTACCGATCTGTAAAATCTTAATTTCTTAACATTTTTTACCCATTCCAAAACGTGTGTAAAGTAGACTATGGATACTACTAAAGTGTGTCAGCGACCCTCGGCTCAATCGGACTCGATCATACGTAAAAGCGGCCATTAAGTTGGGTAGCCAGGTTGTTTTTAGCGTAAATGGACAGTTTTCGGGTAACTTTGAATGGCCGTAACTTTTTCGTTATAAATCCGTTTGACTCGATTATGGACTTTTAAAAAACTAGGCCGTGAGGACTACGAAAGACTCTTTGTGTAAAAGTTTCTCAGTTTGGACTCTAAACATGAATAAAACAGTCGCGATCATGGTCACGCAGAAAATTTGCTCGGACAGTTATTTGACAGAAATTTATATTTTCGTGTAATTCAAATAAGCGTATATTTCTCGTTATATTTTCGTTTTTATCTATCCAAGCGGCCACTTAGCTTATAAAGTTTTTTTTCTATTGTTTTAGTCAAATGTTTCAAATTTTACTCCCATTTTCTGTATTTAACAAATAAGAACATGTATTTTACACTAGTGAAGTTTTATGGCCGCACGGCCCAGGATTATTAAAGATTACGATAATAGTATATGAAACAAGGGTTTGTCTAACTTGAGCCTTAAGAGCAAAGTTTAAGGTGACCATATAAAAAGAAAGTTTGAGTTTATATAATTTTGTTTTAATAAATGTAGTTTAACCAATGCCTTCATAGCAATCGTTAGACAATCTCATGAATAAAGCGTTAACATTCACTACTTAGATTAGAACAATCATAAACATACAAGATCTAAAAACGTGTATAAACATTTATAAGATCGTGAGTTATTATCATATCATCTCATTTTCTTGTTTCCAAAGCAATATTTCAAAGTTGAAACTTATTCATAACATGTATTTTGAACTTGAGCAAAACGTTAAAAACATCTCTTTTGTTTTTCTGAATACTTTTCTACTTGGTATTTATTTGATATTATTTCTAAACAAATTTATATACCTATAGCGATATTCTTATCAAGTTGGTTGTCTATTCAATGTTTTTCATTAATCTCATAAGTTCTAACCATGCAAAACCATCTTTTATTTCGTAATAATAAAGAAAAATAAAAAATCATTAAAAACAATCTTTTAGAATGTCAAGGTGATTTGCGCAATTTCGTTTTTTATTTACACACATCAATTAGTGCAATAAATAATTATACATTTATTATATAAATAAATATATATTTATTATATATTTATATGATGCTTCACCAAATTGTATTTTCGAGTGTAAATAAGAAACGAAATTGTCTCAACTAATTAGTAGAAGAAATAGAAAAAAGGACTCCCACCATTTGACTTTGACACATCAATGACAATCAACTATACTCTTCTTATTCACTTTTGTACTATAGTAAATTGAGGCCATGCCTCTCTGATAAGGAATTTGCTACAACCACAAAAAAAAAAAAAAAAAAAAAAAAAAAAAATTCACACGCTGAGGTGGAAGCGGATGATTGGTTTTTTGTGAGAGTGGATCCCATAAAAAACCAGTCATCCACTTCCACCTCAACGTGTGGATTTTTTTGTGGATGGTTTTGTACGGATGTAATTCTCCTCCTCTGATAACTCTCACCCACCCTAGAAGACTTTTCTGGTAAAACATCTTTCAAAGTTCAAACTCGGTAGGTAAAAGACTTTTTATAATTGTTTGTACAATTCTTTTTTATTTACTATTCTCTTCATTTCAAAATTTAAATCCATCTTGACTTTTTAAATCAAACTTTAACTCTAAATAGTTTTTATTTGTATTATATAAAATGATAAAAATTATACCGATAAAAAATACATTTAAAACATAATCAATTCATATATTTTGTATCAAGTATTATATAATAAAAACAAAAATATTGAAGGTCAAAGTTGGATTAAAAATCCAGATAGACTTAAATTTTAAGACGGATACAGTATAAAACAACGTATTAAGCATAGTATACACAAAATAACACTAATACACAATCAAAATTGTTTATGTTTTTATGGTACAGTCAAGGTAATCAAATTGTTTATTAAACAAGCAAAAATTTGACAGTACCAACATGTAATATTCAACAAAGACAAAATTTCCATGTTGCAACAGATATAACAAATTTTTATTTATTTATTTATTTATTTTTTGACCGCGAGCAGTCCAACAGCCAACACTGTCTTCACCTTTACCTTGTTGCAAGAGTCCCACTCCATATTGTTAGTGCAAATATTACGATGTTTAATCTATACTGTCTCGTTTGTTTTGATTGAGAGTTAATATACACAAAAGTTACTAAAGTTTACGGGAAATTTGTCCTAAGTCACTAAAGTTTTTTTTGTTGTTATCCAGGTTACTCAAGTTAACGGGTTTATTATATGGGTTACTCAACGTTTAAAAAAGTTGACATTTTTGTTACTACGAGGGTGGGCAACCCGCTGATTTACCGGTTCCCTTGTCCACGTAATCACTATAGTTTGAGATGTTACAAGCAAGTTACTATAGTTCACGGGGTTTATTAAATAGGTTACTGAACCTTAAAAAAAAGTTACTATCCGTTTTTATACATTTATGTATGTTTTATCTGTTTTCGTTTTTTACGTTTTTCACCATTTTCGTACGTATTTATACGTTGTGCACGTTTTCTTTGTTGTCGTTCTTTTTTTTACGTTTTTCTCCATTTTCGTACGTTTTTTATATTTCCGTATGTTTTTTTTTACGTTTCTATCCGTTTTTATACGTTTGTTTATGCATTTTTCTGTTGTCGTACCTTTTTTTACGTTTTTGTACATTTTCGTACATTTCTGTATATATGTTTGTCCATTTTCGTACGTTTTTGTATGTATTTATCCGTTTTTTATATGTGTGTGTGTGTACGTTTTTCTCTATACCTTTTTACGTTTTCATACATTACCGTATGGTTTTGTACATTTTCTTTCATTTTCATACCTTATCTTACGTTTTTTACGTTTTCATACTATTTTTACGTTATTCTACACCTTTGTATGTTTTATACGTTTTTATGTTTTATATGTTTTATACGTATGTGTGTTTTATATGTTTTATCCGCTTTTATACATTTGTATGTTTTATATGTTTTTATGTTCTATACGTTTTATCTTCTTTAATACGTTTGTATGTTTTATACGTTTTTAGGTATAAAAATGTAAGAAAATGTATAACAACGTACAAAAACGTATGATAACATCCAAAAATGTATAATAACGTATGAAAACATATCAAAACAAAAAATTACTTCTAGAAAAGTCTAATAATGTCCAATTATGTAAAAAAACATACAAATGTGTGCAAATTGTAAAAAAAGTGCAAAAACAGATAAAAATGTAAAAGAATGTAAACGTATAATAACGTCCAAAAAGTTGTTGTAACAAAAACGTATAAAAATATTCACAATTTTAGCAACTTATTTGTATATTAACTTAAATGTAAAAGAATGTAAACTTATAGTAACTTAAATGAACATTTTGGCAAACTTTAGTAATTTATTTGTATATTAACCATTTTTTTTAAATATAAATGAAATCTAAAATATTTGCCACGTAGTATTATTACCGGTAATTCTAGGTTACCAAAACAAGAGTAACAAATATACCCGGTCACAATAAGTTGAGTAACCAGAATAGCAACAAAAAAACTTTAGTGACTTAGGACAAATCTTTCATAAACTTTAGTAACTTTTGTGTATATTAACCCTTTAGATTGATGACAAACATGTAACTTATAATATATAACGTAAAATGTATAAGTTACTCGTAATCACATTTTGTCTCAACATACATTCAACACCTCTCGACGTCTCAAGTCCTCGTATGTTACAACACAGGTTCGTACATGTTTGTTATGTGGCATTATGATCAAACCCATTAACAAATCATTTATAATGTTTAAAATACGTTTAGAGTCACTAAGTATTTTACTAGGTTAATTATTCTATTTCGAACCTCATTTTACATTTTGCATTCACAAGTATTTTATACAAATACATCTTTTGTAAAATGTCTAAACAAATATATACTTTTATCTATACAAGTAAACTAACTATAATATTCATACAAGTACTAAAGTTTACTTACACTTGACAAAATACATTTTATTTTGACATGCACTCAATTAGATATTTTATTTTATAAAAGGCAACTAGACATTTTATCAACTAGTCACATAATACATTTTACAAGTTTATTTTCATAAACATTTTAATCTAAATGAAAATGCATTTTTACATCATTTCATGCATCATCATATCTCTTTAAGATATTTAGAAGATTTGCAAGATCTTGAAAAGATTTGATAAATATTTTTTTTTATTACCACTTTGGCTATAATTACCAACCCATTGTTTTCCCATTTCTTCATCCCTTCCAACACACATTCTCTCTATCATTCTTTCATCACTTAGATCTATAGATAACCATGTAGTAACATACATCAATCACCCTCACCATCACATGATCATAATGCTTCTAACATTCATCTTTGTTGTAAGCATCTTTTACATTTTGATCAACCAAAGAAAGTTTGGAGATCTAGCCATCCTCATTCACCAAAGCATATCAACATATGAAATTCAAGATCTCTTGTTATCCTCATTAATTGAAGACTTCTTGTTTAAGAAGATCATTTAGATTAGTCATTCATATCCATTAGACATTTGTGTCATGGATCATCATTGTAAACATTAGCATATCATCACAACATTTTTCATCAACTTAGATTAGATGGTTTATGTGTTTGTGCCATAAAACACAAGGTTTGTTATGTTGGGCCATAAAACATAAGGGGAGTGGTTGTACTCGGAAAGAACTCGACATCTAGCTTAGTGTCAGAAATATTGTATATGCGACGTTAGGTTGGTTCTACCTCGAACTAGAACCCGTCATTTAGCTTTGTACCGGAAAAAGTATAAGTGACGATTGTAAGGTTTTCTCCGCCGAGAAGGGAGCTTGTTGATCTAGTGAAGTAACTCTCAAGTTGGGTACTCGGGGAGTGGAGTAGGGCGGAGAGGAGATTCGTGACCGAACCACTATAAATCCTCGTGTTCAGTTTGCACTTTCCTTTCTTTATCTATTTACTTTTATAATTGCACTATACTATTGCTTGTGATGTGGTTTGATGTTTGTGTGACAACTTAGTTTACTTTGCTTTATATTAGTCACAAACGATAATTGACACTTTCATATTATAACAAACTTCATAAGCGATTTGATACTAAAGATCTAAAGTTTTTAAATGGTAACGTATTCACCCCCCCCCCCCCCCCCCCTTCTACGTTTTCACACATATAATTCCTACAATGACTTAGATTATTTATGTGACTATAAGACCTACTTAACAAACATTTAATACAAAAAATAAAACATAACTCAACATAAGAAATATAATTATGTGATGGTTATCACTCTGTATTTATTATTTATATGTCTTATAAAGGATTGTTTACAAAGATAAACGTCGACACATCTACTTCTATAAAAAAATTAACACAAAATTAGCAAAGTTTTAATTTACACGTTACTGTACTTTTCTTTTATGAAAGGCAATATACTCGTAATTTGCAAAATACATACTGATTGTACAATAATTTGTATGACCAAGCCTTCGATGGTGATCGAAGGGTATAAGAGGTGATATGCTTGCACCAAACTTGTAGCCAATCTGCAATAAGAAATAGTAGACACTTCGTTAAGTGATTGCGCAGGGGTTGGACCCTGTGAACCACCTCCGGCGTGAGAGTAAGTATGTGATATGTGTTGTAAGTAATATAGAGTATGTGAAATACTGTGTTGAGTGAACATACCATTGAAATGACTCGTCCAACCTATTTATAGATGAAGAAATAAGCTTGGAGAGTGTTTGCACACGTTTCGGAGATCATGGGGGCGTCCCATGATTTGTGGTAACCGCTAGGGCTTCATCCCCACTCTCTCTGTCTTGGCGAGGAAGCTAAGGAGATAGTGGAAACGTGGGGGAAGACCAAGTCAATGTTCTCCTTTGTCTTAGTGCCTTCAAGAGAAGACTCCGAAGGGCATAGGCCCTCGGCTGGCGAATTCCCAACTGGTAACCATATCAAGGATGAATGATTTTACGCCACCAATGACTTATGAAGAAAGACTTGGGTCTTCGTAATGCAAATTCAACTGAGGTCGAAGGGGTGTCCTTCGACCTGATCGGAGGGTACATCATCAAGTCCCCCAATCGAAAGTGATATGTACGAACTAGAAATATTGCTTACGACTTAAAAATATATACGAAACCTCCCCTCTGTCACAAAATTGAACGAAGATGAAAAGTCAAATATATGTTGACCCCGTAATTAATGTTGAGTACTTATCCTAACCACCCATATCTCGTTAAATTCAAATGTCCCTTCAAAGTTTAAAAGGGATTTGAAATCCAGAAGTTAGGTGATATCTCAGGACACGTGTAGGGCTAGGATTTTACATGCTAGAGGGTATATAAAATCAAAAATAGGAAAACCCTAACTCATTTTTTATCCTTCTCCCAAAATTTACACCATTAAGCTGTCTTCCGAGCGAGCTTTTGAACAAACAGGTAAAGTATTCCTTCGTATCACTACGTTTTCAATACTTTTTTGTTGATTAGAAGTTCCATGTCTGCCAATAAGAAGTTCATAATCAGGCAACAAGGTTGTACCTTGACCAGGGAAGAGCTTAAAGCCTTCCTTACTGATTATCCTATTCCCAAAGAATATAAAGTCATGTTACCCAGCAAAAATCAAGGTATTTATGATGCCCCAAAGAACTATGTAGGCTTGTATACCCATGCATTCACCACCTCCAACCTAAGGATACCATTGCATCCCCTGATTTTAGAGCTCCTTCAATACTATGAAGTACACATATCTAGGTTCAACTCATTTGGCCTAGCCAAGCTCACAACGTACATTGTCATGTGTAAAGCGTATGGGTATGAACCGTCATTGAATGTGCTTAGAGGGTTTTTGAATCTGTAACCTGGAGGAGACTGGCTGACATTGGCCAAAAGGGGTGAACGGGATGTGCCCATTCTTATTCATAGGCCTTTTACAAATATCAGAAACTGGAAAGGAAAGTTCTTTTTCATTCAAGATATCATTGTACCTCCACAATACCCTGCTTTGCTAAACCCAGAGTTTCAGTATGATGAGAAGAGGTTTAATGATCCCCTGCCCTATACTGTGAAGAGGAATCCCCTGTATCAGCGCCTAGCTCGACATCCAGCTGATTGCCAGACCTTTCATGAGCCAATACTGTTTATGGCTGGCCTTGCTGAAAGTTGGGAGGGGTCTCCGTTACATCCTGAGATTGTTTGTTGTGGAGAAAGTATGTAAATTTTCAATTAAAATAAAATATAGGAACTTATCTTTCTGATATTTATCTGTTTCCTTCCTTTTTGCAGAAATGTCGTTCAGAAATTTCGTTGTTGCTGGTGGTGCTAAGGAAGTCAGCTTTCTCCTGAAGGATCCCCAAGAAGCTAGCTATGGTGTGGGTTCTCCTTCGGTGTCTGTTAACAACAATGATGTTGATGCCCAACCGATTGAGCCTGTGTCATCTGCTCCTCCTGTGAAAGAAAAAGAGCCCGTGGATGTTGAAGACTAGTTAGTTGAGAATGTGGCAGACTCAGATGACCCTGCTTCAAAGGAACAATTGGCTATCGTAGGACCCTCCGGCATAGGGGACATGGTCCGAAGCAGGAAAGGTGCAAGCTCGAAGGCTGCTAAGTCTGCATCAAAGAGGAAGCTTATCTTGCCCACTCCTCACTCTCGAACTACCCGGCAGAAGAGTGCCCAGGGTAAGGCTGTGGTGTTTCCAGCCATCGAAGGGTCCAACACTGATGATATTCATGGTAAGTCTTCTTCCCTGTTGCAAAAAATTATCTGCATATTGTGTTATACTAACAAGTTTATTTATGTTGCAGGACTCCTTGATACGAAGGAGCTTCCGTCCCCCCTAGCTTGTCACTTGCTCGTTGAGCGTGTGACCCCATCTAGCTGGAAGGGGGTTATGGATAACATGTCCTTGGAAAGACTCTGCGACCTTCATGATAAAATCTATGTAAGACAATGCATATTGGATAATCAGCTCAACACCAGGACGAGGGAGCTTCTTCGTGCAGTCACCAAGGCTAGGGAAAAGATGGACGTCATGCTTGCCAGGGAGAAAGCGAGGGACAAGTAGTACGCAGACCTGCAGGCAAAGTGTGAAGATGATATGGAGGACTTCGACAAAAATCCCCTAGTCCAAGATCTCCGAGCAGATGTGGAGAAGATCAAAGGCCAGTTAGCCAAAAACCAAGCCGTTAGCCTCGCTTTTTTATAAAGATAACGTCACATACGTAAATTGGACTAGATGCGTAGTATACTTTGCCCATAGGGACTAGTATCGTTTAAGTGGCAAAGTTATGGTTTGTTGAGCCTATAAATACCCCTCATGACTCTCCAAGAGGGGTGAGGTGAATCATTAGGCTAAAGGTGTAGTGTGTGTTTTCTTAATAAAAGTCTTTGTTTTCTCCTCCCTCTCTCTAGTTTCTCTCTCTAAAAGGATGAAGATCTTCATCTTCTTCCACCAACCAAGACCTCCAAAACCACATAAATCATATGTTTTCCGGTCCTAACAAGTGGTATAGAGCCATGGTTATCTTGTGTTGATTTATGTTGATTTTTTATACATGTTTTAAGCTGTTTTTGACTATTTTTTGATGCTCGGAATTTTTTTTCCGTGTTATGTGGGTAAACAGTTTTTAAAACTATGTTTTGTATCCTTTTTTGGTCTAAACAGTCATCTGGTATATCAATGGTTACAACATCTGCTCTTGTGTCTCTTATGTCCAAAACAGATTTTGTACTATCTTTTTTATGACTTTTTGGTACCAAACCGTGAATGAGAAGTGGTCATCTGGTCATATTCATCTGGTCTAAACGGGTCAAAAGAAGCATTTGTTATGCAGTTTTTCTGGGTTTGTATGAAGATGGTCGGAAACATGGTCGGAAAACTCGCCGAAAAAAAGTCAATGGGTCAAAACCCTAAACTTACGCATAAGGATTTTTTACGTGTATGGAATACGCGTAAAAACAAGGCTACGCATAAGCTTTTACACTTAAACCCGTCTTCAATGATATTTACGCATAACTGTGAAGTTATGCGTAAGAACATTTACGCGTATGTTTTCTACGCATAAGCCTATGCTTATGCATAAGCTAGACCATGTTTACGCATAAGCAGCAAAGTTAAGCATAAGGTTCGATCAAAGAAAGTTACGCGTAAAAAAAATTACGTACAAGAAAACATGACTTATGCGTAAAGACCACAACAACAAATACCCTTTACCACCACTATGACCTCAGTTTCATTTACCACCATCATCAGTCACATACTACAAGTATCAAAAGAATGAAAAAACTCAGACTGTTATGGTTAATGGTATACCACAGTTGACCCAATTCATCAACACCATCATCAAATTACCTAACCTAATATCCCATCTCTCATCCACCAATTTTCAAGACCTCGTCACTCAAGAAACATTAAAACAACTCTAATCTCATATTGGATTCAATATTTTTTGCAACCTTTTTCAAGATTGTTTCAATTGAACCACTTATCATCATAGATTTATTCATTTCGAAGAACATGCTTCAATATTTATCCGAACAAAAAGATAAGTAATATAACAAGTATGTTATCTACTTTCTTTGGTTCGTTTATATGACAAAATGAAATCGAATACAACAATTAACTAGACTTACCCGAGACCTTTAAAGATCTTGATGCCGATAACCTTAGTGTTTATTCGACCAAGAAACGATGCTGGTGGGTTTAATTGTTAGCTTAATGAAGCAAGGAGATCTGTTGAGATGATTATTGGGAGAGAGGTGTTTTGTTTTGAGATGATAATTGTGATTGATCTGATTTGGGAGAAATAATTGTGTGGCAGGCGTGTTATCACATGTATGTTTGTTAGGTTTAGGTTAAAGTGAATTATCACTTTGTCTTATAACCGGATGGTATATATGTGGTTGGATCACGTTTGGACTGTGATTTCGTGGGCTTTATATTTAATTTCGCCTTGGGCTGAATTAAACGATGGACTTTGGACTCTTGTGTTCTATCTATTGATGGACATTGGACGTGGACTGGGGTACACCGAAAATCATTGGACATTAAACTTGTTATCCGATAAAAATTATTGGATACAATATTGCTTTAAGAGTGGTATTTTTGGTATGGTAAATTTTCGCAGAAGGATACATAATTCACGGCTTGAGCAAAGATCTGAAAAAATGACTACGGGGTTTTTGTACGGTATTATTGATGCGGAATTGAAGTGACGTTTCACGGGTGGACTTCTTTATCGTTGAGACGTTGGTTGGTTGGATGCATGTCTCAAGATAACTTGTTGGAGCACATTATGAAATTTGACAATCTGGTTATAACTGATGTAAGGAGTTACGTTGTAGTGCTCACAGTGTGTAACCATCACTTTAAGGAGTTACGTTGTAGTGCTCAATGTCACACGGCGTTGTGGATTGTTCAAAAATTTAGAACAAGCAATAAGTCACAAAGTTGGGATGTTTGCTTCCTTTTCAAGTCAGTCGTATTGGGTTATCTCCATATGTGGTCATTACAATTAGCTGGTGAATTCAAAGGAGGTTCGATAAAAGGTTGGTTTGAGAGAAGTATATTGAGAGTATTTTTGCGACATATTCTCACAGAATTTTGATCAAGCTATGATGTTAATATTGCATCAAGAAAAAGGTAATACGTCATGTACGCAACATTATGATGATTCCGATAGCTCGCAACCATCAGGAGGGAGAAGTTGGTATTTCATCTTCCGTGATTGGATTACGAAGGGATTTGTGCTTGTTAGGATTTAGTAAATCCAGTTATTAAAGAGTCGGTCACCTCAAGTATATGTAATCATTAGAAAGCTCGTAGTCATAGATTATTACAAGTTAAGTAGTATTTAGTTAAGTAACACCGTGGAGGACGGACGGGTCTTTACCCACTGTATGCCTGATCCACAGCCCGTAGGTGGCGATTTATGTAAGTACTATAAATACTCTCTACCTTCCAAGGTAGAGAGTTTGAGCCCATAATAAGATTTTTCTTTCTCTCACTAAAGTTCCCAACCTCTAACTTTCTCTCTCTAAAACCTCTTTTATACGCCTACTTAATCTTGTGGTTTAGTGTGTTTGTGAAATCCATTATGTTACAAATGGTATCAAGAGCCATGGTTAGATCATCTCTTACATATCCTTGGATTTCTAGTGGTTTTTAGATGGTTTTTGAGTTTGAAAAAGTTTAGTGGTTTTTGCATCATTTGGATCATTTCTTGTGTTAAAGCTTGGATTTGATTGTACTTTTGTGTTTAGGATCATCATAAGTGTTTAGGTTTTGATTTGGTAAGCTTGAATCACTGTGGTTGAGCTTGTTTTGGATTGAAAAGTGTGTTTTTGAAGTTTTTCTTGGTAGCGACTTGGTTCTCGTTGTGATATTCATCGTAGCGACTTGCTTCAGTAAAAGGTAGCGAGTTATAGTGGTTTTTGGTAGCAACTTGGTCCTAGCGACTTGTCTATTGAGACAAGCCGACAAACAGTACACTTAGTGGATTCTCCACTACGAGTAGCGACTTGGTGAAGGTAGCGATTTGCTTTCAAATTTGTTAGCGACTTGTACTTAAGTTTTCTTAGCAACTTGGTGTTAGCGACTTGAACCTTAGCGAGTTGCTATTTAGCGACTTGACGACATAGCGACTTGGTGCTTAGTGACTTGCTGTCAAAATTTGTAGCGACTTGGTGCTTAGCGACTTGTTGTCATAATTCTCAGCGATTTGGTGCTTAGCGACTTGGTTCAAGGTTTCTTAGCTACTTGGTTGAACTTTTGGTCGTAATACGGTTTTCTCTTGATTTAGTAAAATCCCGTGAAAGAATCTATTTCCCGGTTTAATCATTGAGTTTTAAATCCCGTGTAATCTGTTAACATGTCTACCAACGCACCTACAATCATCTCCACTGTTGCTGAGGATGTTCAAGCAGCTGGTTCAGATACTCGTCCACCTATGCTTGATAGAACTGACTATGACTCTTGGGCACAACGAATCAGATTGTACTGTCTTGGAAAAGAAAACGGAGTCAACATTCTCAAGTCTATTGATGAAGGACCTTATTAGATTGAGACTACAAGAGACTTAA
Source organism: Chrysanthemum seticuspe (assembly GCA_019973895.1). Taxonomy (NCBI): domain Eukaryota; kingdom Viridiplantae; phylum Streptophyta; class Magnoliopsida; order Asterales; family Asteraceae; genus Chrysanthemum; species Chrysanthemum seticuspe. The sequence continues at coordinate 188,563,641 of BPTQ01000002.1, read as the reverse complement.
TTGATACAGCTGCAGATGGAACAATGATCTATGGAATAGATAGACCAAAGACATATGATGAGCTCAAAGATAAGGAGAAAAAGAGGTTCGATGCTGATATCAGGGCCTCAAACATCATACTACAGGGTCTTCCAAAAGACATCTACAAGCTGATCAATCACAACACTGAAGCAAAGGCAGTTTGGGATAATGTCAAGATGCTTCTCTCAGGTTTTGAATTAACTATAGAAGACAGAGAATCACAACTGTATGATGAATTTGAACACTTCAAGATGAAACCAGATGAGAGTGTCTATGAGTACCACGTGAGATTTCATAAGCTTGTGAATGACATGAGGAACATCAAAATGACCATGCCAAACATTCAGCTGAACTCAAAATTGGTAAACAACATGAATCCTGAATGGCACAAGTTTGTCACCTCTGTGAAGCTAACAAAAGGATTGAAGAATACAAACTATGAGCAACTCTATGCATTCCTTCTTCAGAATGAGAGGCTTGCTATGTTTGAAAAAAGGATTCTGGATCAGTTCAAAACCAACCAGGGAGAGACAAGCTCATCAAATGATTCAACTGAATTTTACACAAATATGGGAATTACCACCAAAGCTTCTCAAGTTATACCCATGGGTAATGGTAATCACAAACTCATTCCCGATCCAATGTTCAAACAATCTGATGCTGATGCAGCCGTGGGAAACTTCATTAATCAACTGGCTCTCATGATTAGTCAAAACATGAAATCTCTCCCACACACCAACAACAACCTCAGAACAGCATCCAATCCACACAATCAAGCCACTGTCAGAGATGGGAAGGTTATGGTGCAGCCAGTTCAAGAAAGGCAGTACGAACAAGGAAGAGGTGGAGTTGGTAGAGGATATGTAGGAAATCAGAATCGGGGAAGGATTGGAAATCAAGGACAAGCAAAGCCAATCAAATGCTACAACTGTGGTGGTGAGGGACATATTGCAAGGAACTGCACATCGCCAAAACGCCCTCAGAATGCAGAGTACTTTAGGGATAAGATGTTGCTTGTGCAAGCTCAGGATAATGGAGCAGCTTTGGATGAAGAAGAGTTATTGTTTCTTGCTGAAGGGAATGCCAAGACATATGATGCAGATGTGGATGAGCAACCAATTCAGAAAATAGGTCACAATCATCAGAAAGCCTTTCAAATAGCTGACTGTGATGCATTTGACTCTGATGTCGATGATGAACCTACTGACCAGACAATCTTCATGGCTAGCATCTCACCTATGGTTTCTCCAAAGATCTCTCCACCACAACAAGCCGGTCCATCCAAAGACAAAATCATTTCAGAGGTATTAAAACTATACGATGATGTTGATGAGCAAAAGATACATGACAAAGTACAATCACCTGAAACTTTTGAGTCAGATATTGAAAATATGGGTAATATCAATGTTGTCCCATACGATCAATATGTGAAACAAAGTGAAAGTGAGACTGTACCAAGTGTTGCATCTTCTGCAGTCAATGATGACTATATTTTTGATGAATACATTGCATGTGCTCATGATGATTCTGTTGTTTCTGAACTGAATGCCTATAAAGAACAAGTTGCTATTTATGAATAGCGTGCTAAGTTTGAGTTAACCACCCGTGAGCAGTAAATGGATGACCAAATGCGTACAACTATTAGAAAAGTAAGTTTAGAGAAGAAGTATTAAAACAAGAGTTAAACTCCTTACAAGAAAAGCTTTCTAAAATTGCTAAGCAAAAACAAGAACTTCAAGAAAATGTTAAAATGCTTAAGCAAGAATTCAGTGCTAAGGAATCAAAACTTTTGAATGATTTTTCTAATCTAAAAACATTGAAAAACAAGCTTGAAAATAAGTTGTACGTACAAGGGAATACCATTCAGACTGCTCACATGATCACGAAGCATAGAGTCCTCAGCGATAAGCATAGTATCCCTATTATAAAGGAATCCAACCCTGAGTATGGTAAGATAGCAAAAGCTGCTCAAAATGTTATCTATGATGGCAATGAAATCCTTAAACCTAGGCAGAAACCTAGTTGCGCTGAGTGCACTGAGGAAGATAAGAAATCAGATGAGGTCACTAGGGAGAAAATGGATAAGAAACTCAACAATCCTACATGTAAAGAGAAAAACATAATTATCAGACCCCATGACTACAAAAAGGAAAATTGGATTTCCTTGAACATGTTTAAGCCTCAAACGTTGTTAACACCCGAACAAGTGTTCTGGAAAAAGGATTTAGATAAACAAAAGGCAGAGAATCTTGTTGTAACGAACCCCCCCTTAGGAAAATGCCTTCAGCAACTGTGTATCCTCCAAATACACCAATGCATTTAGTTCCTAGAACTATTGCCACTAAAAGCAAGACCTTAATTAGTCAATATGTTATCTTTCAATTATTTGTTGATTTTGAGTAAACTTGTAAGAAAAGGATCACACCCACTGGGATAACTGAAGGGGAAAGGGGTTTTGAGCAAACTAAAAAATGCTATTTAACTGAGATCATGCCTTTCTTTAAACAATTAAAAGGTCAATTTGAGAGTCTTAAAAAGGGGATGGACTTAGATATTAAAGAAATGGAAAAGGAATTTGATGCAATGATTATTGAGGTTAGTGACTATGAGCGGGAATTAAAATATAATGAGATTGAGAGGAAGAACTTGCATACCTTGAATGAGAATCTTATTTCTGAATGTATTGCTCAAGATGTGTTTTACACTGCTACAAATTGTTCCATTAATGCTTCTCAATTTCATGAATTATCTGTTGCTTTGAAAGTCTCCCATGATCGTGTCATTGAGCTTGAAAAAACTAACTCTAAACTGCATGATAAAGTTGAATAGGATGATCATGATAACCTGGTAAAACAGTTTTCTAAATTGGAAGTTGAGCATCTTGCTTTGCAATTAAAATATCAACATCTGAAAGAAAATGTTAAAACCTCAAATATCAAGACATCCTTGGATGTTCCTGAATTTGATGCAGTTTTTGAAATTAGCAAACGTGATGAACAGATTCGAGCTCATTGTAACACGATCAGAAAGTTGAAAGCCCAAATCTCTCAATTAAAGGGTGAAAAGAACAATGTGACTGGCACCCAAATGCCTCCTCCTTTAGATTCTCAGTATTCTCAAACTTTTCATCTTCAAAACTTAGTAAATGCTTTACAAAAGGAAAACGAGAGCTTTCTAGAAGAAAATGAAAAGGTTAAACGTCACTTTAAAGAGTTATATGATTCAATGGAAGTCACTCGTGACAAAAACAACGAAAAAATAACCTCTTTACAAAAAGAAATTGAGAATCTGAGGAGTCAGGAAAAAGGGAAACTGCCACTTGTTTTTAATGAGAATGTTGCATCAAAGTCATCCTCAGACTGCAAATATATTGTGACTGTTAAATACATTCCTCCTCATCTTAGGAATAATGAACCTGTGTTTCACAACTATTGCGCTCACCTTAAGGATAGTCTAGAATGTCTCCGTGAGATCGTGGAAGAGGATTTCTCAAATAAGCCTCTTGATAGAGAAATTAGGTTTGCTTGCATTCAGGCCAAACGATCTAAAGAGATGCTAGAATGTTTAATAGCAACATGTCCTAAATCCTTAGGTGCGAAAGGTAAAGCTGTGATGCCTTGTTCTATGCCTAGTGCCAAGCATACAAACCATTCCATGCCCAGCTTTAAGAAAGTGAACACTAATGTGCCTTCTAATAGTTCAGATCCTTGCACATCTAGTTTAGGAATGCAAAAAGTAGATCAACCAATTAATGTTCCCATAATTCCCTCTACAGGAGTAATCAGTGACATTAAAGCAAGCGGGTCAAAGCCTCCAGGCAATACCAAGCAAGATAGGACCTCGCAAGCTAAGAATGTGCATTGGAAGAGAGTAGAAGACCAACCTAGGAACTTTATGTTTGAGTTGAATAAAACGAATCGTGTTGATTCTAGTATTAGCCATAGGCGTACTGTAATTAATTCGAATTCTGATACTATCTTCAAACCATGTAATGATGTCTGCTTGAATTCTGTTGCTAATCATGAATGTGGTGTGAATGTTTTGTCTAATGCTGTCAAATGCCCAGTTAAAATTGTTAATGCTAAAAATCATGCTAAGAAGGCTAAAAGGCAAAGACGAAAGAAAGTTAGAAAACAGTGGAAACCCACAGGAATAACATTTAGTAAGATAGGTTATCAATGGATACCTTTTGGCCATAAGAATAATCAGTTCTATCCTCAATCTGCTAAGACAATGCCCACTAGAAAATGGATGCCTACTGGTAGAACTATTCCTTTAAGAAGTGAACATTCTTTGAATAGGTCAAATACGGATACCAGCACTACATCTATTTCTAATGAGTCCATTGCTTCTATTTCTGATATGGATGTTTCTATTTCTGATGTGGGTATTCCAATCACTGTTACTAACCAAATGGAACCCATTCTTGCATGGGGATCCCAATTATCCAGTTATCCATTCTTGTCTGTGTTCAACTGCAGATCGTTCAAATCGTTCTGTGGTACCTGGACTCAGGCTGTTCCAAGCATATGACTGGAGACCGGTCACGGCTCATGAACTTCGTGAGCAAATTCATCGGAACTATGAGATTCGGAAACGATCATTTTGGTGCTATTATGGGTTATGGAGATTACGTGGTTGGAGATAGTGTGATTTCCAGGGTATATTATGTTGAAGGTCTTGGACATAATCTATTTTCTGTAGGACAATTTTGTGACTCAGATTTAGAAGTGGCCTTCAGAAAACATACTTGCTTTGTTAGAGAACTTGATGGTGTGGAACTTCTCAGAGGAACTCGTGGGTCAAACCTATACACCATCTCTATCGAAGATATGATGAAATCTTCACCCATCTGCTTGTTGTCAAAGGCTTCTAAAACTAAGTCATGGCTATGGCACCGTCGTCTCAATCACTTGAACTTTGGTACCATAAACAATCTTTCCAGAAAGGACTTAGTAAGAGGATTACCCAGATTAAAGTATGAAAAAGATCATCTTTGTTCAGCTTGCCAATTGGGAAAAAGCACAAAATATGCCCACAAACCAAAACCCACAAACTCAGTAATGGAAGTTCTTCATACCCTTCATATGAATTTATGCGGACCAATGAGAGTTCAAACTATTAATGGGAAGAAATATATTTTAGTCGTTGTCGATGACTACTCTCGATTCACTTGGGTAAAGTTTTTGAGGACAAAGGATGAAACTCCAGATGTCATCATTAAACTTATCAAGCAACTTCAAGTTCGACTTAACAATTCTGTTAGAATTGTTCAAACAGACAATGGCACAGAGTTCGTTAACAAAGATTTAATCCAGTTTTATGAAAGTGTTGGAATCAGTCATCAAAGAAGTGTTCCACGAACCCCTCAACAGAACGGTGTAGTAGAAAGACGAAATCGAACTCTTGTGGAAGCCGCTAGAACAATGCTTATTTACTCAAAGGTTCCAATGTTTCTCTGGGCTGAAGCCATTGCCACTGCTTGCTACACCCAAAATCGTTCCCTTATTCACACCTCTCATGGAAAAACTCCATATGAACTTGTCCATAAACGAAAACCTGATCTATCCTAACTTCGTGTGTTTGGTGCTTTATGTTACCCAACTAATGACGGTCAAGATTTAGGTAAACTAAAAGCTAAAGCGGACATTGGAGTATTTGTGGGTTATGCATCAAACAGAAAAGGATACCGAATCTACAACAAGAGAACCCGAATTATCATGGAAACAATTCACGTTACGTTTGATGAACTGACCGGTCAAATGGCTTCAGGACAATCCAGTTCTGGACCCGCATTTCAAACCTTTCTCAAGTAGTCCTATCAGTTCTACTCTTGTGTCAAATCACTCACCAGCAACTCCATATGTACCTCCATCAGAAGATGATTTAAAGAAATTGTTTGATCCAATGTTTGATGAACACTATGAACCGAATGCTGATGAAATGTCAATTCCATCAACAGAGGCTGCTCCTATCCCTATTAATGAAGTCAACCCTTCAGTCTCAATATCATTAAGTCAAGAAGCGCCTGCTGCTGATCACTCTGTCTCATCAACAAATCATCAATCATCGAGTGTACACAATGGAAATGGTGCTGCTGTTACAGATAATGAAAACCCTTTTGCTCCTCCAGAAGATGAACCCTTTGAAAACATATTTGCTCCTGAATCATCATCAGAACCATCTTCATCAGGAGATATAGACTCTGCTACTTCAGTTCCTCAACAACAACCACATGAACATCTTAGGAAATGGACACATGATCATCCATTAGACAACATCATTGGAAACCTCTCTCGTCCAGTATCCATACGGATACAACTTGCAACCGATGCCTTATGGTGCTTCTTCAATTCCGTACTCTCTAAGATCGAACCAAAAGACATGAAAACTGCCATGAATGAAGACAGCTGGTTCAATGCCATGCAAGAAGAAATTCATGAGTTTGATCGACTAGATGTATGGGAATTAGTACCTGCTCCAGATTGTGCAATGATCATTGCTCTAAAGTGAATCTTCAAAGTAAAACTTGATGAGCATGGTGATGTTTTAAAGAACAAGGCTCGATTGGTTGCAAAAGGATACTGTCAAGAGGAGGGTATTGACTTTGAAGAATCATTTGCTCCAGTTGCTCGTATCGAGGCAATCAGAATCTTCTTGGCTAATGCTGCAAGTAAGAACATGGTTGTATATCAAGTGGACGTAAAGACGGCTTTTCTTAACGGAGATATTAAAGAAGTCGTATACGTCAGCCAACCTGAAGGCTTTGTGAATCCAGAGCATCCTACTCACGTCTATCGTTTAAAGAAGGCTCTTTACGGTTTAAAGCAAGCTCCAAGGGCATGGTATGATACGCTATCAAAGTTTCTTCTGTCTACTGGATTCAGCAAAGGAGCAGTTGATCCGACATTGTTCACCAGGAAGTCAGGCAAATATTTAATTCACGTTCAAATATATGTTGATGATATCATCTTTGCCTCGACTGACCCCAATGAGTGTGACCGTTTTTCAAATGAAATGGGTTCTAAATTTCAAATGTCAATGATGGGACAAATGTCATTTTTCTTGGGATTACAAATTTCACAAAGTCCCGGAGGCATTTTTATAAATCAATCTAAATATGCAAATGAGATTTTAAAGAAATTTGGATTTGATTCTAGTGACCCTGTTGACACTCCCATGATAGAGCGTACTAAACTAGATGAGGACCACTCAGGGATCATGGTAGACCAAACAAAATATCGTAGTATGATTGAATCCCTGATGTACCTCACAGCTAGTAGACCAGACATCTTGTTCGCTGTTTGCATGTGTGCTAGATACCAGGCTAAGTCTACCAAAAAGCACCTTGAAGCGGTTAAACGGGTCTTTCGGTATCTTCAAGGAACCATCAATATGGGACTTTGGTACCCGAAGGACACCGGTATGTCACTAACAGCCTATGCAGATGCTGATCATGCAGGATGTCAAGATACTCGTCGAAGTACGTCTGGAGGTGCTCAGTTTTTAGGTAATAAGCTTGTGAGCTGGTCTTCAAAGAAGGAAATGGGTATTTCTATTTCCTCTACAGAGGCTGAATACATAGCCATGTCATCTTGTTGTGCTCAAATCCTTTGGATGAGATCCCAATTATCTGAGTATGGCTTTGAATTCAATAAAATCCCTTTGTATTGTGACAATAAAAGTGCTATTGCCCTCTCATGCAACAACGTACAACACTCAAGAGCAAATCACATCGACATTCGACATCATTTCATAAGGGAGCAAGTTGAAAACGGTGTTGTGGAACTATACTTTGTGAGGACTGAATACCAGTTAGCAGACATCTTCACCAAAGCTCTTCCTAGAGAACGTTTTGAGTTTATCCTTCCACGACTTGGTCTTAAGAGCCTACAACCGGAAACACTCAAACGTTTTCAAGAGGAAGAAGAGGAGTAAAAGTTTTTCCTTCATCTATCTCTTGTATATATTTATTCCAAAAAAAAAAAAAAAAAAAAAAAAAAACCAAAATACAAAATTATAAAAACAACAAAAAACAAAGAGAAAATTATAAAATTAAAAAAAAAAAAAAAAAAAAAAATTTGAAAATATTCGAAAATTCTCAAAAAATATTGTCATTTTGTCATGTTTTTCTCGATTCGATAATATCTACGGTCTTGGTGCTGTCATTCAAAGAATGACACGGGTCTTTAGATGTTCTTAGAATTTTCATATAAATAAAAATAAAAAAATAAAATTTTTTTTGAGAGAAAGTGAAATAAATGGTTTATTGTCATTTTCAGGCAATAACCCGCTTTTCAAAGCAAGAACAGAGCCATGCTTTATCTTGTTTTTCAAATCTCATGCTCTGATTCTATAAACAATTACTTACTATCTAATGAAAACTAATTGCTTTGAAAAATAACTCAGACTCTATTTTTTGAAAATCATCTGGACTTAATGTTTGTCAAAAATATCTATCTCTCAATCAACAACTCATGTCATTGATTGAGGGGGAGAATGATTTCAATTAAATCAAAAGGTTATTTGTCATACAATTGTTTTTCAAAAGATAATCATGCATGCTTAATCAATGGAGTTTAAAGTCTCAAAATCCGATCCTTATCTGTTAAAACGTTTTCATAATCAAGTCACAATTCTCCTTAAAAGCTTTCAAAATTAATTTAAATCTACAGAGATCACAAATCTCAAATGATTTGATAATTGTGATCGGGGGAGATTTTGTGATTTAAATTGGATTTAAACTGATAATTCGGTAAATGGTTTTATAAGGATGTACAAGCTCTCCTTCCCACATGTGCCAAACGATTTCAAATTTTCCATGCACATGTTGAGGGGGAGCATCTATCTTAAACCACAAAGATTTGAAACGTGATCAATTTATTTCAATGTGCAGTCTTTTCCTAATATGTGCAAAACATCTTCAAATATCTATGCACATATTGAGGGGGAGCAACTAGTTTGAAAACCACATTCTTTATATAACTACTCTTAGATGCAAGCCAATCCCTCAAAGATGAAAATTATTTCCATTACAAAATGATGCGTGATGCACATGTTGAGGGGGAGCTCTGCTTCAAAAATTATCAAAAACAATTTAGGTACAAAATGCTTTGATAATATATCACAAGTATCTGGATTGATTTTTCAAATGGTTTTCAATTGGTTCCAATGGCAGATGAACGATACCAAATAGACCGACCAACTTTACTTTATGTATGGTGATATAAGGACGATAAGGTTAGGTATGTGTTCCCATGATCCGCCAGAACCAGAGGGATCTACCCAGGGACAATCCACTAGATAGTGTAGAAGTCCTTAGGTATGATGAAAAAAGGAGAAAAGTGAGATATGGGAAGAGTGCGGACTGAGACTGAGCTAGTACTGGAATAAACCCAACAAGGTTCTAGTAATGAAGTCTCGGTAAGCACTGAAGGGGTTGAAGAATGAAAAAGAAATGAATATGAAAAGGGTGAAAAGAAATAGCCCTCCAAAAAATTCAACCGTAGGGCAGAAACCGGGTTCAATTCATATACTACTGGTGGTTACCAAGGTAACATCGGTATTGAAGACAAGACGTCATGGACCCAGTGACGCACTGCACTTCAACTTCCCAAACCACTCAAGTTCCTCTTAAAAGGACTTGTTTCATTCTCACGGGGAACTGACATAATCTATCGACTTTCTCTTAGAGACTATTGATATTGAAGAAGGAGACCCTCTCCCTAGTCTCCGAAATAGGATTCAAATATGCATAATTGAGTCTAGAGCCACGAGATCATCAATAAATCTCATTAGGACACTTTCAATGAAGACTCTCTGTTTCACACAATGTGGAAAGAGAGATTACATCTTATGAGTCCTACGCATTATCCTTGTGGTATTGCCAGAACATCTGAGTGATATACAAACATATTCACAATGAAGATGGAAAGCCTTCTGGAGCCAACATCAAACAAGCTCCTGGTGGGTGGCATGTGAGATCTATTCAATAGATCAACCATGTGACAACTGAACAGAATCAATGGGGCGATTCAATCTTTTGAATCAATCCTGGTTCAGGTTATGGATTGACGGATACCTTTGAAAAACCGGTCGTTGTGCTTAAAAACTCTTTTCTTTAGCACATCGACTGTGTACAAATATTTCAAAATAAAAGGTGTTTATGATTGATAATTGATTTTCATTAAAACCTTCGTTGTATTGCAAAAACAATTTCTATTGAGCGATACACGATTGTTTTTCAAATCTCTTTTTATCAATTAGTGAATCTCAATTCGCTGGTTCACTCACTCCGTGTTGTCTTCTTTGAGACGTTCCGGTTTGAGAACAGCTAGAGCAGCTGCGAAACCCTGTCAAGGAAATTCTTCAGAATTTTACCTGATCACAGGCAGTACTTGTACTGATCAACGGGGAACCGTGGGCCGTGTACCTCAATTCAACGAAAGTGATCAAAGACACTTTCGTGGACTTTATTGCTAACTGTTGTATGCAAGTACGCCCGACGTTTGCAGCTGATCAGAATGGAGCGGTCAATTCATAGCCGCATGCTCACACATCACATTCATCTCAAAAGAAATCATGATTAGTGCATCAATGACTCTGATATTCTCACTCCATGCTTCTGCTACGCTGCTGCCTATATCATGAATCAACGAAAGCTTCCGCTACTCTGATGAGAAGAAATTATGATCCAAAATGTGAGCATGTCGGTCCATAAGTCACAACATCACATAATACCAACACCACAACGGATGAGTCAAAGATTTATGATTGCTGATGATCTCAAAGCTGACTCAAAACTCAGTATCACGTGGATCAGTTAATGACCTCCACTTGGATTAACCAAACATGCAATAATGAAGAATCGATGACTACAAGCTTTAGAGCAAAGTCCTACATCAAGAATGCAAGAACAATCTATAATGTAATATCTGTTTGTATTCAATGTAATTTTTAATGTGTGTTTGAGGTGACCTCCCTTAGGGGGAGATTGTTAGGATTTAGTAAATCCAGTTATTAAAGAGTCGGTCACCTCAAGTATATGTAATCATTAGAAAGCTCGTAGTCATAGATTATTACAAGTTAAGTAGTATTTAGTTAAGTAACACCGTGGAGGACGGACGCGTCTTTACCCACTGTATGCCTGATCCACAGCCCGTAGGTAGCGATTTATGTAAGTACTATAAATACTCTCTACCTTCCAAGGTAGAGAGTTGGAGCTCATAATAAGATTTTTATTTCTCTCACTAAAGTTCCCAACCTCTAACTTTCTCTCTCTAAAACCTCTTTTATACGCCTACTTAATCTTGTGGTTTAGTGTGTTTGTGAAATCCATTATGTTACAGTGCTTAAGACCGAAGAAGGAGAAGTAGTGTGTGTACATTGGGGCTTTTTACCAACTTGGATGCAACACTAAGTGAGTTATGTTGTTACGATGTTCCCAGAACGACAACCATTGTACGATCAAGAGTTTATTTTCTCCGCTGCGTGTTGGAAGAGAGTTGTCGGTTCAGGAGGGAGCATAGAAAGAAAAAAGGCTCACTAGTTTGGAGAGAGTAATAACCTAACTAGACCGTTACAGTTGAAGTTCAGAGCTACAAGAAGATCAAATGCCGAGATCGTCGGAAGGGAGAACTTCAAGTTTGCCTCAGTATCTAGACTACAGAGACTCTGCGCTTCAACAAAGTCAACATTGTTCATTACTATTGTAATTTACTTTGTTTTGTATTTATAGGTCTCAATGTAACCATTCACGTGTGATGATATCTTGCAGGGAGATTGTTAGCCTCGCTTTTTTATAAAGATAACGTCACATACGTGAATTAGACTAGATGCGTAGTATACTTTGCCCATAGGGACTAGTATCGTTTAAGTGGCAAAGTTATGGTTTGTTGAGCATATAAATACCCCTAATGACTCTCCATGAGGGGTGAGGTGAATCATTAGGCTAAAGGTGTAGTGTGTGTTTTCTTAATAAAAGTATTTGTTTTCTCCTCCCTCTCTCCAGTTTCTCTCTCTAAAAGGATGAAGATCTTCATCTTCTTCCACCAACCAAGACCTCCAAAACCACATAAATCATATGTTTTCCGGTCCTAACATCAGGGAACAACATAGAAGCTGTATGATACATGTAGAGTTCACCATGTATCTACAAAAGATGGAATTGATGTTTTCGTGCTTGTTGAAAAGGAATATCCTTTGAGAGCTGGTATTCTCATTGTGATGATGTCTGCTAAACTCAGAGTTGATGAAGAAACTAACATGGCAAGGGAATTACTAAGAAAGATTCATCAGCAGGTTGAAGAAAAGATGAAAAGAAGATAGTGTTTGGAAGAATCCCCTCAAGATCAAGGTTGAAGATTTAATTTAAGAAAGTTGCTGATTTGGAGATAAATCACAAGTTTAGGGGCGGATTGTTGGGAATTAAAACACTTAACAGTTTGTAGTTGTACTACTGCAGATTACACTAACAGTACTAATTGAGTTAGTACTACCAGAAGAAACTTTGTACTGCTAAGTCTGTTGAATGAAGATTTGTACAGCCAGTGATAGAAGACATGTAAAGAGATATGTATAGAAGATGTTTAGGATATATGTTATATAGTTAGACTTATATGAATATTCTGCATGTTTAGAATATTGATAGTTATCTTGCAAAGGACTCCTTGTGCCTATAAAAGGAGATCCTAGGTTAAGGTGTTAGGTATATCTTTGCATACGTTTTGCTTCAAGGTTGTAAACCCTATTGATATTTAGATCAATCGTATTATTTGCTTAATAATATTGAAGTTTTTGGTGATACCTTTTTGTTCTAGCATTACTGTTACACTGAAGTAACTCTCAAGTTGGGTACTCGGGGAGTGGAGTAGGGCGGAGAGGAGATTCGTGACCGAACCACTATAAATCCTCGTGTTCGGTTTGCACTTTCCTTTCTTTATCTATTTACTTTTATAATTGCACTATACTATTGCTTGTGATGTGGTTTGATGTTTGTGTGACAACTTAGTTTACTTTGCTTTATATTAGTCAGAAACGATAATTGACACTTTCATATTATAACAAACTTCATAAGCGATTTGATACTAAAGATCTAAAGTTTTTAAATGGTAACGTATTCACCCCCCCCCTCTACGTTTTCACACATATAATTCCTACAATGACTTAGATTATTTATGTGACTATAAGACCTACTTAACAAACATTTAATACAAAAAATAAAACATAACTCAACATAAGAAATATAATTATGTGATGGTTATCACTCTGTATTTATTATTTATATGTCTTATAAAGGATTGTTTACAAAGATAAACATCGACACATCTACTTCTATAAAAAATTAACACAAAATTATCAAAGTTTTAATTTACACGTTACTGTACTTTTCTTTTATGAAAGGCAATATACTCGTAATTTGCAAAATACATACTGATTGTACAATAATTCGTATGACCAGGCCTTCGATGGTGATCGAAGGGTATAAGGGGTGATATGCTTGCGCCAAACTTGTAGCCAATCTGCAATAAGAAATAGTAGACACTTCATTAAGTGATTGCGCAGGGGTTGGACCCTGCGAACCACCTTCGGCGTGAGAGTAAGTATGTGATATGTGTTGTAAGTAATATAGAGTATGTGAAATACTGTGTTGAGTGAACATACCATTGAAATGACTCGTCCAACCTATTTATAGATGAAGAAATAAGATTGGAGAGTGTTTGCGCACGTTTCGGAGATCATGGGGGCATCCCATGATTTGTGGTAACCGCTAGGGCTTCATCCCCACTCTCTCTGTCTTGGCGAGGAAGCTAAGGAGATAGTGGGAACGTGGGGGAAGACCAAGTCAATGTTCTCCTTTGTCTTAGTGCCTTCAAGATAAGACTCCGAAGGGCATAGGCCCTCGGCTGGCGAATTCCCAACTGGTAACCATATCAAGGATGCATGATTTTACGCCACCAATGACTTATGAAGAAAGACTTGGGTCTTCGTAATGCAAATTCAACTGAGGTTGAAAGGTTTCCTTCGACCTGATCGGAGGGTACGTCATCAAGCCCCCCAAGTTGAAAGTGATATGTACGAACTAGAAATATTGCTTACGACTCAAAAATTTATACGAAACCTCCCCTCCGTCACAAAATTGAACGAAGATGAAAAGTAAAATATATGTTGACCCCGTAATTAATGCTGAGTACTTATCCTAACCACCCCTATCTCGGTAAATTCAAATGTCTCTTCAAAGTTTAAAAGGGATTTGAAATCCGGAAGTTAGGTGATATCTCAGGACACGTGTAGGGCTAGGATTTTACATGCTAGAGGGTATATAAAATCAAAAATAGGAAAACCCTAACTCATTTTTTATCCCTCGCCCAAAATTTACACCATTAAGCTGTCTTCCGAGCGAGCTTTTGAACAAACAGGTAAAGTATTCCTTCGTATCACTACGTTTTTAATACTTTTTTGTTGATTAGAATTTCCATGTCTGCCAATAAGAAGTTCGTAATCAGGAAACAAGGTTGTACCTTGACCAGGGAAGAGCTTAAAGCCTTCCTTACTGATTATCCTATTCCCAAAGAATATAAAGTCATGTTACCCAGCAAAAATCAAGGTCTTTATGATGCCCCAAAGAACTATGTAGGCTTTTATACCCATGCATTCACCACCTCCAACCTAAGGATACCATTGCATCCCCTGATTTTAGAGCTCCTTCAATACTATGAAGTACACATATCTAGGTTCAACCCGTTTGGCCTAGCCAAGCTCACAACGTACATTGTCATGTGTAAAGCGTATGGGTATGAACCGTCATTGACTGTGCTTAGAGGGTTCTTGAATATGTACCCTGGAGGAGACTGGCTGACATTGGCCAAAAGGGGTGAACGGGATGTGCCCATTCTTATTCATAGGCCTTTTAAAAATATCAGAAACTGGAAAGGAAATTTCTTTTTTATTCAAGATACCATACTCTGCTTTGCTAAACCCAGAGTTTCAGTATGATGAGAAGAGGTTTAATGATCCCCTGCCCTATACTGTGAAGAGGAATCCCCTGTATCAGCGCCTAGCTCGACATCCAGCTGATTGCCAGACCTTTTCTGAGCCAATACTGTTTATGGCTGGCCTTGCTGAAAGTTGGGAGGGGTCTCCGTTACATCCTGAGATTGTTTGTTGTGGAGAAAGTATGTAAATTTTCAATTAAAATAAAATATAGGAACTTATCTTTCTGATATTTATCTGTTTCCTTCCTTTTTGCAGAAATGTCGTTCAGAAATTTCGTTGTTGCTGGTGGTGCTAAGGAAGTCAGCTTTCTCCCGAAGGATCCCCAAGAAGCTAGCTATGGTGTGGGTTCTCCTTCGGTGTCTGTTAACAACAATGATGTTGATGCCCAACCGATTGAGCATGTGTCATCTGCTCCTCCTGTGAAAGAAAAAGAGCCCGTGGATGTTGAAGACCAGTTAGTTGAGAATGTGGCAGACTCAGATGACCCTGCTTCAGAGGAACAATTGGCTATCGTAGGACCCTCCGGCATAGGCGACATGGTTCAAAGCAGTAAAGGTACAAGATCAAAGGCTGCTAAGTCTGCATCAAAGAGGAAGCATATCTTGCCCACTCCTCCCTCTCGAACTACCCAGCAGAAGAGTGCCCAGGGTAAGGCTGTGGTGTTTCCAGCCATCGAAGGGCCCAACACTGATGATATTCATGGCATGTCTTCTTCCCTGTTGCAAAAAATTATCTGCATATTGTGTTATACTAACAAGTTTATTTATGTTGCTAGACTCCATGATACGAAGGAGCTTCCGTCCCCCTAGCTTGTCACTTGCTCGTTGAGCGTGTGACCCCATCTAGCTGGAAGGGGGTTATGGATAACATGTCCTTGGAAAGACTCTGCGACCTTCATGATAAAAGCTATGTAAGACAATGCATATTGGATAATCAGCTCAACACCAGGACGAGGGAGCTTCTTCGTGCAGTCACCAAGGCTAGGGAAGAGATGGACGTCATGCTTGCCAGGGAGAAAGCGAGGGACAAGCAGTAAGTAGAACTGCAGGCAAAGTGTGAAGATGCTATGGAGGACTTCGACAAAAATCCCCTGGTCCAAGATCTCCAAGCAGATGTGGAGAAGCTCAAAGGTCAGTTAGCCAAAAACCAAGCTGAGTGCAGCAGGCTATCTCTCGAAGGCTCAAAGGCGCGAAGGTCATAGGCTACAAAGAGCAAATTTCCGTTCTGACTACCAAGTGTGGAGGAATTGAAGAAGAGAGGGCAAAGCTGATTGACCAAGAGATCAAGCTTAGGGAGAAGGTGGATGGGTTGGATCTTCGTTTGAAAATGCTCAAGAAAGATAGGGTTGATTTGGTGACCAAAGTCATCCCATAAATTGCTATGGAGTTGTACCATAGTGATTGATTGTACAATAATTAGTACGACCAGGCCTTCGATGATGACCGAAGGGTATGAGGGGTGATATGCTTGTGCCAAACTTGTAGCCAATCTGCAATAAGAAATAATAGACACTTCGTTAAGTGATTGCGCAGGGGTTGGACCCTGCGAACCACCTCCGGCGTGAAAGTAAGTATGTGATATGTGTTGTAAGTAATATGGAGTATGTGAAATACTGTGTTGAGTGAACATACCATTGAAATGACTCGTCCAACCTATTTATAGATGAGGAAATAAGCTTGGAGAGTGTTAGCACATGTTTCGGAGATCATGGGGCGTCCCATGATTTGTGGTAACCGCTAGGGCTTCATCCTCACTCTATCTGTCTTGGCGGGGAAGCTAAGGAGATAGTGGGAACGTGGGGAAGACCAAGTCAAGGTTCTTCTTTGTCTTGGTGCCTTCAAGAGAAGACTCCGAAGGGCATAGGCCTTCGGCTGGTGAATTCCCAACTGGTAACCATATCAATGATGAATGATTTTACGCCACCAATGACTTATGAAGAAAGACTTGGGTCTTCGTAGTGCAAATTCGACTGAGGTCGAAGGGGTGTCCTTCGACCTGATCGGAGGGTACGTCATCAAGCTCCCCAGTCGAAAGTGATATGTACGAACAAGAAATATTGCTTACGACTCAAAAATAGATACGAAACCTCCCCTTCGTCACAAAAATGAACGAAGATAAAAATTCTAGCAACTATTGACCCGTAATTAATGCATGTACTTATCCTAACCACCCCTTTCCTCGGTAAAATCAAAACGTCTCTTCAAAATTTAAAAAGGATTTGAAATCCGGAGGTTAGGGGATATCGTAGGACACCTGTAGGGCTGAGATTTAACATGTGTGAGGGTATTTAAAATCAAAAATAGTAAAACCCTAACATAATTTTATCTCACGCCCAATTTTTCACCTACTAAATCTCCTTCCGAGCAAGCTTTCGAACAAACAGGTAAAGTATTCCTTCGTATCTGCTACGTTTCCAATACTTTTTTGTCGATTTAGAAGGATCATGTCTACCAATAAAAAATTTGTAATCAAACAACAAGGTTGCACATTGACTAGGTAGGAGCTTAAAGCATTCCTCACTGATTATCTGATTCCCAAAGAATATAAAATCATGTTACCTAGTAGAAATCAAGGTATTTTTGATGCCCTAGAGAACTATGTAGGCTTATACACCCATGCATTCACCACTTCTAACCTTAGGATACCCTTGCACCCTTTGATTTTAGAACTCTTTTAGTACTACGAAGTACACATATCTAGGTTTAACCCTTTTGGCCTAGCCAAGCTTACGACATACATTGTAATGTGTAAAGCTTATGGGTATGAACCGTCATTGACTGTGCTTAGAGGGTTTTTGAACTTGTACCCTGGAGGAGATTGGTTGACATTGGCAAAAAGGGGTGAAAGGGATGTGCCCATTCTCATAGATAGGCCTTTTACGAATATCAGGAATTGGAAAGAAAAGTTCTTTTATATCCAAAATACTATTGTCCCTCCGAATTTCCCTGCGTTGCTCAACCCAAAATTTCAATATGATGAAAAGAGGTTTAATGATCCCTTGCCCTATACTGTGAGGATGAATCCTTTGTATCAGCGTTTGGCTCATCATCCAGCTGATTGTCAAATATTCCCTTAGCCAATTCTTTTCATGGCTGCTCTTGCTGAAAGCTGGGAGGGATCTCCATTGCTTCCTGAGATTATGTGTGATGGAGAAAGTATGTAAATTTTTAATTAAAATAAGAGATAGGAACTTATCTTTCTGATATTCATCTTTTTTCTCCCTTTTTGCAGAGATGTCGTTCAGGAACTTTTTTGTTGCTGGTGGTGCAAAGGAAGTAAGCTTCATCCCGAAGGATCCCCAAGAGGTTAGCTATGGTGTGGGCTCTCCTTCAGTGTCTGTGAACAACAATGATGTTGATGCTCAGCCCATCGAACCTGTGTCCTCTGCTCCTCCTTCGAAAGAGCCAATAGATGTTGAAGACCAGCTAGTGGAGAATGTTGCAGACTCTGATGAACCTGTCTCATAAGGACAGTTAGCCATCGTAGGACCCTCCGGCATTGGTGAGAGAGTCCGAAGCAGGAAAGGTACAAGTGCTAAGGCTGCTAAGTCTGTATCGAAGAGGAAGCTTATCTTGCCCACTCCTCCCTCTCGAACTACCCGGCAGAAGAGTGCCCACGGTAAGGCTGTGGTGTTTCCAGCCATCGAAGGGCCTAGCAAAGATGATATCCATGGTAAGGTTTCTTTCCTGTTATAAAGGATTAGATGCAAGTAATAGTATATTAACAAGTTTATGTATGCTGCAGGACTCCCTAATACGAAGGAGCTTCCGTCCCCCTAGCCTGTCATTTGCTTGTGGAGCGTGTGACCCCATCCAGTTGGAAGGGGGTGATGGACAACATGTCCATGGAAAGGCTATGTGATCTTCATGACAAGAGCTATGTCAGGTAGTGTATGCTGGATAATCAGCTCAACACCAGGACAAGGGAGCTGCTCCGTGCTATCACCAAAGCTAGAGAAGAGATGGATGTCATGCTTGCCAGGGAGAAGGCTAGGGACAAGAAGTATGCAGACCTGCAAAGAAAGTGTGAAAAAGTAATGGAGGACTTCGACAAGAACCCCTTGGTGCAATATCTCAGAGCTGATGTGGAAAAGCTCAAGGGTCAACTAGCTGCAAGCCAAGCTGAATGCATCAAGCTATCTCTCGAAGGCGCGAAGGTCATAGGCTACAAAGAGCAAATATCCGTTCTTACATCCAAGTGTGGAGGCCTTGAAGAAGAGAGGGCTAAGCTGGTTGACCAGGAGATCAAGCTCAGGGAAAAGGTAGATGGGTTAAACCTTCGGTTGAAGATGCTCAAGAAGGATAAGGTGGATTTGGTAACCAAGGTCATCCCCTACATCGCCATGGAACTGTACCATAGTGATGATGTGGGGATTGTGATTGGGAATCTGGTGAATGCAGCCATATTTCATAGCAAGTGTACCACTTTGGAGGAGATAGTTGAGACAAGGAAACCAGTGAAGCTGGAAAATGTTCCATACTACAGGGCAACTCATGAGCAGGAATATGATGATTCAGGTAATGCCTTAACTACTTCAGAGTTTTCCTTCCTTGCCGAAGCGACGAAGGACCCATAGGCCTCCATTGAGGACCTGCTAGCCAAGAAGCCAAGGAAAGTCCAACCTGCCTCCTCTTCGAAGAAGACACCATCTCCCCAAGTTCCATCCCCAGGTTCTGCTGATCCGACCCATTACAAAGTTTGATGAAGGCTACCATGTGGTAGTAATTTGATCCTTTAGGGTGGTATGTACCCTGTTTTCAAACAATTTGTCTGTGTCTCTTTCCAGGCTATATGCCTGATGAAACAATTAACATTTAGATGTGTGTGGTAAATGCTTCGGCCTAAGACAATGTTTTGTTTGGTTGATCGTTAAGGCTACGACCTGTTTGGACTAGTTAAACTAGTCATAAATGAATATCTACATCAAGGCCACTAGGGCCTGTATTTTGCTATGTGTGATTTTTCTCTTTACGTTTTATTTGCACGTAAATTTTTTTACAACCTAAGGCGTATGGTAGATGCATAGACTCATTGTGTGTAATTACTTCACCAAGAATATAGCAATCGTATAATTTGACTGCTGACAGAGGGTTGCGACCCACTCCATCTTAATCCTTTGGGCAGCGAAAGGCTTAAAATACCTTAAGGCCATATAAGAAAGTTAATGTGAAGTTGAGATGGATGTTATGCATATGATCAAGACGTATTCTTAGTATTTGTACATCCCTTCGACATTGAAACTTATAAAAGCGACTTGGTGGACAAATCTTTGTTGTATTGAACGAAACAAGAGATTTGAGGGAAATGCGTTATATCATTAAGTGGGTAGGGAGGATTACATCATTTTAAGAAATGAATACTAGACGCCTACCATTAATGCTTCTTTCCCCAAGTGAGAAGGATGCAAATACATTGATTGAAAGCAAATTAAAAACTGTCCTAAGACATTGTAAGTTTCATATGTAAAACTTACGAAGGGTAGTGCCATTCCAAGTTCTATCAATAGCGTCTCCGTTGAGGGTTTCCAGCTTGTAGGCTCCGTTGCCATATGCTTCCTTAACAACGTAGGGTCCTTCCCATGTAGGCCCTAGTTTACCCTGGTACTCAGCTTTACTTGCGCTGTTGAGTCAGAGGACGTATTCTCCTGGCTTGAAGGTCGAAGGCCGAACCCTGCTGTTGTAGTACTTTTCAATCTTTTGTTTATGGATAGCTTCCCTAATTGAGGCTATTTCCCTTCGTTCTTTGAGTAGGTCTAGGATGATACGGAGTCTTTCTTCATTGTCTGCTGCTTCGAAGTTCACGACCCTTTCTATTTCGACACTTACTTCCGAAGGGATGACAGCTTCCGTGCCATATGTCAAGCTAAAAGGTGTCTCCCCATGACTTGATTTTGTGTGCGTTCTGTGAGCCCAGAGTACTTGAGGTAGCTCATCTACCCAACCTTGGTGACTGTATCCCAGCCTTTGTTCTATGCCTTGGATGATGTCCCTGTTAGTAATCTCCACTTGCCCGTTACCTTGAGGATGGTAGACGGATGTGAAAGATTGTTTTATGTTCAGGCCTCTGCAAAACACTGGAAATACTCCTTCGGCAAACTGCTTCCCATTATCTGAGATGATGATATGGGGTACTCCGAACCTGCAAATAATGTGTTCCCACACAAACTTTTCCATGTGCCTTCCTGTGATGGATGCTAAAGGCTTAGCTTCCACCCATTTCGTGAAGTAATCGATGGCTACGACCAAAAAATTTACTCCTCATAGAGCAATTGGTAGAGGACCTATAATGTCTATCCCCTATTGGCTGAAAGGCCATGCGGACGTCACAGAGGTCATATCTTGTTTTGGTAGCCTTGGCACTCTTGAGTGGACTTGACAGGCTTCACACTTCTGGATGATTTCTACTGCGTCCCTGTGCATCGAAGGCCAATAATATCCAATCCTCATGATCTTAGAAACAACGGAGCGGGGTCCTGCGTGTAGCCCGCAAGACCCTTCGTGCACTTCTTGAATTATGTTGGAGGCTTGCCTAGGTCCTACACAACGGAGCCATGGAAGTACCTTCGGAGGCGCCTCGCGGCATGAACCAAAGCCAAGATTAACTTCTCCAACTCTGGATAATTTAGCTCAGCTCCCTGTAGAACCCTGCTAACGAAGTAGATAGGGATTTGATTCTTCTCCCTTTCCACCAATAAGACAGAACTGATGCTTTCGAAAGAGGCTGCGATGTACATAAACAACACTTCGCCTTTGATTGGGGCGGTAAGTGTAGGTAAAATAGCCATGAAATCCTTGAGCTTTTTAAAGGCAGCTTCTGCATCCGCGCTCCACTGAAACGTCTTTTTATCCATGCATCCTTTAAGTGTCTTGAAGAATGGCAAGGATCTGTCTGCGCCCTTCGATAGGAATCTGCTGAGGGCTGCTAGCTTTCCGTTCAGACTTTGTACATCCTTGAGAGATTTAGGAGGCTGCAAGTCCGTGATGGCCTTAACCTTTGAAGGGTTGGCTTTAATACCCTGCTTTGTGATCAGGTTTCCCAGGAATTGTCCTTCCTCCACACTGAAGGAACATTTATTGGGGTTTAACTTCATGTTGATGGCGCGAAGCTGATCAAAGGTTTCCTTTATGTCGGAGAGCATGTGCTCCTCCGTTCTGCTCTTGATAACCATATCGTCTACGTATGCCTCGAGGTTCCTACCTATTTGCTTGCTGAAGGCTTTATCCACTAGCCTTTGGTAGGTAGCACCTGCATTTTAGACCGAAGGACATCTTCTTGTAGCAATACACGCCCTTTCCTGTAAAAAAGGTTGTTTTATCTTCGTCTTCTTCCGCCATCTGTATCTGATGGTAACCCTTGTAAGCATCCAGAAAACATTTCAGTCGAAACCCTGATAAGGATTCCACTTTCCAATCAATTTCTAGTAAAGGGTAGCAGTCCTTCGGACAAGCCTTGTTGATATCGGTGAAGTCTACACACATCCGTTATCCTCCATGATGCTTTTTAACCATCACTGGATTGGGTACCCAAGTTTGATACTTCACTTCCCTGAGTATACCTGCAGCTACGAGCTCATTCGCCTCCTTGCATGCCACTGCATTCCTTTCGGGTGCAAGGCTTCGACGTTTTTGCTTGATAGGTTCAATGTGCTTGAACTCATTAAGCTTGTGCTCAGTGCCGAAGGGATTTCTGTCTATGGTGAGAGTTCTGAGGACCCCCGTCATGTCAGAGTAAGTCCATGCGAAGACATCCGTATCAGTGCAGCTGAGAATATCCTTTGGAACCTCTTCAGGGCTTTTCTTGACCCTTTTGCCTACATCTGTAGGCTTCTTCAAGTTGTAGCTAGAGAAAATCGTTCCAATACCGAAGGGTGTTTGGAATTTGACCGCAGCATGTATGGTGGAGACAACGATACCCATTTTCTGCATTGCAGTTCTCCCTATTAACAGGTTATAGGGAGATTCAGACCTTACGATCATGAAAACCAGGGTTTCTGTCCTTTTTAGCCTTCCTTCTCCAATCGTAACCTATAGAGGGACTTCTCCCAGAGACCATGAATGCTCCCGTGAGAATCCCACCAAAGGTACCTTCGAATCTACTCTCTTCGACCTTATCAAAGGCTTGAGCTTCAGAAAACAATGCTCATAGATCACTTCGCAAGAGCTTCCGCAGTCTAAGTAAGCTCTATTTACTTCTTTGTTGGAGATTAGGACTTTGATGACCACGGGGTCATTTGAGAGAACCCCGCCAGTGATCGAAGGGAACGTAACATCTCCTACTCCGCACAATCCTTTATCTGCTGCTTTTCTCTTTAAACCAGAGTCATCCCTGTAAACCATGAGGATTGAAGCTTCGATCGGTGTGGTATCCTTCCCCAACTGTGTGTTGGAGGCTTTTTCTTTACCTTTCTTTATGCCCTTCACCAAATGTCCTAATTGGCCAGACTTCACGGCCTCTTCTATTTGTTTCTTGAGCTCTCTACAACTGTTGGTGTCGTGCTCATAATCCTCGTGGAAATAGCAGTACTTGGAGGTATCCCTGCTTCTTCCTCTACTTGCCAAACGAGGGGGAGGATCGAAGGCCTTCGTAGCTATTTCCGTAGCAAGTATTTCCCTTGGAGATTTGGACAGATTTGCCAAGAGTCCGTGGTTGATGTTTTTGTTGTAGGGTGCGAACATGTCCCTGCCTTTGTGTCTATTTTTGGACCCTTCCCACAAAGAGTGCTTTGGGATCTTGTTGTGACTTTCTTTACTTTCGATCGGAGCCCCATTGGTGGACACTTCTTTGGCTTTGATCCATGTGTAAGTCTTCTCCATTAAGCCTTTGTAAGTTGCGGGAAGGTCAGTGGATAGGAATTCCACAAGACTTCTGTTTCGTAGGCCATGCACAAAACCAGAGATGCGCTGGTCTTCGTGCAGACCCAGAATCTGCAAGGTGTCATCAGTATATCTAGTAACGAAAGCCCTGGTGCTCTCGTTTTCCCTTTGCTTGATGTTGTGTACTGTCAGGTGAGTCCTTGTGAACTTTTTCTGCTGGCTGAAGTGTGATCTAAACTTGGCCTTGAGATCATCCAAATTCACTATGCTACCTGCTTTTTGCCCGTTCCACCATATACGAGCGGAGTCTCGCAGGGTATACGTGAACATGTTGCAAGCAACGGGCATAACCCATTTCTGCATTCTGATAGCCCCTTCGAACAGATGTAAGAAATTATTCGGGTCCCCCTTCCCATCATAATTACCAATATGTGCGGGCATTTTCAACCCGTCGGGTAGAGGGTAGTCTTCTATCCACCTTACGAAGGGTGTTGTGGAACCCATGGGCTCCAAATAGAGGCAATTGTAAGGTGGCATGTAAGTGGGGGCAGCATTGTATGGGTTATGGTTCGGAGGTACTCCGACAGGGTTTTGGTTAACATAAGGAGGGTAAGCAGTAAGTATATAAGGTGGGTGACTTCCAACAGGATACGAAGGGTATACCATTGGTTGCCCGTAGGGCATGTTTCCGTGTGGTTGAGGAAAGCTAGGGTTGCTAGTCTGCCCATTAGGTGGGGGATAAACCCCATGGGGGTAAGATTGAGCCTGAAAAGGAGGGTACATACCATGAGGAGGAAGATTTCCTCCCCCATTCATTTGAGGTGGGATTGCCTTCTACGCCGGATGCGTGAGAAGGCTGCAATGGAACCCCTGCTTCAGTTCTCCCTAGATGGGCTGCCAAGAGTGGTGGCAAGTTAACCTCCGTAGCTTCCCTTGGGTGACTCCTCCCATTGAAACCTTCCATCGTTCCTTCCGTTCTTGTCGAAGCCCTCTCCGGAACATCTTCGAAACCAATCGATCTTCCACTCGGCCTTCGACTAGCCGAAGATCCTATCCTCAGCATTGAGCATGTAGCTCCAGGAGGCAAGGGCCTAGTCTCCATTTATATCTCTTCGTCATACTCATCACTAGAGTATTCCAACTCCCTCCGCATCTCTACGTTCTGAGCTTGTCTCTTTTGATCCCTCAATAAAGACTCTAGCGCTTCGATGTTAGCTTCGACGAACGCGGGACTGATTACTGGTTCGGGGTTAGCTGATGTCGAAGCATGCTTGTTGGGAGTTATTTCAGGGTAAGATCGTGTGGTGAAAGTGGACGCGGTTATGTTGGGAAGGTTGTTAGGATCGTTAACTGGGATTGGTGTCAAGGTCGAGAAACCCGGAGGGGGAGTATCTTCTCTTCCTTGATTCATGCCATGAAACTAGTGACTGCGATTGACTGGTTATAAGCTTGGAATAAAGAGACCAATTGTAGCGGGTCCCATGGATGGCGCCACTGATTGTACAATAATTCGTACGACCAGGCCTTCGATAGTGATCAAAGGGTATAAGGGGTGATATGCTTTCGCCAAACTTGTAGCCAATCTGCAATAAGAAATAGTAGACACTGCGTTAAGTGATTGCACAGGGGTTGGACCCTACGAACTACCTCCGGCGTGAGAGTAAGTATGTGATATGTGTTGTAAGTAATATAGAGTATGTGAAATACTGTGTTGAGTGAACATACTATTGAAATGACTCGTCCAACCTATTTATAGATGAAGAAATAAGCTTGGAGAGTGTTTGCGCACGTTTCGGAGATCATGGGGGCGTCCCATGATTTGTGGTAACCGCTAGGGCTTCATCCCCACTCTCTCTATCTTGGCGGGGAAGCTAAGGAGATATTGGGAACATGGGGGAAGACCAAGTCAATGTTCTCTTTTGTCTTAGTGCCTTCAAGAGAAGAATCCGAAGGGCATAGGCCTTCGGCTGGCGAATTCCCAACTGGTAACCATATCAAGGATGAATGATTTTACGCCACCAATGACTTATAAAGAAAGACTTGGGTCTTCGTAATGCAAATTCAACTGAGGTTGAAGGGGTGCCCTTCGACCTGATTGGAGGGTACGTCATCACATACTACTTGCCAAGTTGCCATCAACCACAAGTATTGTTTCTTATTCTTCCTCCAAAGAAGTCTTTGATTTGGGATAATATTGTTTCTTATTCTTTCTTATGGATTTCATCTAGAAATCCTAAGACTGCTATTAGTTGGGTAGGTTGGGTGAGAAATCCTCTATTTTTTTTGGCCTCTTTGTAATGTGTTTCTAGCTTTTGCTAGTTTTAATAAAAAGCCGCCGTTCAAAAAAAAAACCACAAGTACAATAAATACATATTGATGACACTTTTTTTTTTTTTTTTTTTTTTTTTTTTTTTTAATATCCAAGTTGCTACTTCAGGCTATATTCATCTCCAAGATCATAAACCTGAAAAGGAAACCAAAAACCAAAAGGAAAATAAAAAAATCAAATCTCTAAGAGTTGAACATATTATTGCAATTGTAATTAACATGTTACCTGCTCATGTCATCACCTCCTTTAGTTCTACACAATATTTGCCTCACACAGCTCCATGTACTGATTCTTCATTCTTCACTGCATCCTGATCACCAACATCGCCTCCGAATACTGTGTGAACATGTGAAAGTTAGATCGAAAGAAAAAGAACAAGGTTAATATACTAACCAACAAAAGAAATGTAAAACTGAAGAATCAAATTAGAAAGAAGAAAAAACATCATTGTATATATGTTAGCTTCGGAGGTTGGTGGAGATATTAGATAGTAGAAAATTTGGAAAGTGACGAAATGAAAGAAAAAAAAGATTGTAAGAAAGTGAGAGAAATAGTTTTTGATATGAAATGAAGATAAATAATGAGGGTGTGTCCTAAGAGTGACGAACTGTTTAGCTCCACGTGGCATTTTGTGAGGAGCCACGTGGCATTTTGTGGGGAGGCTACAGTATTTTTGGGACTCTATTTTATATAATAGGTAGATATTTTCACACCTAAACACTATTTTTACCCACAAATCACAATTCCATACTATCCTAATCCCTTGCATCAATGTTTCATCATTTCAACAACACAACAACAACTCCATACTAACCTAATCCCTTCCACCAATTATCAAGAACAATAATAATATCAAGAACACAATAACTACTTATTAAACTTATAAAATCACATTTTAACATATAAAATCATAACTTTTGCATATTTACTTTCAAACACATTATTTTACACAACATAAAATGGTGACAAATTTTTATATGTAAGCATGTATATGAATGTATATAATGAAAGGAGATGATATAAATAGGTCCTTACAAAGATGGTGATGAATGTGATGAGATTTGCACTAACTAGTCACTAGTGCACCCAAATCTTACAATATTTATACTAACCCAAGAAATTGAAACCCTTAACTCAAATTTTACCCAAATGCTTCCTTCTACAATAGTTTGTAACCTCAAATTACCAAGAAACTTAATAAATTACACTAAACCTTCTTGAAAAACACTTGAACAAATTTTGGAAATAGATTTGGTGTGGTGTTTATGTTTGGCCTTGGGTTTAGGATAGGAGAGGAGGAGATGATTTTGTGTGTAGTATTTTTATTTTAATAATGGTCCAAGTGGTAGTCAAATGTGCATAATCATAGACTACTTTATGGTGTGTTCAAATGGGAAAAACTATAAATGAGTGTGTGGGAATAGGGGTGGCTGGTCATAGGGTCTTATGGGGGGTGAGATTATTTTTTTGGTGAAAGTTACATGAAGTTGGTATGATTTTGGATAAGGTTTGTGGGATTTTAGAGATTACATGTGTGTTTAAGGAAGGTAAGGATAGATAAGGTTAACTAGTGGATGTTTTTTGTAATGGAAAGTTGTTAGTGGATTTTATTGTATAAGTATATATATACTAGGGGTATATATTGTCAGGTGGTGAACTATTATGCATGCATGCATGTATGAATTTGTAAAACGTATTACGTGAGCGGTTTTACATAAAACTAATAATGCAAGTACATAAGACTTATGAAATGCTCGTAATAAGCTCATTGTGAGTAGACTAAACTTATTCTAGTGTCGGTACGCGTTGAATGACGTTTTAAGTTGTATGCGGGATAACCTCCCGGTTGTGAGTTAAACGTACACGTAAGCATTCAAAATGAATAAATTCAAGTTATGTTGATCCCAGTTGAGCAAACGATCTAATATAGAAACTGACTTGAACAAAGAACTTATTAAGTATTACGCGGAATTTAATATTTAATCTTAAGAAGAAGAATAATAAACATTCAACACCTCAATATTATTTATTAATACGAATACTCTTACAGTATTAAGGTTTTGCAACCTTGAAGTGTATCGACCTTAGATATAAAACATACGTATATCTAACCTAACCTAGAACCTCCTTTTATAGGCTAAGGAGTCCTATACAATATACAATACGTAACCTACAAGATAAATATCTTTTCCATATTTATCTAATACAATAAACTAACCGACTATATAAAACTAGCAGTGGTTACAATATATTATCCGTGGTTACACAATACTACTAGCCGCGGTTGTCTTCATCCGTGGTTACACTCTTCTGTCTGTGGTTATATCCAACCTGTCCGTGGTTCCAGTACTTAGAGTAATTCTTGATCCAAGGAACCTAAAACCCAACAATCCTCCCCTAAACTTGATAAATTCCAACAGAATTCTCAAGTTTTCTTTAAGCTCAAAACATCTGAATTTGAGGATGTAGCCAAACACTTACTGGCCTTAAGTATCTTCTCATACTTCAGCAACAAATCGTAAGCTTGACCATCATAAGGTACTAACATCTTGATACAACCAGGCTTCAACATCTGAGCAATTATTCCTGGATGATTATTCAGCTAAGGATAATCACCTTCTACAAGCATATGAATAACCTTTCCAGAAACAGTTAAAACATGAACTCCACAAGTTTGATATAAAAACCATCTAGTAACTTGACCATTGTAGAGTCCTTGCCATTCAGGTTCATCATGAGTAGGTTCAAACAGAATCTTCAAATAATGATAAACCAGTCTCTCATGATAATCAGTTGGATGTACTTCACCAAACTTGTTCTTGTAAAGTATCCAAAGATTCATCAAATCATCTCTATCAAAATACTGAAGCATCTGTGAAAATTTATTATACTCAGAAACTTCATTGTTGAGTCTTTGAATTTTCCAAACTCCTTCACTTCTAACTATAAGCTTAAACTCATAAGAAATAATTTGATTTTCATCTTCAACAACTTTCAATCTTTTAGAATCAGATGTCTCCTGAACCTCAGATTTTCTCTTTCGTTTACTTTGAATCCATTCATCATCCTTTTTAATCCACTCTTCTTCCTTTTTAGAATTCATTGGACAGAAATCATCTTTATTAATCCTCATACATCTCTCATAAATTTCCAAAATTCTTTCAAATGAGCATCTACTAAGATTATCAGAAACATAAATGCCTGAATTCTTAATAATTTTCATCAATACATTCCTCATCTGAGCCATAGTAGGAGGTTTCTTTCTTATAACCTGTTTCTTTGTTTTGCTCACATTCCTTGCCCATCCATTCATCAGTCTAGCTTTCTCCTCATCATCCAACAGTTTCCATTCTTGTGCAGTAAACTCATCAAGTATTTCTAAAGAAGCTTGAAGATAGTTTTGTGATTCATACCATATAGCTAACCATCTGTCACTAGCTTCCTCCTCTTCTTTCTTTCTTTTATCCAAAGCTGCTTGGTCTTCAGCCAACAAGTTTCTTCCATACTCTTCATCATAAGCTTCTTGTTCTGCTTTATTTTTAAACTTCAACACTACCTCTTTACCTTTTCCAACATCAGATTGAACCGCTTTCTTCTTCAAAGGTTCACCAATAACCAAACTTTTAACTCTGGGTTTGGTTGCAGTAGACTGAACAGATAAAACAGGTGCAATGATAGGTGTAGAAATAGATGATGTTTTGCTCAGATTAATCAATGTACTTGCAGCTTCTTTCTCTACTTCTTTAGGCTTAGATGGTAATATAGAAAGAGTTGTGATAACAGTGGAATTGGTTATGATAGTAGTGGGTATGACAGTAGTAGGAACAATAGCCAAGTCTGAAACTGCATCAGTGGTTACAAAAGTACTAACCATGGTTTCAGGTATACTATCAGTTGTTGTGTTCTGCACTACTTCAACATTCTTCAATTTTTCAAGAACAACCTCATTCCCATCTTTATCAGAAACCAAAAAATCTTGATCTCCACTATCAACATCTTCTTCCATAGGTACACCAACAGATACATCCACAGCCTCCCCTGAATTCATGCCATCACTCCTCCCCTGTTTGGATACATCCTTCACATTCAGAGCTGAAGAGGAGTCCGTCTTCTTTTTCTTTCTGCGCATAGCTTTCAAAACAACAACCCCAGGTCTCCTTACTTTCTCCAAAACTAACACCCTGTGCTTCAACCTCCGAATATCATTACCCTGAAACACAGTCAACTTCTGTAGACCTGAAATTTTATCCTCCATGTTAGCACACTTAACCGTCAATTCATTTAAACTTTCAAGAATATCCTCCCCACTTCGACCTGTGTTAACTGGTCCGAGAGGTGGTTCATTGAAAAAGTCATCATGTACAAAGTCATTAACCGTCAATTCAATGTCAGGTTCCAATCTATCCTCATCACTTCGAGCTGTGTTAACTGCTCCGAGAGGTGAATCCTTGGATATAGAAGACATAGCACCAGACCTAGCCAGATCATCTATGCACCCTGTAATAGCCAGTTGGCTAGGGATTCCTCCACCTGTGTTAAGTTCCAAAGAACTCTCCACATTAGGAGTTGCCAATGGTTGGGTCTTATTTATGTTTCCACTATCCTGACCAGCATCTAAGCATGAATCAGTAGTGGAAGCCCTTCCAATCATGTCACCTCCACTCCATGTGACAGCCTCATTAACAACAACACCAACACTAGCCTGAGGAAGCTTAGTGCCCTGTGTTCGCCTAGTCCATGATGCAAGACCTTCATCAAACTCAGAATCAGTAGGCAAAGTAAGCATGTGAGGAAATAAAGGAACATCTCTAATTATTACATTCTGTGGTTGATTCCTCATATGTGCAAAAACCTTAGGAAGCATGTGATGTACTTCATACGCTCGAGTATGTTCAACAGGTTCCACTATTTGATGTTTCACAAGCAGTTGAACAAACCTAGGATACAAATAGTATTTACCCTTCTTCCTAATGTTTTGTACTAACCCCTCATATATCATCCTAGACCAGTTAAACTTCCTTCCATCAGAAAAACAAATAATAGCAGTAGCAATTTTTGAAGGAAAGTCATTAAAGCCTGTGGTCTTGTTACTCATACACATCAACAAAGTGTGAATCAAAAACTTCCATTGTTGTGAAAACAAACTCTTAAAAAATTGTACCTTTTCACCTCTGTGTGTATATCCTAATCTCTCTAAACCAGCAACAATCGCAACATCTGAAAGATTATCAACACCATCAGCATCATCAAGCCTTAAAACTTCTCTAATGATCTCCTCAGAAACAGAAATAGCATTCTCATCCACAACAGTACTAAACACCTCCAAGCCATCAACCTCTTCAAGTTTAGCATTCCTCCAGAACTGATGTATGTAGGCTTTAAGAATGGTAGGTTCAACTGTTAAAGCATAGTGAATGGGACTATGAACCAGGAAATCAATCATTTGATGGAACCCTTCAGATCGAGCATCCTTAGTGAGTACTGCAACAAGGTTATGTGAAGTGGAATACTTTTCAGCCATTGTGATTAATGATATATATGAATCCAGAACTGCTATCCGCGGTTGTAACATACCATCAGTGGATACAGATGTTCACTACTCCAAATATCCAAGAGATAGAGCAAGTAAGTCTGTGTTAAAATAGGTAAGATCTCACAAAAATATGAAGGATTACACACATTTTTTTTAACACATAATACAAAAAGCTATCATAGCAGCTCCTTATGCACACACATCCTTCATACATGCAAGTCAAAAACACAAAACCAACACAGAAAAGTAGGTTATAGTTGTCAGTGGTTAGTGTATGCCAGAAGTGGTTCCAAAATAATTATCCGTGATTTAAACAAGTAAGTCAATACGGTCAACTTCTAGAACAAATATAATCCAAAGCCCAAGAAACTCATTAACTCTCCAACCACATTTAACCTGCCCCATATTTACTTCCAATAACCCTAAAATTCCCTTATAAAAAGAACCCATAATCTCATATAACTCACACACCAATCAAAATCAAAACCCTAATTTCTCCAAAAACCCCAATAATGAGCAGCTCCAACCCAATCAATCTTTCATCAGATGACAATGTCTCCTCCAACAGCAGTCTGGAGATATGGAAAAAGAACTATTTGGCAAGCAATCCAAGCGAAGGAGAGAATATCTCTTCTTTAAGTTCGTATGTATCACCCTATGAAGATACAGACGAAGAAACATCTCCCATGGCAGTCAGTGCACCTCCACAAGAATCCCATCCATGGCGATTTGCCATACCTCCACAAGAACCACGACCATTAAAATCCCCATTTCTTCCATCATCAGAAGATGATAGTGTAGTGAATCCAAGTGATGCTTCTGAAGACTCTGATGACTCTTCTAAGAAGAGGATTTCAAACCCCAAACCTTCATCATCTAACCCCCAACCAAGACCACGAGCAAGAAACCCACCACTCCCTAAGGACAGAGAGGTGATTCTTGGTCTTTCTGCACCAAGTTGTGGTGCTTCTTCACACATCGTAAGGAGGAAGGGAAAAAGGAAGATGGAGTAAGTTGCTGAATGGTGGAAAGAGTAGATGGAGCACAAGAAGAATATCATATCATCCATCTATCTGCCACAATCAGCTTCAGCTTCTTCGTTTGCATCAATCCATCCTTCCCATTTTGATCCTTAGCTGCTTCATCGTACTGGTCATGCATATGATAAATGCATATCCAGCATTTAAGCAATAGAAGCAAGGATAGTAGTAGTAGAAATATTAGTAGAAAATCATGTATAGAAGTAGTCTTTAATTAGCACTTGAAGTTTCATTGTAAGCTGTAAGCTGTAAACTGTTTTGTTGAATGAACAATGTAACTTTAGTACTTCTTGAATCTCTATAATGACTTGTCTTTTATCCAAAATCCAGCAATTGATTCTGAATCCAAAGAACTTGACCACAGCAACTAACAGCAACCACATATTCAGCTTCAGTTGTAGAATTAGCCACAATAGTTTGCTTTTTACACTGCCAAGAAATTAATCTGCTTCCCAAGAACTGACATCCTCCAGTGGTAGACTTCCTATCCAGCCTAGCTCCAGCATAGTCACTATCAGTGTAGGCCACCAAATCAAAAGGGGAATCCTTAAAGTACCAAAGGCCCAATTTAGAATGACCTTTCAAAAATCTAAAGATCCTCTTAACAGCATTCATGTGTGAGGTATTTGGTGTTACTTGAAATCTTGCACACACACATACTGAGAACATAATGTCTGGCCTAGATGCAGTAAGATACATCAAAGATCCAATCATGGATCTGTACAACTTCAAATCAACTTTGGGACTTCCATCATCTGGTAGCATAGGTTTCCGAGTCTCCATAGGTGTACTTGCACTCTTTACATCTTGAAACCCAAACTTCTTCAAAATATCTGCTACATACTTGTCTTGACTAATGAAAATACCATCAGTCCTTTGTTGAACCTGTAGCCCCAAAAAGAAAGTGAGTTCTCCCATAGAACTCATCTGAAACTTATCATGCATAAGTTTCTCAAAATCTCTACATAGCTCCTTGTTAGTAGAGCCAAAGATGATGTCATCTACATAAACCTGAACCAGTAAAATATAATCTTTGTGCTTTCTAATGAACAAAGTTTTATCAATCAGTCCCCTTTTAAACCCATTGTCCATCAAATAAGTAGACAGGCATTCATACCATGCCCTAGGAGCCTGATGCAATCCATACATAGCCTTCCTCACCCTGTAAACCTTGTCAGGATGATCAGGATCTTCAAAACCAGGAGGTTGACAAACATAAACCTCCTCATCAATAGTGCCATATAAAAATGCACTTTTAACATCCATCTGATACACAACAAAATTCTTGAATGAAGCATAAGCCAAAAATAATCTGATAGCCTCTATCCTTGCAACTAGTGCAAACACTTCATCATAGTCTAAACCTTCAGTTTTTGTGTATCCTTGAGCAACCAACCTTGACTTGTTCCTCACAACAATTCCTCTTTCATCCCTCTTGTTTCTGAACACCCATTTAGTCCCAATAGCCCTCTTCCCATTTGGAAGATCAACCAATGTCCAAACCTCTTGAAGTTTGAACTGAAGAAGCTCCTCTTGCATTGATTCTACCCAGCCTTCTTCTGTTAAAGCTTCTTCCACTCTCTTGGGCTCCTTTTGAGACAGAAAACAAGCAAACAGGCAATTTTGCAGATCTTTATGACTGTTTCTTTTGTGAAGTGATCTTGCAAAGAACCCATGTTCAGGAAAGGGTTCAG
Organism: Chrysanthemum seticuspe; assembly: GCA_019973895.1. Lineage (NCBI taxonomy): Eukaryota > Viridiplantae > Streptophyta > Magnoliopsida > Asterales > Asteraceae > Chrysanthemum > Chrysanthemum seticuspe. The sequence goes on along the minus strand of BPTQ01000002.1, from coordinate 188,529,217 downwards.
TGTTCTTAACCTTGCTTCTTGTTTGAACTGGAGTATTCAAATTACCAAGTATATGTTCCTTGGGATGAATCTTGTGAATCCTAGTAGTAGTGATTGGACTTTCATTAATGACAGTTTCCAAATTAGACAAATCAGCATTGAAGAATTCATCCATGTCTTCATCATCAGTAGGAGTATCAATCTCTATTAAATCAGGCATATTAGGATCATGTGGATACTCCTCATCACCAAATAGTGGCTTTGGATGTGGTCCAAAGTAAGTACTATCACTAGTACTTGTAGCCGGGATTGCACTTGAACTGTCAGTGGTAGAAGATGGCTTGTCAGCGGTTACAGTTGGCCTATCAGTACTTTCAGTAGGCTTAGCAGTACTTGCAGACTACTTTTTCTTCTTTTCAATTTCTTCTACCGACACTGAGTTATCTTTCACCAACTCATCCTTATCTTGATGATGATCAACATTGCCTCCAGTATTCAATACATCATCATCAGTGGGACCTTGCTTGTGAATGATGGAAGGAACAGAACCAGCTTTCCACTTTTCAACCAAATAGAACTCCTTTGGAGAATCAGCTTCTTTTGAAGATGTATCTGCCACAGAATCCTTTTGTGTTCCTGCATCAGCATTAGTGGAAGTTCCTACAATGATAGGCTCATAATTCATAGATTTGGTTAGCATATCAATGTTAAACAACCAGTCTGGTCCTTTGGTCTCAACACTAGGAGTCGTTTCACTGAATTGAACATGTAAGTTCTCTTCAACAATTCTAGTCCTCCTATTGTATACTCTAAAGGCTTTGCTATTAGTGGAATAGCCTAAAAAGTATCCATCATCTACTTTTTCATGAAACTTGCCTAGGTAGTCTATGGTATTCAAAATGGTAACAGGACACCCAAAAGGTTTTAGGAATGCAATCATTGGCTTCCTATCATGTAACAACTCATAGGGGGTCTTGTTATGAGGCTTCACTACCTTACTTCTGTTTTGCACATAACATGCAATTCCTACAGCTTCAGCCCAAAAGGTAGTTGGTAACTTAGACTCTGACAACATGGTCCTAGCAGCCTCAATTAGTGTTCTATTTTTCCTTTCAGCTACACCATTCTGTTGTGGTGTCCTAGCAACACTAAACTGTCTTTCAATACCTTTAGCTACACAGAACTGATTCATCACATCATTCTTAAACTCAGTTCCATTATCACATCTGATTACTTTGACCTTATGATTTACTAGATTTTCTATCTTAGTAATGAAACTCTTAAGAATCTCACTAGTCTCACTCTTAGCAGCCAAAAAGTATACCCAAGAAAATCTACTATAATCATCAGTGATAACTAGGCAATACTGCTTATGGTTCAAGCTTCTAACAAATAAGTTTTGGTCTTACAAATAAGTGTTATGGTGTTAACAGTTTTGGTCTTACAAGAAGCTCTATGTTGTTTTCCTTTTTGACAGGCCACACACAGTTCCTTACACTCAAAAACCTTTGAAGGTAACCCTCTCACTAAGTTTCCTTTTACCAGTTTATTGATTGTTTTGTAATTGAGATGACCTAGCCTTCTATGCCACAGTTTTGACTCATCTACAGATGCTTTAGCAAACAAACATAAGGACCTATTAGGAAGAACATCTTTAAGATCAAAACAATATATATTTTCCTTCCTAGGTACCCTAAGTTGTATAAACTTCTCATCAGGCATCTTAAACTCAGGAGACAACACCACACACTCAGTTTCCCCAAAAAGTACCCAGTTTTTCTTATCACACATTTGAGAAACACTGAATAAATTGTACTTAAGTCCTTGTACCAAGTAGACTTTTTCAAAGTCTAAATTCCCTGTTCTGATTGTGCCTCTGCCAAGTATCTTTCCTCCCTTTGGATCATTGCCAAATGCCACATATCCTCCATCAAAAGCTTCAAAATCTTCCAGATTACTTCCATCCCATGTCATGTGCCCAGAGCAACCACTATCAAAAACTCCTTTATCTTTTAGCTCAGTTTGAAGATTGCCCTGCACATAAAATTACACAAGTTAGTTCCTCTTGTGGACCCAAGCCAATACTGACTTGGGTCTGCCCTATGCATCAAAATATTCAAATTTCTTTAGGTCCATTGATGCACAGTTGACATGTGGTAAAACCTTGGTCTTAGGCTTCCATTGCCAACTTGCTGAGGCCTTAACAGCATAAAAATGATTTCCAACCACTGTATCAGTTATCACCTTTGGAATTTTTAAAACTTCTTTTGAATCAGTGGTGATATCTTGCTTAACAATGGTTTGATTCTGCTTAGCCGTGTTTACATTTTGCTTAGCAGTGGTTGGAACCCATTTAGGTGTAGCAGTGACAATTGATTTTGTATTCCCATTCCTCATCAGCACTGCTCTTGGAATCATGTTACTGTTAGAATGAGGGTTTGATTTTCTTGAAAAGTTTTGATGATTTACCCTCCTCCAATGATTCCAAACTTGTGGTCTGTTTTTATTACAATTTCTCTGTAAGTGTTCAAAACTACCACACACAAAACAAGCCTTTTTAACACATTGAAACTCATCACCTAATCTGTTAGAAATTAGACCATTTAAGCTTCTTTGATTACCCCTAGGTTTATATTGTTTCATCTGTTCATTAGGAATTTCCCTGTACTCTACAACTTTCTTGGTGACTTTAACTCCAAATCTAGGTACAAGGTTGACTTGCTGAGAATCAACTTTCTTAACTTTCTCTATGACATCAGACTTAGTTGATTCAGTTCTATCATCCTCAGAATCTGATTCCCAATCTTCTATTATGGGAGCATCAGATAACTTATCAGAACTTATCTTAGGTGTTTCAGTCTTATTTATCTCTTCTACAGGTTAGTTAAAACTGAATTCACTACTAAATGACAGTTCTTTAGCAGGTGGTGCATGTTTCATCAAAGAGGGTGGTGGCATATTATTGTATCCTAGACCAGTACCATCTTTGAACAGTTTTTGACCTATTGGCTTATTTACTAGATCAGAAGCATATTGTGTTTTAGCAACCCTAACAACATGTTTTTCTTTTTCATCTAGGGCCTTTAGTTTTACACTCTCTACCTATGCTAGTTTATCTTTAAGCATTTTAATCTCTCTGTCTTTAAGATCAATTTCACCACCTAGTATATTGATCTTTTCTACATACTCAAACTCACATTTAATACAGAATTTTAGCTTCTCTTCCACACCTTCCAGACCAACTCTATAACCTAAGTTATCTAAAGTCAATCTTTCTACTTCTTTTCTCATACTCTCAGTGATAGCTTTTTGAGATTCTAAGTTATCATAACATGATTTAAAAGAACAAGTAGATGTTTTAGAATCATTAGATACCTCAGAATCTGAACCAGAAGATGAAGCATAGGCCATTAGAGCAAAGTTATGCTCTTTTGAAGCTTCACTAGCAAGAAAAGCTGCATTTGGACCTTCTTCAATCTGATCACTCCAATCATAATCACCAAGCCCATCCTGAGCAACCAAAGCTGAAGAAGCAGCAGGCTCTTCTGTTGTCTTTTTAATGCCTTCTATTCTTTTAGGAGCTCGACATTCCCTAGCAAAGTGACCTTTCTTCTTGCAGTTAAAGCACTCCATCTTGCTTTTGTCGAATCCAGCTCTCCTTTGACCATCATACCTAACATGTCTTCCAGTCCTCCTCAGAAATTTCCTTGCTTGGAGAGTCAGCATTGCCATTTGCCATTGAAGGTTAATTTCATCAAGATCATCAGGATCAATTTGATCTATATCTTGATTCAAAACATCAACACTGGTAGTTAAATCTGACAGAAAAGCACAAATTGCACCATCACTGACATTATCACTAACAGTGGTATTGTTTGCAATAGCCGTGGTTATACCATAAGCAGCAGTGGATACATCTTGTGGGCTTTGTGATTAGTGGATACAAAAGCAATGTTTTGATTAGAAGAAGATGAGTGAGAAAAGTTATTCTCAGACTCATAAACCTTCAAGTTGTTGAAGAGATTATCAAGAGTCATTGTAGCAAAGTCCGTCTTATTTCTCCACACAATTGTATGAATAGCCCATTCAGATGATAAACTCCTAATGAACTTCAAATTAATATCTTCATGAAGGAACTTGTAACCCACTGACTTCAGTTGACTAATAAGTTTTTGAAGTCTATTGTATGTACCATCAATCTTTTCTCCACTAAGAGCAGTGAAGGTTTCAAATTGACGCTTGAGCATATTCATCCTTGACTTCTTTGTAGCTTCATTGCCAGCAAACCTTAATTCAAAAGCATCCAATAATTCTTTAGCAGACTCATATTGATCAAAGTCCAAAGCAAACTCATTTGGTATTCCCATAGAGAGAATACTGTGAGCTTTGATCTCCATTTTCCTTTTAGCTTTATCAGGTTCACTAACAATAGCTATCTCTTTACCATCCTCACCCTTCTTAGGAAGAGTGTCTCCTTTTTCAACAACATCCCAGAGAGCATAATCAATCATACGAATGTATTGCCTCATTCGCATCCTCCAGATTTGATACTCACCATGTTTGAGCATGGGCACTTTTGAAGCAGTCACCATGTGAGTTTCGTCAGACATCTTAACTTACTTGAATAAAGATTAACAGACTTCTTCTTGGTTACAGTTTCTAGATCACAAGCTCTGATACCACTTGTTGATTGATGAGTGTGTAAATACTCATCATTTTTGGTTAATTCTGAACTGCAAAACGTTTAAAAATGCTCAGAAATGCATCAAAATACTGAAAATATTCCAAAATTGCATTTTATATGTTTTAGATGCAAAATGTTTAAAATCAGATGAAAAATGAGCTAAGTTTGTATAATTGGCAGTTTCAGTCCCCCAAGTTTCTAAAATTGTCAGAAATAGTCCCTAAGCCTTAATTTCAAAAGAAAAATCACCAAAGGTCCTTTTAAAATCATAACTTGTCAAAATTAGTCCTTTGGTGAAAAATGTCAAAAGTTTAGAGAAATTACAAAATTGGTCCTTCAAGTTTCAAATTTGGCAAAAATGGCCCTTGGAAAATTGGAAAGTGTCAAGTTTGGTCCTTGTACTATTAAAACTTGTCACTTTTGGTCCCTTGAAACATCTTTGCAGAAATGGCAGCCTAGGTCCTTGAATTTTCAAAAATTACAAAAAGAGTCCTTGTATTAAACACCTTTGGACCCTATCAAATCCAATTGTGACCCTGCCATCCCATTTTGGACCCCCTGCCAAATCAATTGGACCCCTGCTTTTGACCCCCTTCATAATATAAGCCGGTCAAACCTCAGTCAAACCTTTCCCCTTTCCCTCATTTCCCTCCCACTGTCTGCTACTCCCATATCCAGCCACCAACACAAACATCACAGCTCCCATTCTCCTTTCCATGTCCCCTCCACCTCAACTAACCTCCAAGAAGCATTAAATGCATCTCTTACCCACCATCTCAGCCCCAACTGTCAAATACCCATTTTGGCGCCAAATTCAATCAAACGGCCAAGATGAGTTCAAGTGATCTAATGGCCAGGGAAAAAGGTGGGAAACTATCAGAGAAGTGAGAGAAAGAGTTTGGGTATAAAAAGGAAGCAAGAGAAGAAGAAAAGAGTAGTCTACTAGTTTTTAAATTTTTATTAATGTCGTTTTCAATATAAAGTTTTAGTTAAGTAAAAAATTCTGTAATCTTTTGTTGTAATGTACTCATTTTAAGTTATTGGATCAATATAAATCATTTTCAAGTACTACTTTAAGTTGCACTATCAATTTATGTTGTTGAGTTTACTGTTGAAAATTTCCATCTCAAAGGCTTGTATACAAGCTCTCATTAGCTTATTTTTAAGCTCAAACAGGTTCATATTAGCTTATTATAGCTTTGTATAAGGTTACATTCAAGGTTCAAGTAATTTTGGTTCTTGGTCAAAGAAAGTCAAACTGAGCACATTTGGTATTGAGAATGGATAATGGGTAATGCAGTGATGGATTTGGGTTAATTCAGAGATCATTGGGATGATTTATATAGGCTAGTGGTTCTTGGGTTCATTGATTTTCAAGCCATTGTGGCTAAGGACTCTTGTAAGTAATTTTTAAGTTCTCAATGCATAGCTTGTAATTGTAGTTATAATTAGTTCAATCTTGTTTAATTAGCTGTAATAAGAGTAGTTAAGGTCAGTTTAATTGTCTGCTTATGCTAGTTTAGCAGTTAGCTTTGTTTTGCTCACAAAACAGTTGATTAAGGTGTGTTTGGAATTGCTGCTATAACTGTCCTAAAGGTTCATTCAGGGGTAGATATTTGTTGTGTTATGCTTTGTTAGCTCATTTAAACTCATTCAAGTCTTAAAAACTGCACCTGCAACTGTCAAAGTCAAAATTCTACTTCAACTGTCTCAACAGATTAACTGTTGGATTTTTATGAAAGCAATCACTTGTTTTGTGTTCACAATTCATAGACAAAGCTTGCATTAAGTTCATTTCATCCATAAACATCATTTTTAGTCCTCACATTGGATTCAAAACTCAAATAAGTCAACTGATCAAACTACTTTCAAAAGTCAAAAGTTGCAAAAACCATTTTGAGCCAAGCTAAGTTGATTTTTGATTGATTCATTTTTGGGTGTTAACAAGTGAAACTTGGTGTTTTAAAAACTTCCCCTGGTCTATTTCCTTATTAGCATTTTTTTACATTTTTGTGAATTTTTTATAAGCCTCAAACATGCTTATCAAAATGGCTTTACATGCCCTGTGCACAGGGACTTGAACTGCACAGGCTTTGTGCAGTTCTTGCAGCCCTTGCACAGAGCTCAAGTCAGCTTGTCTAGGTCTGGAATTTGGTTTATAAGGTCTCACCCAGGTCTAGATTGAGTTCCAATTTGTGGTTTTCATTTTCATCTTATTTTGCAGCTTTTACTTGAGCTTAAAGTAGGCCACCCAAAACTGTTTTTAGCTATAAAGCTCAAATAAGTCAAATCTGTGTTCATGGTGATTCTGAGGTTAAAGCTTGTTGTTTTTAGTTGCATTTAGGTACTTGTATCATTTTATAGCTTCTGTAAACTGTTGGTAGCTTTTTGTGGTTGTTGGCTTATTGAAAGTGCTTATTTTTAAGCACATTCCACATCAGTTCCATAATTCCTCACACAACCATATGTTTTTCCATTTTTCTTACATTCTCAATAATATTTTAGACTTTTCCTGAAATTTTCATATTTTTCCAAGTCTGTTTAGTATTTTTCTTGATTTAATTCAGTTTTTAAGCATTTTTAATTAGCATTTAATACAAAAAATTCAGAAAAGTCTCAAAAAAATAATTTTTCAATTTTCTTAAGTTAAGATAAATATAAAAAGACAAAAAAATATTTTTTCAGATTTTTCTTAGTTAAATTTGTATTTTTAAGTAATTTAAGTAGTTTTAAATAGTTTTTAATTCCTAGAAAATACAAAAATAATCAGAAAAATACAAAAATAGTTTTGAAAATTCTATTTTGTTATTTTAGATTTTTCTGAGTCATAATTTTATTTTTCAAGCTTTATTTCATATTTTCTTGTATTTTAGGCTAATATTAAATAGTTAAAACTAGTTTTTAATTAATAATAATTAATTAAATAGTTATAAAAATAATTTTATTTTTCTAAAAATTTTCTTTTATCATTAGGTTTGTAAAAATATCATTTTCATATTTTTAGGATTAACATTGTGCAAATTTCACATTTTCATTTGTACGTTACGTAGTTTTTAATTCAGTTTTATTAAAACATAAAATCAAAAACATCATTTTGCAAATAGTGATAGCGTTTATTTAATATTTTTTATCTTTTTAATTTCCTTTAATTTGCATTTAAGCCTCTGTTATTTGTTTGATTTTTCTTTAGTTATAATAATCACAAATCCATTTTTCTGTTCAAATTTCTCGATCACTATCCGTTTGGTGATCCATTGCATAGCTCGCTGGGACATAACGACCCGGGGATACCCTATACTCCCCTGATCTTCATTGAGTTTGTGCTTAAGCAGTTTTAAGTTTCTTACAGTCGGCCATTCACAAGTGGTCAGCTTGCGTGAGAAAACTTGACGGTTCGGCACAGATCATTGATCCCAGTTGAGCAAACGATCTAATATAGAAACTGACTTGAACAAAGAACTTATTAAGTATTACGCGGAATTTAATACTTAATCTTAAGAAGAAGAATAATAAACATTCAACACCTCATTATTATTTATTAATACGAATACTCTTACAGTATTAGGGTTTTGCAACCTTGAAGTGTATCAACCTTAGATATAAAACATACGTATATCTAACCTAACCTAGAACCTCCTTTTATAGGCTAAGGAGTCCTATACAATATACAATACGTAACCTACAAGATAAATATCTTTTCCATATTTATCTAATACAATAAACTAACCGACTATATAAAACTAGCAGTGGTTACAATATATTATCCGTGGTTACACAATACTACTAGCCGCGGTTGTCTTCATCCGTGGTTACACTCTTCTGTCCGTGGTTATATCCAACCTGTCCGTGGTTCCAGTACTTAGAGTAATTCTTGATCCAAGGAACCTAAAACCCAACAAGTTATTAGGTAGATATTGACTTGGAAAAATACGGGTTGTTATTTGGTGTCATAAAAGGCTTGCCTAGTGAGACTATACAAGGTTAGATCATGTTATGAAAGGATTAAGATATGTTTTGCGAATGTTATGAGTTAAAGATTATCTTGTTTACGTGTTATAGTTTATGAAATGGTTATGGTGTTGGTATTATGAATTGAATTCTATTAGTGCAAATATTACGATATTTAATCTATACAGTCTCGTTTGTTTTGTTGATGACAAACATGTAACGTGTAATACATAACGTAAAATGTATAAGTTACTCGTAATATTATTTTGTGATAGCGTCAGTTCGGGGTCGAGAAGACTTCCTTTTCTACGAGCAAGTTTTTCAACCCTCTAGGCAGTGTACCTAATCGTTGTAGTATAGTATGGGATAAGCTGATGAGTGTCTAAATACTCATCATTTTTGTACTGTTTAGAATGCCAAAAACATCTGAAAACACTCAGAAATGCATCAAAATGATGAAAATATCACAAACAAGTGTTTTATGTGTTTTAAATGCAAAAATATCAAAATCAGATGAAAAACGTATCAAGTTTGCAAAATTGGCAGTCTTAGTCCCCCAAGTTTCAAAAGTTGTCAAAAACAGTCCCTGGTATATCAAATAAAACAAAATGTTATTCAAGGTCCCTGAAATATTCTAAATTGTCAAAAATGGTCCTTGAATGAATCTTTGGTCAAATGGCAGAAAAGGTCCCTCAACTTTGAAAAAATGGCAAAATTAGTCCTTGGATTTATAAAAATGGAATTTTATGCAAAAGTGGTCCTTGTACTATCAAAGTTTGTCAAGTTTGGTCCTTTTGATATCTTTGGAAAATGGGCAAGTTCAGTCCCTCAAGTTTGGTCGAATTGCAACTTTAGTCCTTGTGTTTAATTAATACCAAACGGACCCCCCTTTTATTATTGAGCCCAGCCAAAACACTTGACCCCCTGCCATATAGCCCTGTGACCTCCCCCCCCCCCAATTATGAACCCCCACTTATTAAAACGCGGTCAACAAAGTCAAAACCAGAAACACTGTTCTCCTCTCTCACGTTTACCCGCCCAAAACCAGTGATCCAGATACCACCATGGTTTCATCCCACTTGATCCTTCTACCTTTACACCTGTCTTCCAAGTTGTTTAACCACCCCCCTCCACCTTCACAATATCCCAAATATCATTAATTGATTGAAACCTGCTTATAGACTTTTGGCGCCAAAAACTCCACATGGACGATTCTGATGATTTAGAGAGATCCAATGGCTGAAATCAAGTGGGAAACAATCAGAGGTCGACAAGAAGTCTCAAAAGTCTATAAAGAAGAGAGGAGAAGCAATGTGGGAAAATATCTAGTGTAAATTTAGTTTTCTTAAGTTGTTTTAGCTTAATTTCAAATTCCAGTGTATGTTTAAACTTTTAAGCTCTGTATTTCAAGTTACTAGTGTGTAATAAAACTTTTGTTAACATCAATTTCAGTTTTAAGTTCAATATTCAGTTTATGCAATTTTCCTAGTTCAAATTCTCAAAATCTGTCAATGTTGTTGTTAGTTGTTATTAAGGACTGATAAGCCCACATAAGCTCCTAGATAGCTTATTTAAGCTATTAGAAACTCTTAAAATTCAGTTTAGAAGCAAAAAGCAAAAATTCATAAAAATCAAGAAAAATTAGTGAAAAATCAAAAATCACAAGAAATGGTGATGAAAGCTGGAGCAGGGTGAATATTGGATTGCCCTGGGTTAGAGGCTTAGTGGTAAGCCTATAGGTGTGGTCTTTTGTTCTTGGTTCTGTGTTTTCAGTTGGAAATCTTCTTGTAAGCTTTTAACTCAACTTTTGCATTTTACTGTATAAGTAGATTTATAGCTTAAATCTTTGTGTTTTTGTGTTTCTTAGTTATATTTAAGTATAATATAACAATAAAAACAGTTGCTTGTTCTTTTAAATTTGTAGTTAGCAAAAATCTCATTTTAACAGTTATAATAGCATCATCATCATTCTTGAGTTGTATGTTGTTATTGCTGTTATTTAGTGTTTTTTTAGTCTTATTAAATGTTAATATAAGGACTGTAATCAATAGCATGGTCTTAATCTTTGTTTTGTTTTGAAAATCACCAAAACAGTCTCATTAAGTGATGTTTGGATTTACTTGTTTAACTGTGATATTGGTTGTTTAAAACTTTGTCCTTGGTTGTTATCTGTTATACTTGGTCTAAATAACCTAGTGAAACAAAGAAAACCAGTGCTCATAAGTTCAAAAGTCAAAATAATCTTTGATCCCACCTTGTTAGCTAACTGTTGGATTTTTATGATCCATGATCTTGTTTTTGTGTTCATAAGTTGTCATTGTTGATTAAATCAGTCTTAATCCACCTTAATACAACATAATCAGTGATTGAGATCAATCTAAAACTCATAAAAGTCAACTTAGCTCATTAATAAAAAAGTCAAAACATGCTCTGTGCACAGATTAGCTACCCTATTTCACAAGCTCTCACAGAGCTTATTAGTCAGCTTTAGCTTGTGCATCTTAGCTTTTTGAGAAGCTCACCTAGCTGACTCTCTAATCCAAAGCTTCTTTTCCAATTCCTAGCTTATTTGGTAGGGCTGCACTTAGCTTTTTGTTTGTCCAAAACACTCAGCATATACTGAGTCTTTACTCAGTGGGTTTTTCAGTTTTTTCTCAAGCTTGTCACAAGCTTATTAATGGAAGCCAAACCTTGAAAATTAGCTTTTTGGAAAGCTTAACTGGTAAACTTTTTAGTTCCAAAGTTCTTTTTCATTTTCTAGCTTATTACAGTGCTTAAAATTTAGCTTAAAGGTGCCTAGGAAACCCAAAAGTGTCCTGTGCAACCAGTTAAGTTTAAACTTATTTGAAGCTTATTCAGTGTTTATTTCTTAGTTATTGTGCTTATTCAGTTTTCATTTTAGCTTATTATCATTTATCTAGCTTGTTCTCAGTTAACCCTTTGCTTATTTTTAGCTTATAAGCCATTTGGCTTAAATCTTTTGCTTATTTCTTTTTCTTGCTCACTGTTGAGAAAATAAGCTCAAACTGAGCTTATTAGTAGATTTCATAAAAAGTTGTAGTTATAAAATTTGCTTATCTTATATTACTTAATAAGTTCCAAAAAGAAAAATCAAAAAATAAAAAGTTTGCAAAAAGCCATTGCTGGGATTCGAACCCTGGTCACCCAGCTCACCACACACACACCTCACCAACTGCCCTTGGGTCTTTTTCTGGTTTAGCTTTGCACAACTTAATACTTAACCCCTTGTTCTCTTTTTAGCTTATACGTACTTATTAGCTTATTTCTAGCTTATTTAAACTAGCTTTTTCAACTTTTGTATTTTTCTTAACTTTGTATTAGTATAAAGTATTTTACAAAAAAGTTTCAGATTTTTCTTAATAGTTTTAGTATTTTTAATCATTTAATTAGTCTAAAATAGTATTTAATTCATAATAAAAAATATAAAAGTCAAAAAAAATATAAATCTTTTTTCTAAAATTTTCTTTTGTCATATATTAAGTAAGAAAATTGTTTTTACACTCGTAGGACTTTTATTTCATAAATTTTACGTTTTTACTTGCGTACTCGCGTAATTTTTATACATAACGCGCGTTTTCATTTTAGATCACGTTTTTAGATAATTTAGGTTTACGTTTTAATTAAAATAGTTTATTTAAGTTATTTTGTTTTATAAATCAAGAAAAACATCATTGTAAAAATAGTGATAGCATTTATTTAATATATTTTAGCTTTTTAATTTTCTTTAATTTGCATTTAAGCCCCTGTACTTTATAAACTTTCTATTTAGCTATAAATATTCCAAAATCCTTACTGATCACTATCCTTAGTGATTATTCGACATCTGTCTGTGTTAAAACACCATTCATCCTCCGTGGGACTTAACGACCCAGGAATCCACTATATTCCTCTGATCTTCATTGCATTGGTTTTAGACAGTTTTAAGTTTATTACGGTTGACTATTCACAAGTGGTTAGCTTGTGTGATTAAACTTGACTGTTCGGACCCAATCATAAGCCCAGGGGATTAATTCGTTCTCTAGGGGAATAGGAATGCTAGAAAAAGATGTATGACGAGAAAGTAAGGTTGAGGGAGATTCTTTTTAGCCTTTTTTATGTTTTTTAGAAAGCAAGTAAATATCTCGGGGTATAGGAGTGGGGGTGGTACTTGAAGCACATGATCTGGGAACAACATAGAAGTTGTATGATACATGTGGAGTTCACCATGTATCTACAAAAGATGGAGTTGATGTTTTCGTGCTTGTTGAAAAGTAATATCCTTTGAGATTTGGTATTCTCATTGTGATGATGTCTGCTAAACTCAGAGTTGATGAAGAAACTAACATGGCAAGGGAATTACTAAGAAAGATTCATCAGCAGGTTGAAGAAAAGATGAAAAGAAGATAGTGTTTGGAAGAATCCCCTCAAGATCAAGGTTGAAGATTTAATTTAAGAAACTTGCTGATTTGGAGATAAATCACAAGTTTAGGGGCGGATTGTTGGGAATTAAAACACTTAACAGTTTGTACTACTGCAGATTACACTAACAGTACTAATTGAGTTAGTACTACCAGAAGACACTTTATACTACTAAGTCTGTTGAATGAAGATTTGTACAGCCAGTGATAGAAGACATGTAAAGAGATATGTATAGAAGATGTTTAGGATATATGTTATATAGTTAGACTTATATGAATATTCTGCATGTTTAGAATATTGATAGGTATCTTGTAAAGGACTCCTTGTGCCTATAAAAGGAGATCATAGGTTAAGGTGTTAGATATATCTTTGCAAACGTTTTGCTTTAAGGTTGTAAACCCTATTGATATTTAGATCACTCGTATTATTTGCTTAATAATATTGAAGTTTCTAGTGATAACTTTTTGTTCTAGCATTACTGTTACATTGTCTCATACATTGTTAATATTCTTCTAAGTATCAAATAGTAGATTTCGCATACTATTTGGTATATACTCAAAGTATTCTAACACAAGGATCAAGTGTGATTAGATCCTCACATCAGCAGTTCCATCTCATTGTATTATACTAGTGTATGTTGTTTAGTTTGGTTAAGAGTTGTATGCAAATTCTAGGTATCATCAGTTCTATCTCATTAAGGGTTGTTTGGGGTATATCCTTCTTCCTTTAAATATCGCTAATTATGTATATTTTTTCTATATTTACCAACAATTCAAGACAGTCTCTTTCTGTTAAAGTCCATTAGCTCATGATGATCATTTACCAATCAATAGATTAGAGTTTTTAGAGAGAGAAAGATGTAGAACTAGATAGAGAAAGTAGAGATAAGAAATGGTGATGAATGTATATTTCTCACACTAAACACACACTCACACACGCTCTCAAATGATATTGTAGTTCGTTTATATAGTACAAGAATAAGGCTCTTGGGATTAAGCTTTTACAAGACATAATAATAAGCCCAAATGCATAACCGGTCAGCTTAATCAAAAGGCCAAAGAGTGCTCTTTGTGCTACTAAGCATCCTTTCTCATAATATAGTGCAAGTTGGGTTTGGGTATAGCAAGACTTGAACCTACGACCATTAGGTTAAAAGCCTAATGCTCTACCAACTGAGATATACACCCCAAAAAAGATGTAGTAGTAAATAAGGATTGGTGCGGAAAATAAAAGAGGGTGGCCTCTCTTCATCATATTAAAGGGGGCGCGACTTTGTATGAGGCTTGTACTGCAGAGCAAGCGAAGAAAACGTAAGGGCGCGCACTAGCACTCCTGCAAGAAAACGGCTTAGCTAATGCGCCCCTTATTGAAAAGTCAAGGATATTACTATTTCCTAAACCCACCATCAATCTATAACTATCTATTACAAGCACACAAGGTTCTTGTTATATAAATGACCATCCCTTCATAAAGATATAAATGCTAACAATCTACCCCTAAGGGGTGCTTATTTATGAATGATGCTTCCTTAGTCTTGAACTTGAATCTTGGATCTTTTGTACTTGCATCTTGAGTCTTTCAACTTGGATCTTTGAACTTCAACACTTGTTTTTTGATCTTGAACCTTGTTTGTAATAGACTTCTTTGTTCTGTTCATGCGTGTGATCTTTTGTCTTGCCTTTAATCAACATCTTCACTTGATATGTTGTTGTGTTCTCTCCAACATACTCATACCTCTTGTAAATTATGCTCTTCATATCTTTACTCTTATGATTTTCCTCGTATATTTTCTTGACTATGACTTGTTCCCGACTTTGAATCTGATGTAACTCTTTGTCTTGATAATATTTATTTTGAACTTGTTAAGAATGATCACTTGAGAATGAGTATGTGGAGTTTGAAGATGTTGATGTATATGGTGGTATATGGTCTTCTTACAAGGAGACTTTCATCAGTAAATGTAGCTAATAATCACGTTAGGCCAATCGATCACGATGGAATTTTCTTAGAGAATCGTTCCACTACGATTTTTTACTGATGAATGTCTTGATTTCATTCACCTTGGTTGGGCAAATGAGTCGTCCAAATCCCGTTAAGTTATCAATACATTGGATAAATCCAAGTAAAGACCCACGTCTTTAGGACTCGATTCATGAAAGGAATCTCCTTGGTGGGATTTCCAACACTTTTAAGTTTGGATTTCGAGAGTATCTGCAGCACAGTGTGGTAACACTTTTCGAATCCTCACAAGGGTTGTTCCTGAATTGGATACCTTCAAATGCTAACAACAAGACATGTGAGCCGCTAAAGTATACCGAAGAATCACTCCACGACTGTAGACCGTTTGAGACAAAGTAACCACTATGAACACTAAGCTTAACCCGTAAAGTATTAACGAAGTGACCTACTGTCAGTGCTGTTTGATATTGACGGTGGAAGGAATGTCCATTCGATCACCATAGATCACATGTGTAATTCCACTCATGAATGTTCTAGCAAGATTGCTAAGATCTGCTAAGGACTCTCTTACAACTAGTGTTCTTATTAGTGAACAACAAGTGTATATATTTGAAAATTATGTCACAAGGAGATCTTTTGATGAATCTCATAGCTCTAGACTCGATAAGTGCACTTTGGCTTTAGTGAGCGGAGGTTGGAGCAGACTGCCACCTTTTCAATACCAACACATCTCGGAGTGAGAGGTCGATAGATTACGCGTTTAGTCTTCGTGAAAAATGAAACAAGAATCTTTTGAGAGGAACTTGAGTAACTAGGGAAGGGTTGTGCAAAACGTCACTAGGTCCATGACGTCTTGTCTTCAATACCGGTATCATCTTTGTGATAACCAATAGCAGATGTATTTACCTGGTTTATGTCATAAGTGTATGGAGGGATCATTTCTTTTCATCCTTACATAACTTTTTTTTTTCATTCTTCAACCCTTTTGTTTCCCTTTTCTCATCAACTCTTTTTTTTCATACATAAGGACTTCTAATCTATATATTTAGAATGTCCCTGGGTAGGTCCTTCCGGCTCTGGCTGGACAATAGGACTATACCTACTTCCTAACCGTCGTATATCTTCTTTTGGATATTTAGTTTGGTTGGTTGGGTATAATGATCATTGCCATAAAACCATTTTGAAAATCAATCAAAGCATATGTATGAAAACTTTTTGATCACCCTTTGTAAGTTTCAATTTTCAGAAACACTCCCCATCCACATGTGCTCATATATTTTTTAAATGTTTCTGCACATTGAGGGAATCGTTCACACTTATGAAATGATAAACCCTAAATAGACAAGTCCTTTGCAAGATACGTTTACATCGCTAGTTAAAGGGATCCATTATCGGCTTTTAGGTGACAGCTAACCCTAATAACCAACTTGAAATTTGTGGAAAATTATAATGAGGGTTGAATAGTTTTACCGATTAAAACTTGGTTTTAAACTATTTAGATCGACTTATGTCAATCTATTTAAACATGTGTGTTGGATGTTGATAGATAAGCATATAAATAAATAAAGCAAAGATAAAGAGTAAGAAGCACAAAACCACAACGCGAGTATTTATAGTGGTTCGGCTACAAGGATACCTTCCTTGCCCTACTCCACTCCCCAAGTCACCTACTCGAGAGTTCGTAATAACTACACAACACAAACTCCTTGTGGCGGAGAAGCCTTCACAACGTCGCCTACTCTTTATCCGGTACAAGGCTAGACACCGGGTTCTTCCACGAGGTAGAACCAAACCTATCACAACGTCGCCTACACTTTATCTGGTACAGGGCTAAATACCGAGTTCCGTTACAAAGGAGGAACTATTACCCAACACTACACAACACCTATCCCAAGGAAGATCCACTCCTTATGACAACATCAACAAGGATATTAATATCCTTTGACCCAATACTAATCTATCATGTACATCGACACACCATATCGAATGTACACCCTAGGAACCTTTCACTAATGCCTTTAACACGACTTCTAGGCACCCTTTACTAATGCCTTCAACACGGACTTTTGGCACCATTCACTAATGCCTTTGACTTGAATCTTTGGCACCTTTCACTAATGCCTTCATCTTGACCCTTTAGACATCTTTCACCTATGTTTTCGATACAACACTTCTAATGAGAAAGGAAAGAACTATCAACAAGATACCATCAGTAGTCTTGATGATGACAAAGCTTGGCAACCCATGGACTTGAGCTTGCTTGACTTCAAAAGGTTGTGATCTCGCCTTTAAGAGGAACCTAGAGAATCACATAAAAACAAACACAAAATACATAGAAAGATCCCTTGGATCTGAGGTTAGAGAGTTTACAACACTAAGAGAGGGTTTGTGTGAAAGGGGTGAGTTGTAATGAAGAAATGGCTTACTATTTATAGACAAAAATATGCTAATGTCCCACGGATCCCTTGTTTGAGGGATCCGTCTAGTGTATTACTAGGGATCCGTAGGACGCTCCCCCTAGATGGGTTGTGGGTCATGGATCATGGATCATGGGTTGTAGGTTTGATCCATGGGTATCCAAATAGATACAATGTATCTAGAAGATGCAATGCATCTAGTCAATGGGTCATGGGTTAGCTCCATAGGTCATGGATAATACCCATTATGACTTATGCATGATGTCATTCAATGGGTCATGGATTATGGATCATGCTCCATGGGTAAGGGTCATGGACTTTGGGTTTTACCCAACTACATTCAATGTATTTAGTCAATGGGTCAAATACTTATACTTCTACCCATTCTATTACCCATTATAATACATACTAAGTATGTATATATCTACCCATTATATAAACACTAGTTGTTGTACATATGCATTACTATACCATGAAAACACTATTACTTGTTTAGTGTTTTATATGAAAACGTAAGTGTGTTAGTAAACTATTGGCTCAAACCATTTACATATTTTATTTGTTTCATTAAAATGATTTTACGTTTGTTAATCGTAAAATATAAATAAACGTTTTTACGGCTTATCTGTATTAACAAAATTATTACATGTCTAGGTACAAGTCTATAGAGAGTTTCTCGAGATGTTACTTTCAGCACTTGGTCTATCTCGAAGTCGAGCATTATTGAGATAAAGTCGATCAAAGGTTTAATCACATTTTCTCCTCCCCAAAAAGTAGCATACCCATTGTATTTTTTATACCAGTTTGATTAAAATTGTTGTTTTTAAAGCTTGTAAGGAGAAAAGGATTTTATTACATGAACATTTTTGGAGCATTTTTGTGTTGAATACTCCCTCTCAAAGCTTGCATTAGTTTTGAGAATTTTAAACTTTCTCTAAGTTAGAAGGAATGAGTCTTATTGAAGCAAAAGTATTGAAAGATTTTGAAAATCCAGTCTGAATAATTCTTGAACAAATTTTGCTTCAAGGAATATGATACCTTTTGTTGATTTGGAAATTCTGTTTTTAAGGTATTAGGAGAAGAAAATTGAAATCTTATCTTCTCAAAATGGAAAGAAGTTTTATTCAGATGATTTGACATTTCAGTTTTAAGAAAACTTCTTTATTTTAAACTGCTCCCCCCTCAAAACTAGAAAATTGTTTGAAAGTTTGAGGGATTGAGTCTTCTTAAGCAAAGATAGGCAAATTTGGTTCACTATGACAAAGATTTTGAGAGAATGATTTGGAAATTCAGTTTGAGAAATATTTGTTTTGTATTTCAAATTAGGATTAATTTCATATATCACCCTACTTTCATGATTAATTTCATATATATTCAAAGTGCAAGTATTGAATGCATATTGCACAATGTTTTTAATGCATGTTTGGGTATATATGAAATTTCCAACTAAAATGAGGGGAGATATGAAATTGCCCCTTCAAATTAATATGTTTTCACTTCTTTTTCCATAGGATTATTGCACTTATGCGGACAAAACCTTTTAGGATAAATGTAGTAAGTTGATAAAATCATTTTTGCGTAACACTTTGCTTTCTTTGAAAACTGAGTTGTGCACTGTAATGTGTACACAAGTCATGAAACAATAATTTAGAGACGACATGTTTTGTAAACATTTTAATGAACTCTCGTTCAAGCATCTTTACATTCCATATCATTGTTGAATGACATTTCTGGAACCGTAAAGAATATCAATTATATGATAGACATACCGTAGAAGAATATTCTTGGATTTTTGATTTTTCAATTTTTTGTATTTTGCTTTTATATGTTTTATATGTTTTTATTTTTTTTTTAAATATTTACATGTGAGCGTTGTTTTGAAAGATTTTCAAGAAAGTTCGACAAGACGGTCTAACTCATTGGGAGGAAGGCTTCGCATACAATTCTGTCGACCAACTGGGAATCCGTCTTGAGGAAGTATAGCACAACTGTACCCTTTTTCACGTGCTCTTTATTGAAGTGGTAGTGAACTGCTACATGCTTCATGCAGGAATGCTAAACCGGGTTGTACGAGATGGCTATGACACTCTTTGAATCGCAATAAATTGGGATGTTGTTAAAGAGAAAACCATAATATGATAGTTACGTGCGCATCCAAAGAACTTGCGCGTAACATGCAGATAAAGACACATACTCGGCCTCGGCAGTCGACATCGCCGTGCAATCTTGCTTTTTGGACGACCAAATTACTAACTTTTCACCAAGAAATTGGATACCGCCTGATGTGCTTTTTGCATCGATTTTCAAACCTGCTTGATCACCATCTGAAAAAGCAGTGAGTTCAATTGTGGAGTCCTTCGAATACCTAAAGTGTATGGCGCCGATGAGTGGAGCCAGAGACGAAGATTACTACAACACGACAATGCTTAACTATGAAATTGAATACAGAGTACAATTTACGCTTCATCATTGTTGGGAGGTTTTAAGAAAGTGTGCGAAATGGAATGACACTGAAGTTCCAAACTTTGAAGAAAGTGTCCGACTATGATCAGTGTCCAAGAGATACAAGTCATCTGGGTCTTGTTCGTTCAACTCAAAGTCAAGTGATGATAGGTTTAATCTGAATAATGATGCTAGATACGACGAGGAAGATGAGGTGCACAAAGAGAGACGACCAGTAGGTAGGGACAAATCAAAAGCAGCGAAGAAGAAAGGGGCGGGATCGTTGGGAACGTCAGCAACTACGAATGACGAAGCGTTAGCTAGGATGATGATCTCTGAATTGACACAGCATAACGAACGTGCCATGGAAATGAAGAAAAAATAACGCTTTGAATTTTTGGAGATAAAAAAGAGGGAGGAGGAAATGCAGGAATATAAAGCAAAACAAAAGAACTTAATGTTTTATATGCAACAATATGATTACTTGAATGGGGATGCACTCGGGGGCATGGAAGAGATAAGGGCGGGTATAAAAGAGAAGTGGGGTTTACCATTTTAGTTTACGTTTTTTGTTCCGTATGTTTAAGTTTTTAATAATCTATGTAATGTTTTAATTCCGTAGGCTTAAGTTTTAATAATCTATGTAATGTTTTAATTTCGTAAGCTTAAGTTTTTAATAATCTATGTAATGTTTTACTTCCGTAAGTTTAAGTTTTTAATAATTTATGTAATGTATTAATTTATGAATAAAGATTTTTAATTTCGTACCTATACGTTTTTAATTCGTACGTTTACATATATGTTTATGTTCATATTTACGTTTTTAGTTTATAAATATAAAGTATTTAATTAAATAAAAAAATGGATGGAGTGTGGAAAAGTGAGTGGAGAGAGGCACAGAATGAGTCACCTAAACACTCTTTGGATATGTAATCTTTGTGTGTTGAATCATTGGTTGTTGTTGATATGTGATGATTGTACACTGACACAAAATTGATATTGTAAGTTATTTTCCTTTTCTCTTCTTTACTTTTGCTCACTCTTCTTTTCTTATCTTGTGGAAAACTAGAATGAGGGGTTGAATAGTTTTACCAATTAAAACTTCGTTTTAAACTATTTAGATCGACTTATGTCAATATATTTAGTTTGTATATTGGATGTTGATAGATAAGCATATAAATAAGTAACGCAAAGATAAAGAGTAAGAAACACAAAACCACAACGCGAGTATTTATAGTGGTTCGGCTACAAGGACACCTTCCTTGCCCTGCTCCACTCCCCGAGTCACCTACTCGAGAGTTCGTAAGCACTACACAACACAAGCTCCTTAATGTGGCAGAGAAGCCTTCACAACGTCGCCTACTCTTATCCGGTACAAGGCTAGACACCGGGTTCTTCCACGATGTGGAACCAAACCTATCACAACGTCGCCTACACTTTATCCGGTACAAGGCTAGATATCGAGTTCCATTACAAAGGAGGAACTACTAGCCAACACTACAAAAATACTATCCCAACGGAGACACACTCCTTATAACAACATCATAAGGATCTCACTATCCTTTAACCCAAAATAATCTATCTTATACACCATATCGAATGTACACCCTTGGCACCTTTCACTAGTGCCTTTGATACGACCCCTTGGGCACCTTTCACTAATGCCTTCGACTTGAACCGTTTGGCATCTTTCACTTATGCCTTCAACACAACACTTCTAAGGATGGAAGAAAGAACTATCAACAAGATAACTTTAGTAGTCTTGATGATGACGAAGCTTGGCAACCCATGGACTTGAGCTTGCTCGACTTCAAGAGGTGGTGATCTTGCCTTTAAGAGGAACCTAGAGAATCACACAAACACAAAATTACATAGCAAGATCCTTTGGATCTGAGGTTAAAGAGTTTACAATACTAAGAGAGAGTATGTGTAAAAGGGGTCAGTTGCAAGAGAGAAATGGCTCACTATTTATAGGAAAATTTCTCTACTGTTCCCCGGATCCCTCCCCAGAGGGATCCGGCTAGTGCAATCCAAGGGATCCGCCAGTCTAGGTTAGGTTAAGTCCGGATTTTGGGTTGCAAACCGGGTTATGGGTTATGGGTTATGAATCATGGGTTATACAAGATGCAATGTATCTAGACATTAGATCATGGGTCATGGGTCATGGTCTATGGATAATACCCAACATGACTTCATGCATGATGTCATGCAATGTGTCATGGGTTATGGATCAAGTTCCATGGGTATGGGTCATGGACTTTGGGTTTTACCCAACTATATTCAATGTATCTAGTCAATGGGTTAAGGACTTAGATTTTTACCCATTACATTACCTATTACAATATATACCAAGTATATATATATATATATATATATATATATATATATATATATATATATATATATATATATATATATATATATATATATATATATATATATATATATATATATATATATATATATATGTACATTTCCATATTATGTAAACACTAGTTATACATATGCATTTCTATAAGATGTAAACAATATAACTTGTTTAGTGTTTTATATGAAAATGTAAGTGTGTTAGTAAACTATTGGCTCTAACTATTTACGTATTTTATTTGTTTCGTTAAAATGATTTTACGTTTGTTATCGACAAAACAATAGAAGATCGTAAAATATAAATAAAAGTTTTTACGGCTTATTTGTATTAACAATCTCCCCCTTTTTGTTGATGACAAAACATAAAATTATTTTAAGTAAAAACTAAAGTTCGTAAAAGTTTGAATTGGAGGTTTTACTCTCTTCTCCCCCTTTTTGTCGAAACAAAAAGAGCGTCGAAAAGAAACTAGCACATTGTTTTAAGAAAAACGTGTGAAAAGTAATAATATGAAAAATAGAGAGAAAGAGAAGAGAAGAATTCTCGTCTTAGCTCCCCCTTGACGGGTGCTTCCCTTTGTTGAGGGCGTCAAGTAATTAGGAAGACTAAGCGAGTGTTTTGCAATTATGTTTGCACAAGGTTTTGTCTTTTAACGAAAATGCCCCCTTGACGAGTGATCCCCTTTGTGAGGGCGTCAAGTAATAACGAAAGCCTAGGTGAAAATATTGCAAGTGTTTTTGCAATGTTTTGCTTTGACAAGGAGCTTCCCCTTTTTGAGGGTGTCAAAGTCTTCATGTGTATATTGAAAATCTACAAAACAAAGGTTAGAAAACAAGTATATGATGCATAATTTCCTGCAAATGAGACTTAAATTACTAATAAAAGTTGCTTCTATTGCACGGATCCCACGGTTCCTCATAGGGAGGGATCCGTCTAGGCAAAAGTCAGGGATCCGTCTGCCTGTACACTTATGACAGCAATGTAGATGTAAAATATAATGTCAGCATCAACACGAGTTATGTATTAAGGCACTAAACATATTTTCACAACCAAATAGTATACAACATGTAATATCATTCAATAAAATGAGAGAAACATGAAGTATGATTCCTAATCAATCTAAGTTAAGCTTAAGACTAGAACACCACTTGAATTCCTAAGCTCAAGGAAGTTTAGGTTTGTTGACCTCATCGAAACGTTCAAGGAGGTGATAAAACATGAAACGTAGCTCGTCACGTACTTCATGTATTAAACCTTCAACATGTTGACAATGATAGCAATCTTTGTCATGGCTAGGGAATGGTGGTGGTAGGAAGGGAGTAGTTTGAGATGGAAGGTTGGGTTGAGGTTCCACAAAAGAAGAAGGGTTTTGTGGAGCTATGTTTGATGAAGTAGAAGGTGGTTCAACTAAGGATGCTTGTGGTGTTATAAAGGTGTCTACTTCCATGTGATCCGGTTGTTGATTCCTCATAATCCAAAATGGACTATTTGAGGGTGATGGAGAAAAGGATACCGGTGCTAGTGTTGTTTCAACACCATGGTTTTGTTGTTGCGCTATTCTCTCAATTGAGGAGAATGTTGGAAATGGTGGAGAATGAGATGGCGGCAAGTCCTCTAAATTGTAGAGTGTTGGTTTATGGGAGTATTAAAACATGACAAAACGACTAATTGTGTATGAGCCGATGGGGGCACACGCGATAAACACGAGTATACGTGAATGATAACTATACTCGATACATGCATGCAATACTTGACCCGATTGTTATTATGACCCGTGGGCTTGTTTAAAGTTCCTGTTATGGGTCATATGGGACATTGCTTGGGCCCTAGAGTCTTAAAACTGATCGGGTACAAAGTGGTTGGGTTTCGAACTTGTTGAGCAAGTTTAATCCTACTGGAAGTCGGTTAGGGTAGCTATATATACAAACCTATCCCTTCTGCCATTGTACGCATAACAACATACTCTCCTAATCCCTAAATCGATCACCATCTTCTGCTATTCTCTCTTGTTCGTTTGGTTAAACAAATTGACATATAGTTTTGTTGAATTCTAAACTTGTATTAGAATCAAGTGTTTAGTTCGCTTGGTTTAGCTATTGTTCTGGTCTCCTTGTCGACACACTAACAGCAGCAATAAGGAAGTAATCTGCTCCTATTCGTGACTTTCTATCTCGGACAGTAAGTGGGTGATATCGGACAAGGCATGTCTGATATCGGGTAATACTTTAAAGCTGTTTTTCCAGCTTGTAGTTCTCGGACATAAAAGGTGACAAGTTTCTTGGAGGTTTTTCTGTACGTGGGGTATATTCAAGTAACAAGGGTTGTTTGGTTTATTGTTTACATTCTCGACTAGTGACAATCGAACGTATACGTTAATCGGGTTTGTGTGTGATACTCTTCGAGGTATCTATTTTAGATACTTAAGGTTTCATTTTGGTTTCTTGTTCCGTTACTAGAGTTTAATTGCCAAGCAAGGTTAGCTTTTCTAAATCCCTTTTAATTAATTAATATTGTATTAATTATTTGTTTATTATTACGTGCTTAACATAATTGTGATAACTAGATCCAATATCCGCTGCGTACTCGTAGAGGTTAATGGTTAACTGGTTCTAAAATCCCAACAGTGGCATCATGAGTCAACTCGTTTTTGGGTTACACGTTTCTGAATTAATAAACATGTTTTAACAGGTTGCATGAAACCTAGTTAGTTATTTGTTTTATTTAATTTTGACAATTACATGCAATACTTATCAATTTTTAATAAATAATAGCTAGTCACACACAAATTAAAAATTATATTGATAATTAGAATTAATTTGTTAATTGGAATTAATTTGTTAATTAGAATTCAATTTACATGTTAATTATATATTACTTTGTTAATTAAAATTAAATTGTTAATTAGAATTACATGTTAAATTAAAATTACTTGCTAATTAGAATTAAAAGTTAATTTGTATTTATTAATTGTTAATTAGAATTATTATGATAATTAGAATTACATATTGGTTTATAAATACATAAATTGCATAATTACTTGTTAATTAGAATGCCATGCTTTTTATGTGTTTTTCCGGCTACAAGACCCACTCAATTGCTTTTCTAAGTGATGTATGGGGCGATCTAGGTATTACATCCTAGTGACGGTCTTATAGTTCTCCGTTTGGGGAAGACTCGCAAGAGAACTCAGAACAATATGTGGTTATTTATGTTGATGTTTATGCTTATATGTTTGTGATTCCTATATGTGCATTATTACTTGCTTTGACACCTAATTGTATGCAATATGGAATAATACATATCGTAACCATAACATTAATATTGGTCTTTATTTACACGCCTAAATACCATGCTCATTGTGACCTGCTATTTGATTCGTGAAAAATTGTTTTTGTAAAATAAAGTGACCTAACATATGAAACACGTTTTCAAGAATTTAAAAACTAGACGCTATGGACACTTGGGATGTACGGCTCACCCACTAGAACAAACTCAAAAGGGGGTGTAAAGAAGTGTGCACAGTCGCACTGAAAGGATGTCTAAGGTTATGCTTCAGCGCTTACCTGGTCCTCTGCCTCCCTGTGTGTTCGATTGGAGCTACCGTGAACCATGATGATCACTACAGTGTCATTACCAAAAAGTTTTTAAAATTAGTGTTACAAAGTTGTTTTGCATGCTTCTTTGTACACGACTTTTACCACATTTATATGTGCATACCTATTTGTTAATTTTAAGTCTATGCCATCCAACTATGAACACGTGCATTTAGATTGACTTCTCTGGTCAGACCTAAGGGCCTTTCCAACCCATGGTAATTATTTCTCACTGGTCAGACCTATGGTTATTTTTACACGTTCATACTTGGTCGACTTATCTCGAGTTAACTTGGTCAGACCTCGAACCCGAGGCATAAGATGAGAACTAAACATGCTTTTGACATTATTACTTGATACTAATGCCTTAAATAGTCTCATAAAGTCTAAGAGTTGCATTATGCAATTAACGCTCGTCGCTTACCTCTTGTCCTATTTTTTTATACACTGGTCAGACCTATGGTAATTAAATGGGGTTTCAAGATGGATCTTAGTCTTATTTGTAATTAATTGAGTAGTTAATTCTTTTAAGAATGTAATTATCAAAAATACTAATTATTTTGAACTTTTCACTTGTAGATGACTACTTCAGTCGGAAACAGTTCGATACTCAGGAGTTTCTTTGAGAAACAAAAACTCACTGGACCTAATTTCATTGATTGGTATCGCCAGCTTCGCATTATACTATCAGCTGAAGATAAGGAAGCTTATCTAGAGCATCCCATACCTGCAGCACCTGTTGCTACTCCTGGCCACCCTGTCCAACCTGAGGCTCTTGCAGCTCACACTGCTTGGGTCAAAGGTTCAAAGGACATAGCTGCCTTCATGCTCATGACCATGGAGTTAGAGATCCAACTAAATCTAACTCATCTTGGTGCTTATGACATGCTTTAGGAGTTGAAGTCTATGTTCTCTCAACAAGCAGAACAAGAGCTTCTACAAACTGCACGTGAATTCCACGCTTGCAAGCAGGAAGTGGGTCAATTGGTTAGCTCGTATGTTCTAAAGATGAAGAGCTACATTGACAACTTGGAACGTCTTGGTCACCCAGTTACTCTGAACTATGGAGTTAGTCTGATCCTCATCGGTCTTTCTAAAGAGTACATTACGTTTGTGCAGAACTTTAATATGCACAATATGGGGAAGACTGTGAATGAATTGCATGCTATGCTTAAGCAACATGAGCAGACGTTGCCAAAGAAAGATGTTGCACCTGCACTACATTATGTACGTGGTGTGGGTGGTAAGGTTCAGAAAAACCAAAAGAAGAATAAATCGTTTAAGGCTGCTAAGGGGAATCGTGGGAATGGAAACAGCAAGTTTGGTTATGCTCCTGAGTATAAGCCATACAATGCTTCTTCCTCTAAATCCAAACCCAAGATTCCTCCACCACCCAAGAAGGATAATCCAGCAAAGGACGCTCCCTGTCACCAGTGCGGTGAGACAGGACATTGGAGAAGGAATTGTCCCCAGTATCTCGCCGAGTTAATGAAAAAGAAGAAACAGTCTCTTGCAGCTAGTTCTTCAGGTATTTTCACTATAGAACTCTACTCTTTCCCTAAATCATCCTTAGTATATGACACTGGCTGTGGTATTCACATCTGTAATAATACTTAGGGTCTAAGGAGCAGTAGGAAGCTGAAGCCAGGAGCTTTAAGTCTGTATGTAGGTAATGGTCAACGCGCAGAAGTTGAAGCTATTGGAAGTTATCATTTATCTCTCCCTAGTGGATTAGTTATTGTTTTAAATGATTGTCATTATGCTCCCTCTATTACTAGGGGGATTATTTAAGTTTCTCGTTTGTATGACGATGGTTTTATTAACCGTTTTGAATCGAATAATTATATTTCAGTTACTAAGAATAACGTTGTTTATTTTACTACTATTCCTCGCGATGGTGTTTTTGAAATTGAAATGTCTTGTTCGAATACAAATGAAAGTTCTATGTTTGTTGTAAGCAACAAAAGAGCCAAGTCAAACTTGGACTCTGCTCTCTTGTGGCATGGTCGTCTTGGACACATTAGCAAGAAACGCATGGAGAAGTTGCAACACGATGGACTTCTCAACTCATCTGACATTAAGTCTCTTGAAAAGTTTGTTGCTTGTATGTCTGGTAAGATGGCTAGAAAACCTTACTCACATCAAGTGGAAAGGGCTAAAGATTTACTTGGACTTATACACTCAGATGTATGTGGCCCATTTAGAATCACTTCAAGACAAGGAGCAAATTACTTCGTGACTTTCACTGACGACTATACTCGGTATGGTTATGTTTACTTGCTGAAACATAAACATGAAGTGTTTGAAACATTCAAAGTGTTTCAAAAGGAACTAGAAAATCAACTCGGGAAGACCATAAAATCACTACGTTCTGATCGTGGAGGTGAATATATGAGTCAAGAGTTTTTGGATCATCTTAAGGAACATGGGATTATTGCCCATCGAACTCCTCCTTATACTCCACAACACAATGGTGTATCTGAGAGGAGAAATCGAACCCTACTTGACATGGTGCGTTCTATGATGAAACAAACTACTCTTCCAAAGTCCTTTTGGGATCATGCCCTTGAGTCTGTTGCACGCATTCTCAATATGGTTCCAACTAAGATGGTTGAAAAGACATCATACGAAGTATGGCATGGGCAAGCCCCTAAGCTGTCTTACTTAAAAGTCTGGGGTTGTGAGGCACTTGCTAAGCGTGATACACTTACCAAAACTGACAAAATTGAACCTAGAGCTGTTAAGTGTATTTTCGTAGGATACCCTAAGGAAACTATGGGATATTCTTTCTATCTTCCATCTGAGAACAAAGTTTTTGTTGCTCGAAATGCTGAGTTCTTTGAGAGTAATCTTATGGATCTTAATGCAAGTGGGAGTATGGATGATCTTGAATTAATTCAAGAAGAAGATAAAAATCCTTCTTTAGACACTAGCATTCATCACGATGAGGATGGTCAAGAAATTGAAGAACCTCAAAGTGATATTGCTCCCATTCGAAAGTCCAATAGGATACGCCGTGCTCCTGACCGTATGTGTTTATACATTGACGCTGAGGAACATGAGTTAGGGGATGTTGGATCGATATACTCTGACCAAACTAACTATGTAGCTTGTAAGGGTTTAGCAACCTTAGATAAATCCTAAATTACTAACAATGAAACACTGATATAACTCTATTAAGTATGCGGAAACTACTTTAATAAAGCTAAGAAGAATAACTTTAAACTTCAACGATTATATTAAAACCAAACTTTGAACCTGCTTGTTATACAGATTCACTAACAAACCTAATCGCTAATAACTCTAATATCGTACTTGCATGTAAGTTCTAAGTCACGTATCTAATATTCGTATATCTAATGCCAATCTAGGGGTCCTTTTATAGGCATAAGGAATACCCTAGTCGGTTTACAATTACAATCCTTGTACGACAAGTAATACTAATTCTAATCTAAGAATATTCTAGAATTACATAACATTCCATAAACGATATAGCATAGCAGTCCTTTAGCCTTGCAGTACTTTGACGCGAGCAGTACTTTGACTTTCATTAAGCAGTACTTTGACTTTCTTCAGCACTTTGACTTTATATCCCAACAATCCTCCCCTAACTTGAATTTTACTTGCTTGATTTCAAGTTCCTTTGTATCTTTAACTTCAATATATTTATCTTCAAGGAAAGATTGTGTCTTTATCTCCAGATTTGTCTTTGTACTCACAGTATTTGTATTGTCATCATCAAAGTAATCTTTATAAGCAATCCTTTTCAGCAACCATTATCAACAACTTTCATCTTTTCAGCTACTCAGCAACATATGGCAAAATGTACATCAGATCATAAAGTTTCAGACTATTCTCATCACTTCCAGGTGTGTAAACTCCTGTGAGAGGTGAATCATTGAAAATTTAATGGATTTTGATGTCTCTTTACCAAAGCCATTAACTGTGGAGTAGCCAATGTTTAGGTGTGTAAAACTATAGTACATTGATAACCATACAAATGGTTTTTCCACTGCCTTTACCACAAGCCATTTTCTTGTGGGCTATCCAACTCTTCACTATTACAGATATGGTGAGTTGAAAACCATATAATTTTTAGTAAATTGTCAACTAAAAACGGATTTGATAATCACATCAAAGCCGTACCCTCATGATGAGTCAAACTCTTTCTTGTTTATAAATCATGGTGAGTTGATTACCATCAGATGTTGCTCTCAAAACAATTTGTTGCTGTTATATTGTGCTTCAAAAAGTATTTTGCACTTTACAAAAATTGCTTATTTTTATATTAAAAGACATTTACTGGTTTTGTGCTGCAAGCAGTACTTTGATAAAGTACTGTTTGTTCATCAGTACTTTGAATAAAGTACTGATTTTTCAAAAGATTTATATAATAAAAACCATACCAGTATTTATGCATCATCGTTAGCCAAAGTTGTCCATTTGATAAACAACTCAATCACCATAAGAGCTATTTCATTCTCCTGTTCAACTTCCATACCATGATCTAGCATCCTGATCATAAGATCTCTTGTAAGTGGATATCTTCTTTCTGCTAACATATGAATCATGGTTCCATCTTCTAACTCCAATACATGCACTCTTGATTCTACAAAGAATCTCCAGCTTGTGATCTCCCAAACTTCTTGATTGTTCCAGAGCGCATCAGTACTTGTTTCTTCTGTCTCCCAGATAGTTATAAGATCTCCCAGCAAGACTAAACCAACTCCAGTTGGTGGAATATGCTCAAAATAATCTTGCATTAGTTGATACAGATAAAACAGATCTTCTCTATCTATCATATGAAGTATGTCCCACAATGAGTTGAATACTCTAAAACTTTCATCTTCTCTATGAAACATAAGATAATCTCCTTCTTTTGATTCTAAAACTTCAAATGTAGACATCTTGGACTTCATCATAGCAACTTCTTTAGACTTAGGATGCTCAAAATCAACAACCCTAAGATAATTTCTCAGCTCATCAACTGTATCTTTTCTCAATTTAAACTTCTTTGATAGTTGTTCATCATCAGTTGTTCTCTTTCGCTTTGAACTTCTTTTTCTTGCATCCTCATTTTGCTTTTCATCATCAAAAGGAATAATACCTTCCAGTTCCTTTTGATAAGCTTCTCTAACAGCATCATATAAGTCTTTCATCTCTATATACTTCAACTTCTGTAAACCTTTATATCCTTAACCCTTCAGATAAGCCATCATAGCATTCCTTTCTTTAGCAATACTCAGTGGTCTTCTAGGTATAACAGCTTCCTTCTCTGGTAGAACATCTTCAGCATTTAATTCAGCCTGTAGCTTTCTAGCAGCTTATTCATTTTAGCTTCCTCAATTGCTCTTAATTCTGCTAAAGTGAGCTTCTTCTTTTTCTTTGTTTCTACCAGGATACCTTTTCCTTTATCCTTTGGATCTAACTCTTGAGTATGTTGAGAAGATTGCAAGACTTGAGATTGTTCAGCTCTAGGAATACTAATACCTCTTGGTCTTGACATGTTGAGCATAATCTGAGCAATGGTCTCATCATCACTAGCAGTATGTTCCTTAGAGTTACTAGCTTCTTCTTCATGTAAGATTGTTGAAGGACCAGCTTCTTCTTCAAAATTTAAGGTTCTTGGTGTTATAAGCTCTTGCCTAAAAGTTCCTTGAAGAGCAGTACCTTGATCACCAGCACTCTGAACATCAGCACCTTGATCACCAGTACTTTGTACACCAGTACCTTGAGGCTCAGTACTTTGAGGCTCAGCATCTGGTTCTTCATCTAGATCTTCATAAGGTTCAGCATTTTCATTCAAATTCTCTTGCTCCAAATTCCTCCCCAATTGGAATAAAGACTGCTTGTGAAGCTTCTTGCCCTTAGAAACCTTCTTAGATCTCTTACCCTTCTTCTTCTGTGATTTGACCCACAACATGTGATGTTGAACAAGTGGCCAGACAAATTTCTTCAATCTTTTAAGCTTGTTGTTCAGCTTTGTCACACCCCCAAAATACCTGTTTTGCAGCGGAATAGAATACCTGGGGCGTGACTGCCATAGCATCATAGTTACAGTTATATAGAACGACCTAAAGTGACGTTTTGAAAACACATCGTTTGATATAATAAAACATTCAGAGTTTACAAAACATAGGTCCCAAAAAGGTAGTCAACAATTGCGGAAAAAAGTTTGTTACAATCCAAACGATGTTTTAAAGTGCATAAAACCCATGTGAGACGCGTCGTCATCGCGACTCTATGATAAGTCCTTATGCATGCCATGAAGTATATGCCTTAGATACCTGAAAATACATTGCTAAAAGTGTCAACACAAAGGTTGAGTGAGTTCATAGAGTTTCTGTAAATGTTTTATACGACTACTACAAGTATAGGCCATGTATGACAAATATGTCACATAAAAATGTTACAATTGCTATAAGCACATGACACCGAAGCTAGACTGATCATGATGTTCGCCCCAACAGAGTGTTTCTCCAAACAACTCAAATTATGATATTAAATGATATGCATCCGTTTGACCAGTTGGGACCACCAACCCGGATGGAGGAGTCACCCTCAATAGATCTATTCACTCACCCTCGCTTCTTCTGGAATTAACGGTTCGTGATTATGAAATGGGGACATTCAATTGGCAATGAGGTAACTTAAGCAATGTAATGAATTTGATATACTTGGTATTGTAATAAAATGATGTGCAATGTATTCTCCCCCGTAGGTTTGAAATAAAGTATAAACTTGTAAAACGGGGCTATGAAAACTCACTTGATACAATGATATGATGGCAAAAGTGGATACACTGAAATGAGGCGCAATCTCTAACTGCAACCTATTATGATTGATATGATCTACTATAATTCATGAAATAATGTTGTGCATGCAAACTCATACGATATCCATACCACTTGTGCATTTGAAAATAAAGTTTATCATCGAAATATACGTTTATGACATCACGTCATGTTATAAAATACTTTACAAGTACTTACGTTGAAACAACATCCTATGATAGTCGTTAAGTGATAAATCAAGAAAATATAATTTTTCGTCGCAAAATAATGTACTTTGTTAATTCGTGAAAGTGGTTAAGTAGCCTCGGAAAGCTAGCCGTAAAATAGTGAATATCGAGTGTTAGGAAACAAACTCAGCGATTTTGGAATGCTTGTAACATTATCTAAAAGTCGTAACACTGAACTTTTGTCCATACGAGTCTCGATCCTAGATAAAAATGATGGTGAAGTGAGGTAGTCGAGCTAAAAATGCAGTTTCTGGGCAGTTTTCGGGAAAGTTTGAGAGGTCATAAGTTACTTGTTATAAATCCGTTTGACGAACGGCTGGACATTTTGGAAAATAGGCCAGGTGAACTAACTTTTACTCAGAGATACTATTTTACTAAAACCAACTCGATCATTGAGAAAAACGGCTCCAAACATGGGTACCCGAAAAGACAGTTTCAACACTTAGAAATATTTTAGTAAAAGCTGAAGGAAATAAGTTGTGAACGTCGTACTTCAAATATGTATATCTTTAGCGTTATAGGTCCGTTTTCTACATTCTTTATATCCTCGGAATCGTGATAGTATGTATTAATATATTTTTGATAAGTCGACTCTTCTAGTATAGGTTTACAACTCGTTTTTTACCTTTGAAAAACCCTTGACAGCAAGTATATTTTCAGAAAAATAGTTTTCGTCGTTAAACTTGAAAATAGCGTAACTTCTTCGTTATAAACCCGTTTTAACCCGTACAAGCGGCCATGGTTTCGTTTTTAAATCTATTTTCTGAAAATGTAAACCAAAATATCCCCTGACCCACTGATGTTTCCAGATTTCACAAAATTGGACAGCCATTATATATATTTCGTCGAAAACGGTTTCTCTTGTTTGAAACTTGTTCTAAAACATTCCAATCAACACCAAAGATATTCTAAACCTACCATACACCTTCTTACGGTGTCATGGGTTCCTAAACTTCACCAAAAATGATAGGTTTCATGGGAATAATTATAGGATAATTAAAACTCATTATAAGTGACAAAAACAAGTAAAAAGTGGTATGAATCATAGAGTACTTGCATGTTTTTCTTACTAGATCATAAAAATAAATCAGGTAATAGCATGAAAGATTAGGAAAATTATTTAGAACACTTACTTGAGTGATTGAAGAGTTTTTGGAACTATAAACTTAATTAATCTTTAGGTTTTTATTTCAAACCTTGAAATGGATTACTAATGAACTTGTTTAACACTTGGATCTTGAAAAAAAAATTATGTTTCTTGTTCTTGTTCTTCTTGGCCGACCATCAAAGAGAAATGGGGGAGAGTTCTTGCTTTGTTTCACCTTAAAATATGTGTTACTATGTATTTTTGTTTTAGAAAACTAACACATGTAATAAATATTTACTTGTAAAAGAGTATAGGTGTAAGTTTAACTAATAAAAATATCCAAAAAGGTGGTGACATGGGGGGGGGGGGAGGTCGGCAAGATCAAATTGGGGAGGTATGATGTGTAGTTTTGATAATTTATATGTATTAAAGTTATGTATATTGTATATTTTGTACATATAATTAATTATTAAATGTAGCGTTAGCTAGAAATCGATTTTTAACGGAACAAAATAAAATATATCGAAGTCATAAAAATTATAAAAATGCATTTCTCGCAAGTATTGTGTGAATAAATAATTATCGAATAGAATTTTCAAAAACCGTCGTAAATATATATATATATATATATATATATATATATATATATATATATATATATATATATATATATATATATATATATATATATAACAATATATATACAAAATAAATTCAAAACATCGGGTAAACTAATAATATAATTTTTATAGTCTTAAAATGAGTATAAAAATATATTAGGATAATTGTTGGAAGTGTCGGATCAATTATTCAAAATAAATGATCGTGTGATAGCGTTTATTTAATAAATAAATATACGTTAATGGAATATGCACACCCATGCATAAACTGATATGAAAATGATGTTACTGATGATATGTAGACTAACTCTAGTCTATATGAAATGTTTTCAATGATATTCCATGAATACGCAGCTTAACCCTCAAGGTTACGCGTATTTGATACTCGTAAACCTAGTTTACGAAAAATGATGAATAGTGAATCATGAATAATGATTTTTCTCCGGGAATGAATAGTGTTTCGTGAATAGTAAATTTTTGAAATAACCTCTCAAAGTCTCAAACCGACTTCAAAAATGATGAATAGTAAAATGATGAATAGTAACCGGTGAATAGTAATTTCCCGAGATGAATAGTGAAATTTTCAAAGTTTGTAAAATGACCTGAAATTACGAGTTGTCACAAGCTTCAAAAGTTGTGCAGATTGAGCTTCATTATCTTTCTTCAACCTCAATAATTCCCTTGTCAAAGCATAGTTATCCATAACTAATCCCTCAGAAACCATAACTCCCTCATCTCCTCCAGATGTTTGAGACCCATCTGTGGAAGTATAATCATTGGGAGATGATGGTGGGTTGACAACTTGTTCTGAATGTTGAGATGCAGTAATTTCCATTGAAGCAGTATGTTGAGGCACTTCAGGTTCCGGGGATGGAGTAGTATGTTGAGAAGTAGTACCTTCCCTTGAATCTGAAGGTTCAGTGTCTTTACTTGAAGCAGCTTCATCTCTAACAACTTGTGCTACTTCCATCATGGGAGCAGTTAAAGGTGTATCCCTCCCAGAAAATTTATCACTCTTTTTAGCCATAAAAGTAAACACCTTTGGTGGAAGTACTACAGCAGGTAAAAGGCTTGAAGGTTTGGGTACATCCTTAAGCTGTTTGTTCAAGAATAATTGAACAAATCTAGGGTACATCAGGAATGGTGAACCATTTGAGATATGAGATAGCATACCATCCAAAATCATTCTTGAAAAGTTAAAGGGTTGCTTGGTAGCTAATCCCACTAATGCAGAGGCTATATTGGATCCAAATTGTTCCCATGAAGTACTTTTGGGACTTAAGCAATGAAGCAAAATATGAACGAGATAGTTCCAGTGAGGACTAAATAAGGGCTTCCTAAAAGTGGTTTCAGTGAGAGAACCTTCATACCCTATATCTCGGAGTGTATCCCAAAGTACTTGTTTCTCAAAACGAACAACACCTTCTTCATCATCAAACAATAAATCTTCCCTGATTGTGGCTTCAGTAATTCTAACTATCTTCCCAGCAACCTTAGCCTGAATAAAGGATTCATCATCTTGAATATGAGATCTAGCAGTAGCCCAAAATTGTTGAATCCAGGGTTCAATGATGTCAGGTTCGACCAGTAGAGCATAATTGATTGAAGATCCAGTTAGGAAATCAATTATATCATGAAAAATGACATTAGATGGTGTCTTGTCCAAGTTAGCAACCATGTTGTGCTTACTAACAGTGTTACGATTAGCCATTGTGTGTTGGTATAAGAAAGAATTAATGAAACGGCGAAGGTGAATATGATGAAAAAAGTGAGAGATGGATGGATAAGAATAAAGGGGAGAGTAAAAATCGGTAGGGTAGTTATTTATAGGTAAGATTTAAA
The DNA here is from genome assembly GCA_019973895.1 of Chrysanthemum seticuspe. NCBI lineage: Eukaryota > Viridiplantae > Streptophyta > Magnoliopsida > Asterales > Asteraceae > Chrysanthemum > Chrysanthemum seticuspe. The sequence goes on along the minus strand of BPTQ01000002.1, from coordinate 188,492,841 downwards.
AAATCACAGCCCAATTAATAAAGTTACCGTTGTTTGAATTTTACCCCTTATTTTGACCGTTGTAACAGTACGTTGACAAGACTGCAGTGCTTTCCACGTAAGCAGTACTTTCAAAGAATTACTTTCAGAGCAGTACTTTCAGATAAATTCTAAGCAGTACTTTCCATCCTCTTCTTCACAAGAGCAAAAACATCAAAAAGCATTGTATAGCCTCCCCTTAAACAATGCATAGGACTAACTAACTAATAAGTCCTCCTCTTGAACGTAGCTTAATAATTAATCATACCAATACTTACCACTAAATGATTGAATCTTGAAACATCAAATCCCTTTGTGAGTAGATCAGCTACATTGTCATCTGTGTGAACCTTGATAACATTAATAAGCCTATGCTCATAACAATCTCAAATAAAGTGATGCCTAATCTGAATGTGCTTGGTCTTGGAATGATAAACAGGATTCTTCACAATGCAAATTGTACTCTCATTGTCAATGTAGATAGGAGTATTCTTAAAATTGAATCCATAATCCAAGAGTTGATTTTGCATCCACAGTACTTGTCCACAACAGCTTGCAGCAGCAACATATTCTGCTTCAGTGGATGATGTTGCTGCAATGGTTTGTTTCTTACATTGCCATGAAACTAATCTTCTTCTAAGATATTGGCATCCTCCAGTGGTTGATCTTCTATCATAATTATCACCTGCATAATCACTGTCTGAAAAAGCTTCCAAGTGAAAAGGTGAATCTTTAGGATACCACAATCCTAACTTAGGTTGTTGCTTCAGATAACTAAAAATCCTCTTGACTGCATTCATATGAGAGACCTTAGGTGAGACTTGATATCTTGCACATAAACATACAGCAAACATGATATCAAGTCTAGATGCAGTTAAGTACATAAGACAACCAATCATTGATCTGTAAAGTTTGACATCTACAGCTTGTCCATCTTCATCCTTTCCTAATGAGTTTATCGCTTTAATGGGTGTGGTGACTGGCTTGATTGTACTGAAGTTAAACTTCTTAAGAATGTCAGTGACATACTTATCTTGACTAATAAAGATTCCAGTACTTGATTGTTTAACTTGAAGCCCCAAAAAGAAAGTTAATTCACCCATGGAACTCATTTGAAACTCTTGTTGCATGAGCTGCTCAAATTCTTTCACCATTGACTGTTTTGTAGCTCCAAAGATAATATCATCTACATATACTTGAACAAGCATGATATCCTTTTTGTCTCTCTTGATAAACAAAGTCTTATCAATTGCACCTCTCCTCTAACCATGTTGCAATAGAAAAGTGGAGAGTCTTTCATACCAAGCTCTAGGAGCTTGATGAAGGCCATACAGAGCCTTAATAACTTTGTAGACTTTGTTTGGATGAGCAGGATCCTTAAAACCAGGAGGTTGTTTTACATAGACTTCCTCTGTAATTTTGACATAAAGATGCAAAAGCAAGGAATAATCTAATGGCTTCAATCCTTGCTACATTAGCAAACACTTCATCATAGTCCACTCCTTCTTCTTGTCTATAGCCTTGTACAACCAATCTTGCTTTGTTCTTGATGACATTGCCTCTTTCATCTCTCTTAACTCTGAAAACCCATCTTGTACCAATGACTTTCTTTCCATCTGGTAAATCAAATAGTACCCAAACGTCTTGAAGTTTGAATTGAAGAAGTTCTTCTTGCATGGCTTCAACCCAACTCTCTTTAGTTAATGCTTGAGCTATAGTCTTGGGTTCTTCTTGAGAGATAAAGCAAGTAAACAAGCATGTTTGTTGATCTTTATAATTCATCCTGTTTTTTTTATAAACAAAGCTAAGCAAAGTATTATGTGGCATAGAGAAACCTTTAGCTTTGGTTCTTGTGAGCACTCCAGATGTAGAAGGTCCAATGATTTGACCAGCAGGATGATCTTTATGAACTCTTAATGTAGGAGTTTGTGGAACTTCAAGATCATCACCCAAATTTGTGAAATCAGCTTCTTCATTGGAATTTGAGAAAATACCTTCATCTTCTAATTCATCATCAGTGTCTTCTAACCCAGGCATGTTTGGATCATCTAAATCATCAGAAGTACTGTCAATTGGTGCAGCAGTACTTTGATCCAAAGTACTGTGATCCAAAGTATTGTGATCTAAAGAACTGTGAGAGTAATCTGTAGAATTACCCTTTTTCTTTGTTGCTTCATAAGCTTTTCTTTGATCATCGTCATAAGATTGTGCTATTGTTTCTTGAAAAAGCATCCTATTAAGCTCATCTTGAAGCACTTGATCTTCATCAGATAATGTGGATTTTGGTTCATCAGTACTTTTCTCCTTCTCAATAGTTATAGGTTCTTCATCAGGAGCAACATCAAGTCTAAGATTAACTCCATGAACAATGTACTGTAAATCTTCTTCTTTGTGAACAACTTGATTTTCTTCTCTGACAGGAACATAGTTCATAGAAGGAGTCAAAATATCAAGATCAAACATCCAATCAGGACCTTTACCTTTTTTATTTTCTTGATCTTCAAGGAATTCAACATGAAGACAATCTTGAACCTTTTTGGTAACCTTGTTGTACACTCTAAATCCTTTGCTATTTGTACAGTAACCCAATAAGTATCCTTCATCTGACTTGCCATCAAATTTTCCCAGAGTATCAATAGTATTGAGAATAGTCAGAGGACATCCAAAAGGTTTCATAAAACGAATGTTGGGTTTGTTTCCCATAAGCAACTCATAAGGTGTCTTCATCTGAGGTTTAGTGACTGATACTCTATTTAACACATAACAAGCAGTACTTACAGCTTCAGCCCAAAATTGAATAGGTAATAAAGAATCTGCAAGCATTGTTCTGGCTGCTTCTATCAATGTTCTGTTCTTCCTTTCTGCAAAACCATTTTGCTGTGGAGTTCTAGCAATTCTAAACTCCATCTTAATCTCTTTCTTGGCACAAAATTCATCCATAAACTTGTTTTTGAATTCAGTCCCATTATCACATCTAATAGATCTTACTTTGAGTCTCAATTGATTTTCAAGGGCTATTATAAGATCATGAATAGCATCAAAGGTTTCATCTTTAAATCCCAAGAAAAAGACCCAACTAAATCTACTACAATCATCTGTTACAACTAAGCAGTACTTCTTCTTGTTTAAGCTTGCAACAAAAACAGGTCCAAACAGATCCATGTGCAACAACTCTAAAGGTTCTCTAATAGTTCTTTCCTCAATCTTCTTGCATGAAGCTTTGTGTTGTTTACCCTTCTTGCACGCCAAACATGAATGATCATTCTTGTATGTTTTGGAAGGTAAACCTCTAACTAAATTGCCTTTAACCAACTTGTTGATATTCTTGAAATTCACATGTCCTAATCTTTTATGCCATAGATGTGCTTCCTCAAGTGTTGCCTTTGCTACTAAACATGTTGCTCTTTCAGAAGAGTGAATATTCTTCAAATCTAAATTGTACACATCATTGGTTCTTGGTACTCTCAGTGTTACCAAGTGATCATCAACAAGCTTGAACTTAGGGGAAAGAATAAGACATTCTGTGTTAGTGAATAACACAGGGTGCTTCTTGTCACAGATCTAAGATACTGACAAAAGGTTGAACTTAAGCTCCTTCACATAACGAACATTCTTAAAATCAATGCTTCCTGCCTTGATGGTTCCTTTCCCAGTAATTCTACCTCCATTAGGATCATTTCCAAAAGCAACTCTTCCTCCAAAATATGATTTAAAATCTGACAGAATCTCCTTGTCTCCTGTCATGCTTCCAGAGCAACCACTATCAATAATTAAATGATCTTTAAGCTCCTCTTCTGGGTTGCCCTGCACAAAGATGAAAGAGTTAGTTTCTTTTAGGAACCCAAGCTATTACTGACTTGTGTTCCCCTTGTGGAGTGACATACTTAAATTCTTTAAGTATGTAATCTCCACTATTTTTGAAAACATGATCAATTATTTTCGTTTGTTCCAAAACTTGTGTAGGTTTTTCAACAAAACTCTCTTTTTCAACAAAATGTTCTTTTTCTTTTTCAACAAAACTTGCTGAAAGTACTGTTTGTTCCCCATCAGTACTTTCTTTCTTTACCCAGTTGGTTTTAACTTTTTGTGTTGATTTATTTGATCTAGGTACTCTATTTGAGGTGTAATGCCTTCTAGGTTGATAGTAATTGGATCTCCTAGGGCTTCCATTCGAAAAAGTGCTAGCAGTACCTTGATTGGGTGAAAACCTAGCAATACTTTGAGAAGGTACTGCTTGAGAAACTTTTGACTTACCAGTACCTTGAAAAGTATTGCTTGAGGGTACTGGTGGTTTTGAAAAAGGTCTTTTCTGGTGAGGGTATCTATAGTCTTTTGAGAAATTACTGTGGTTTATCCTATGTGAATGATTCCAAACTGGTTTATTCTCCCTTGGCTTATGGTGGGTAGATGTAGTCTTTGGGAATTTGCTTAAATATTCTGAGTGAAAGTCACAGTCCTTAATCAAATGATCAGGACTATAACAAACAAAACATAATTTTTGACCCATAATCCCAAATTTGCTTCCTTTAGTTTTATGACCAAAACTACCCTGACTTTTTGGTGAATGATGAAAACTATCTTGACCAAAACTATCCCAAAATGATTTAGCAGTATTTTGAAAAGTTTTTCTTGAAGGTACTGCTGAATGTTTAGCAGTACTTTGAGATGAAGGTACTGCTGAACTCTTAACATTATCATCCTTAGGTTTCTCAACTGTTTCTTTTGGGGATTCGAAACTAGATGGACCTGAATTAGATTGACCAGTAAGCTTTTTCCTAAACTCTAAATTGTCTACTCCAAAACAAGAAACATTTATCCTAAGTGGTTGAAAACTACCAGTGGCTGGAGGAACTGCATTATAACCCTTGTCTTTCTTAAATTCAGGAGGTGTTTGACTAATTGATTCCTCATTACTAGATGTGTTTTCTTCTGAGCTAATGAGTTCATCATCACTAGTTGTTATCTCCTCTGAATCAATTTGTTCCTTATCACTAGGTGGGTTCTATTCTGTATTGCTAAAATCCATACCAAAACCTAGGCCAGTTTTAATGTGTGCTCTTTTTTGTTTTTCAACAAAACTAACATGTGAAAGACCAGATTCTTTCCAACTAGAAAATTTTTCTAACAATTCATCCCTTTCTTTAATCATCTTTTCAAGTTCAGAAACCTTACATCCTAACTTCCATTCACTCAATTTTAATTGATAATCCTGTTGCTCATATTTTTCTGCCTAAGCCATTTCATTATTTTCATGAGTTGTTATTTTGGCTTCCATTGACTCTAAAGTTATTTGATAACCAACTACCTCAGACCTAGCCCTTCTACAATTATCTCTTTCAGTTACATAATCTTTAAGCACTTTTTGATAAAAATCATTACACTTAGAGCATACCTCAGAGATAGTAGGTGAACTTGGTGAAGTAGCTACCATAGCAAGCAGAACAGGTTCTTCTTCACTTTCCATGCTCCAATCAAAGCTTCCAAGACCATCTCTTGATTCCAAAGCAGCAAATCCTGGTTCCTCATCAAAAGTTGTGCTCCAATCAAACTCTTCCACTGCGACCATAGAGTAGGTTACTGGTTCATCATCAAACTCAGCACTTCAGTCAACCTCTGATAGATTTTCTTGAGCAACCAAAGCTTTTGGTTTTGGTTCAGTAATAGGAACTTCCTTTATTTCAAGCTTGGGTTTCTCAATCATCCTATTTGCTTGATATTTAGCAAACTTGCATTCTCTTGCAAAGTGTCAAGTTCTTTGACAATTAAAGCATTCAATCTTGGATTTGTCAAATGTTATACTCTGTTTGGGTTTGAAGTCAACACCTCTTCCTGTTTTCTTCATGAACTTCTTGATCCTTGCAGTGATCATGGCAACTTGCCATCTTATGTCGATTTCTTCTAGATCATCCTCATCAATTTGCAACAAATCTTCTTCATAAGTAACAGGTAAAGTGGCTTGTTGAGCAAAGAAGGAACATACAACATCTTCGGAGTTGATGGTGTTTGATGGTGATGAGGTGGTAGTAGTCATGGTTGTGCAAATATTCTGTTTATCACCAACAGTAGTTTGAACAGGATAAGCAGTACTTTTAGTGGAAGTACTGCCTCTCTTTTCAGAAGACACAAAAGCAATGCTGTGAGATTTTGAACTTGTTTGACCATTCATCTCATGCTCATACACCTTTAAATTATTGTATAGATCATCAAAGTCCATAGTATCCAAACCAGATTGTCCTCTAATCATAGTAGCAACCACATGCCATACGAATGGCAAACTTCTTAAGAACTTCAAATTAGCATCTTCAACAGATACCTTTGCTTCATATAACTCTAGTATACTAAGGAGATTTTGGAATATGTCATAGGTAGCATCAAGACCTTCTCTTTCACCAACAGTGAATGTTTTAAATTGTTGCTTCAACAGATTTCTATGCATCTTCTTAGAAGCATCATTACCTCCAAATCTTGTCTTGATAGCAGCCCATAGTTGTTTTGCATCCTTAGCATCATGAAAATTTAGCAGGTGACCATCAGGAATAGCAGACAGCAGTATGTTGAGAGCCTTTTCTTGATTTCTCTTTGTTGCTGCAGGCAGGGTAGGCTGAGGTGGCTTAGGTTGTCCAGGAACTTCTATAGGATCTTCAAGAATGACATTACCATTGATAATCACATCCCATAATGCATGGTCTGTAATTGCAATGTACTGCCTCATCTTCATGTTCCAGAGATCATATTCTCCCTTCTTGATGATAGGAATTCTGAGTGAGGTGATGGATGGGAGTGGTGCAGCTTCAGTCGACATCTTTTAAGGTTTGTTGTTAAATCGGTTTTAAGGGTTTCTTCTTAATCAGAGTTTCCACACAAGCTCTGATACCACTTGTTGGATTGATATACTTTGACTAAACTAACTATGTAGCTTGTAAGGGTTTAGCAACCTTAGATAAATCCTAAATTACTAACAATGAAACACTGATATAACTCTATTAAGTATGCGGAAACTACTTCAATAAAGCTAAGAAGAATAACTTTAAACTTCAACGATTATATTAAAACCAAACTTTGAACCTGCTTGTTATACAGATTCACTAACAAACCTAATCGCTAATAACTCTAATATCGTACTTGCATGTAAGTTCTAAGTCACGTATCTAATATTCGTATATCTAATGCCAATCTAGGGGTCCTTTTATAGGCATAACGAATACCCTAGTCGGTTTACAATTACAATCCTTGTACGACAAGTAATACTAATTCTAATCTAAGAATATTCTAGAATTACATAACATTCCATAAACGATATAGCATAGCAGTCCTTTAGCCTTGCAGTACTTTGACGCGAGCAGTACTTTGACTTTCATTAAACAGTACTTTGACTTTCTTCAGCACTTTGACTTTATATCCCAACAGGGGATCTTGGTGAACCCAATAACTATAAGGCTGCATTGCTGGATCCTGAATCCAAGAAATGGCTTGATGCAATGAATGTGGAAATGCAATCCATGAAAGACAATGATGTATGGGTCTTAGTTGAGCTTCCTCCTAACAAAAGACAGTTGGCAGCAAGTGGCTCTTCAAGAAGAAGACTGACATAGATGGTAAAGTGTACACCTTTAAAGCTCATCTCGTAGCAAAGGGCTTCACTCAAACCTACGGGATTGATTATGAAGAAACCTTTTCTCCTGTAGCAGACATTAGAGCTATAAGGATTCTCATAGCCATAGCTGCATACTATGACTTTAAGATATGGCAAATGGACGTCAAAACCGCTTTCCTCAATGGACATCTTTACGAAGAGGTCTATATGGAGCAACCTGAGGGTTTTGTTGATCCAAAATATCATAACCGTGTATGCAAGCTCAAGCGTTCCATTTATGGACTTAAGCAAGCATCGAGGCAATGGAATAAACGTTTTGATGATGAGATAAAGAAATTTGGATTTTCTCAAAATCAAGATGAGCCATGTGTATATTAGAAATCTAGTGGGAGTTATATCACTTTCCTAATTCTATATGTTGATGACATATTGATCATGGGAAACAATATTCCAATGTTACAAGATGTAAAATCCTATCTTGGAAGATGTTTTGCCATGAAAGATTTAGGAGAAGCTGCATATATTCTTGGAATCAAGATCTATCGGGACAGATCTAGATGCTTAATTGGTTTGAATCACAGTGCTTACATTGAGAAAATCTTGAAAAGATTTTGTTTGGAGAACTCCAAACGTGGCGCAATCCCAACGCAAGATAGCCTAAATTGAGTAAGTCACAAGGTGCTGAAACACCTGCTCAGAAAGAGCGCATGCAAAGAATTCCTTATGCTTCGGCTATAGGTTCTATTATGTATGCTGTGAGATGTACTCGTCCTGATGTTGCGTTCGCACAGAATGTGACAAGCCGATTTCAACAAAATCCAGGTGAACTTCACTGGACTGTTGTGAAAAATATTCTTAAGTATTTACGCAATACTAAGGATATGTTTCTGATTTATGGAGGGAAAGATGAACAAGAGTTCAGGGTTTCTTACTACACTGATGCTGTGTTGGGAATTATATTTGAGTTGATTATGACAAAATATGAAAGATGAAAGACTTATGAAGACTATTGAAGACAAGGGACTTATTTGTTAAAATAGTATTTATTATATAGTCCCTAGTAGTATTTGTAACCCTAGTATCTCTATTATATAAAGAGATACAGGGAATTAGATTTAGTGTGTGCCAAGATGTGAACACCAAAGGGGTGTGTGTGTCCTAGGCGTATAGTCTTGTAAACGCCTAGGTTATTAGTTTAGTTAGTAGTTTAGTTATCTAGACGTGTACCTATAAACTTCTAAGATTAGTTAGTGTTAGTGAATGAAAACCTTGTTCAATAACAAAGAATTGATTAGTTTATTCTGATGTGCATGTTATTAGTCTTTGTTATTGATCCCTACCCCGAGCTTATAAACGATCTTATCAATGGGTTGTGCTGGATATCTGACAGATGCTGACAACTTAAAATCTCAGACTGGATATGTATTTGTTCTAAATGGAGGTGATGTTGATTGGAAAAGCACTAAGCAAAGTATTTTTGCTACTTCATCTACTGAAGCTGAGTATATTGCTGCTTGTGATGCATCAAAAGAGGCTGTATGGATTCGTAAATTTATTTCTGGGTTGAATATTGTTCCCACAATTGAAGAACCCATAAATACGTATTGTGATAATACTGGAGCCATTACTATAGCTAATGAAAGCGGAATCACTAAAGGTGCTAGACATTATCGCGCTAAAGTTCATTATCTTCGAGAGACCATTGAAATGGGCGATGTGAAGATATTAAAGGTTCACACAGATGACAATCTAGCTGATCCATTTACGAAAGCTTTGGATTTCCCTAAGCATTCTACATTGACTAGAGATATAGGTTTGGTACCTGCTAGTAGTCTCATGTAAATTATGTGTAAGACAGTTATTATTTTTTGATTAATAAAGATACGAGGTATTTGTTATTATATTCATATAATCTGTTATTCCATTTTTGCATGTTTAATCCATGAAATGAGTTATCATTTTAAATATGTCCATTGTCGGTTAACAATATGGGAATATTGTTATGATAAGGCAAATGTGAGTGTTGGTTATAATTCTAACGAGAATTTGGATTGTTCCCGCCAAACTCATATGTATTCACTAGAGATGCATATTGGATTCCCCAACTTTCAAACATTTACTTTTGGATCCTTGTCATAAGTAAAATATTGAAAATGGTTTGTTATCTTCGTCCTTAGACTTGAGATGCAAGTAAGTTCTGTTATGTGTGGATATCATTTTTGTAAGTATACGCAAAACTCTATCTGAATAAGGTAGTTATAAAAGCTATATTTTGGAGTGATGTGAAGCAGCATCCACAACACTTGTAGTCAATAAAGGATTTGTTACTCCACTTGTTATGTGCAGAAAGATACCATGGCGCCTATCCAGATTTAATCATATAACTGTCTGGCCAGACCCAAAGGGTAATACAAGATGATTCTTGATTACATTTGGTATATCTGAATTAAAATCTATAACGAGATTCTAAATGGTTAAAATATATGGAATGATTAGAGATCCATAATCCATGGTCTAACGGTATCTATAACAAAGGATGATTAAAGCAAGACATTGAAAGGCCATGCTACTGAGAAACTTTTACGAAACTATTCTCTCAGACACTTTTAGTTAAAAAGCGAGTGAGAGCGTTTGCTAGGCATTTCCGTCGTTAGTTTTGTGTGCCATTCGACACACCAACTCCCAAGTGGGAGCTGTTGGTTTGTGGGAGTATTAAAACATGACAAAACGACTAATTGTGTATGAGCCGATGGGAGCACACGCGATAAACACGAGTATAAGTGATGAACGTTAATAATACTTGAATGATAACTATACCCGATACATGCATGCAATACTTGACCCGGTTGTTATTATGACCCGTGGGCTTGTTTAAAGTTCCTGTTATGGGTCATATGGGACATGGCTTGGGCCCTAGAGTCTTAAAACTGATCGGGTACAGTGGTTGGGTTTAGAACTTGTTGAGCAAGTTTAATCCTACTGGAAGTCGGTTTGGGTAGCTATATATACAAACCTATCCCTTTTGCCATTGTACGCATAACAACTTACTATCCTAATCCCTAAACCGATCACCATCTTCTGCTATTCTCTCTTGTTCGTTTGGTTAAAAAAATTGACAAGGGTTTTATAGTTTTTTTGAATTCTAAACTTGTACTAGAATCAAGTGTTTAGTTCGCTTGGTTTAGCTATTGTTTTGGTCTCTTTTTCGACACACTAACAGCAGCAATAAGGAGGTAATCTGCTCCTTTCGTGACTTTCTATCTCAGACAGTAAGTGAGTGATATCGGACAAGGCGTGTCCGATATCGGGTAATACTTTAAAGTTGTTTTTCCAGCTTGTAGTTCTCGGAAAGAAAAGGTGACAAGTTTCTTGGAGGTTTTTCTGTACGTGGGGTATATTCAAGTAACAAGGGTTGTTTGGTTTATTGTTTACGTTCTTGACTAGCGACAATCGAATGTATACGTTAATCGGGTTTGTGTGTGATACTCTTCAAGGTACCTATTTTAGATACTTAAGGTTTCGTTTTGGTTTCTTGTTCCGTTACTAGAGTTCAATTGCCAAGCAAGGTTAGCTTTTCTAAATCCCTTTTAATTAATTAATATTGTATTAATTATTTGTTTATTATTACGTGCTTAACATAATTGTGATAACTAGATCCAATATCCGATGCGTACTCGTAGAGGTTAATGGTTAACTGGTTCTAAAATCCCAACATAGAGGTGTGGAGATAAGAGTGGAGTGGTGAAGGATATGACTCTAGGTACTAAGGGTGATAGTTTAGTGGAAATAGGGGTGTTTGGTTTAGGAGGTATAGTAGTGTTTGGCAAGGGTAGTTTTATGGGAACAATCCTTTTGGGGATTGGTTTTATTGGTTGAGTTGGTTGAAAGGGAATTATAGTTTTTGTGGTTTTAACGGGTGATGATTCGGTAGAAGAGATTTCGTGAACAACCCGAGCAAGTTTCTTGGGAGGTCCTTTGGTGGATGAGTTAGCACTAGGAGCTTTCCTCATGATGAAATGACAAATGGATAGTGAAATAAGGCTTTTAGTTGCTGAGAATGAGGGTATGAATGGTGACTTAGAAGTACTAACAAAGAGGTTTACAAAGGGAGGGAGTTGGTAAGTGAATTTAAAACCTAAGCCACTAAGATTCTTGATAAGGTTTTAAAAGGTACCATTTTGAGGGGTCGTTTAAGTCCTTATTTGATCACTTTTGTATCCGTTATTGCTTAATATCGTTCCTTTTCACTTTTTAGGTCTCGTGAAGGCAAAATGCTGGAATGGCACTTATTTGGACGGAAAGGCGCGAATATATGAAGAAAATGGCCAAAGTCGAAATCAAGGCACTCACAGTTGCTGAAGTTAGAAGGCGACGGCGTCAGGTGCTATTGGTGACGCCGTCCCAAAATTATTGTGACGGGACAGAACTCAAAACTCGTATTTTCAAGAGACGGCGTCTAGTGGTGAAAGAGTAGGCCGTCGCTACTCAGACGGCCTAGATGCAATCCAGACGACGTCAGAAGCTGAAGAGGACGGCGTCACGGTCATAAGGTGACGCCGTCGCAAGGTTAACGTGGCCAAGACGAAACCCTAATGGCGGCGACACGACGGCGTCACTAAACATAAGGTGACGCCGTCGCAATTGTAATCTTATATATAGAATCCGAATTTTTCAGTCTTTGTGTGGAGAGTCTTTGGAGTAAAAACCTAAAACCGAACCTAAGGTGTCTTGTACAGTATTTTAGGGTTTTTAACCCTATCTTACATCAAGATAAGTCTTTGCTTCATTAATTCAATTATGTCTTTGATTATTTGTGTGTATGCTTGCATGTTCTCCATGTCCGGCTAATTTATTTGTGTGTTTGCTTAGGAAGTATGAAACTTAATTATTGAATATTGATTGGTTGTTTCTTATCTTAGTTGATTTATGATCTAGTAATGCGATAGGTCATCCGTTGTGCACTTAATGCTTGATTCATCTTTGTGAACCTTAGAGTATAATTACCTGAGTGATTGTAGGCTAAACCATCCGAAGAGTGCCTTAGAGTAGGAGTCTATAATCTCTAGTGGGTTTGTAGACAAGACCCTTTGGTAACTTCAAAGAGTTAGGGAGAAACGCATACCCTACAACTTTAGACACACAACGCAACTAGGAATAAGACGTGACACTCAACCATCGATAGGAGATAATTAAGGAGTAATACAAACTAAGTAAACACATCTTTAAACTATCATACGAGCACACATTAATTAGACATAGACTCCCACAACCTTAGTTTAGATAATTAGATAATAGTAGAGTAATCGGTAGAAATACCAAACCCCCAAATCCAATACCCGAGATTTGTACCTTTCCATTTTCATAAAATATAAAAAGATAAAAAATAATCTTCCTCAACCTTAACCTTAGCGTAGTAACTCCCTACTAGCATTCCTATTCCCCTAGAGAACGATATCAATACCCATGGCTTTCCCTAATTACTACACTACAACGATTAGGTTCACTGCCTAGGGTGTTACAAAACTTGCTCGAAGAAAAGGAAGTTCCTTTGACCCCGAACGACGCGTGTAGCGTTATCAATTCTTCAAATTGCAATGATTTGCATGCACAAGAGTCAACTATAGAGTTGGAATGATCTAGAAAGTCAATTAAGACAATGTGGAGTGTTCAAGTTAGCAAGGAGAGATTGAAATGATTGTTTTAGCCTAATCTGTGCAGCCGGTTCGCACGGTTCCCTCCAATGAGGGATCCGTCTAGGCTAAACCTAGGGATCCGGCTCTCAGCAGCCAAAAGAAAGGAAAATGATGTTTTGTAAGGTCTATACCTATACATCTTGAGTGTTTCAGTCTTCTCAGGTGTCTTAAATGAAGAAGGACATAAATTATCAAGAGAAATGAGTGATGATAGCTAATGATTGTCTTTTATGGAAGAAAATGGGGTTTTCATGAGTACCAATGGGTGATCAAAGATGACGCTAAGGAATTTGAGAGTGTCATGTGGTGTTAAATGATCCTAGAGATCAGATGGTAAGTGTGACAAATCATAATTTCAGGTCATTTTACAAACTTTGGAATTTTCACTATTCATCATTTATCGTAAACTAGGTTTACGACTATCAAATTCGCGTAACCTTAATGGTTTAGCTGCGAATTCATGAACATATCATCGAGGACATTTCATATAGACTAGATTCAGTCTACATATCATTAGTAACATCATCATCATATTAGTTCATGCATGGTTTTGCATTTTACATTAAACGCATAATTTCCTATTAAATAAACGCTATCGCGTAATCATTTATTTTGAACATTTGATCCGACACTTTCAAAAATTATTCCGATATATCTTTATACTCATATTAAGACTATAAAAATTATATTATTAGTTTACTCGATGTTTTCAATTTATTTTGTATATAAATTGTTATGTATAAATATTTACGACGGTTTTCGTAAATCCAACTAGATAATTATATATACAATTTACCAACTATATTTAAACAACTACACTTTTATTTATACATTTATACACTTAACTCCTCAAAATGCAATACCCTTTTATTTTCCTTATGAGTGTCGACATACAAGGATGACACACCATGTTTGAGTACTAAATATCTTAGATATACAATTATACTTACATGATATAATATATTATACTACAAGCTACACATACATAACTTTATCTCAAAGTGAAAAATCAAAATATACTCTCTCATTTCCTTCATCATCAACCGGCCATAGCAAGAAACCAAGGAGGATCCATCAAACTTTCCAAGATCAAGACTTAATCAAGCTTTACTTTCATTCCTTGTTAAGGTTTTGTGATAAAAACCTAGGTTTCTTAATCAATTTCTCATCAAATCACCTCAAACTTCAAGTAAGCTTCAAGTAATATTTTTTTTTATCATCTGATACTTTCATTTAACTAGTGACATAATGTATTTTCAAGTTATATTAGCAAAACATACAAGTACTTATGTTATTATACCACTTTTACAAGTATTTTTAAGTTTAATGAGATTATTAATAACCTATGATTATTCCAATGAAACCCACCAAGGTTGGTGATGTTTAGGACTCCATGACACCCTAAGAAGGTGTATGGTAGGATTGAGTACTTGTGGAGTTGATTTGAGGTAGTTTGGTTAAGTTTTGGACAAGTTATAAACTAGAAAATCACATTTTTGACACTATTAGAAAGTTGCTGTCCATTTTTGCAAAATATAGAAATTTCAGGGGTTTCTGGGTAACATTGGGCTAGAGATTCAGGAAATACTTTCAAAAACGAAGCTATGGGCGAAAGAATGGATTAAAACGAGTTTATAACGAAGGAGTTATGATTTTTCCAAGTTTAACGGCGAAAAACTATTTTCTGAAAATATATGTGCTGTTGCACGAATTTCGACGGACAAAACGAGTTGTTAGACGTGATCTGTAGGAGCTGACCTACTGAAAATATATTAGTATATGTTAATACGAAACCGTGGATATAAAGAACGTAGAAAACAAGCTTATAACGACCAAGAAATACACGTTTGAAACCCGACGAAACTCTATTTATTTTGACAGCTTCTAATAGCAAAATAATCCTAAGTCTAAAACAGTTTTTGTAATACGTCATGTTGAGAGCCATTTTTCTCATTGATCGAGACCCGTATGGTCAAAAGTTAAATGATACGACTTCTATACATTGTTGCAAGGTTTTCAAAAACGCCGAGTTTCATCACTAACCCTTAACGTACAATATTTCGCGACTAGTTTTGCGAGGCCATTTTGGGCATATTTTCAAAGTATGAAAAGTGTCATTTTACGACGATAAACATTATTTTCAAAATTTCACGAGTGGTATCGATAACATACATATTTGCATGTGTAGCATCATTTCATTGCTTACATTAGATCATATCATTCATATTAGGTTGCGGTTAGAGATCGTGCCTCATTTTAGTGTATCCACATTTGTCATCATAATCGTTGCATCAGGTGAGTTCCATAGCCCCACTTTCAATTGTTTTTATACTACTTTGGGGGAGATACATGCTCAACTACTTGCTTTATTTTAACTTCTACATGTTACTGTGAGTTTCGTAGCCCCTACTTTTGTATGTTTTGAACTATTTTGGGGGAGATACATGCTTAACTATTTTTCACAAGTACTTTAGATTTTTAAGGATAACTTCTATCATGATCACCATCGTTTCAAAACCGAATGTTGTACTATATCAATAGTTCTTGTTTGCGTGCTATAGTTCTACGTCGAATGATGTGCTATATCAGTTGACTACTGATACATTGAGTCATGTACTATTGATTATGTGCTATAGTTCTACATCGAATAAAGTGCTATATCAGTTGACTACTGATACATTGAGTCATGTACTATTGATTATGTGCTATGGTTCTACGTCGAGTTAGGTACTATTGTGAATTAATTTGACAACATGTGCTAGAACATACACTATACATATTTTGGCAATGGGTTGTAAACACACAGGTTGCAAGTTTTGTATGGGCGGAACTTGGAACTGAGTAGATTTGCAATGCCTTTGCTGCATGCACATTCTTTAAAGGTTTTTCATGACAACTCAAACTCTATGAACTCACTCAACCTTTGTGTTGACACTTTTAGCATGTTTTATCTCAGGTATCTAAGGCATACACTTCATGGCATGCATGTGGAATTATCATAGAGTCGTGGTGACAACGCGTCTCACATGGGATTTATGCACTTTAAAACATCGTTTGAATTGTAACAAACTTATTTCCGCAAATGTTGACTACCTTTTTGGGACATATCTTTTGTAACTCTGAATGTTTTATTTAATCAAACGATGTGTTTTCCAAACGACACTTTAGGTCGTTCAATATAACTGTGATTGTGATGCTATGACAGTCAACCCCCAGGAATTCCATTCCGCTGCAAAACAGGTAATTTGGGGGTGTGACAGTAAGTTAAAAGAAATTTGGAAAATTCCTTAAAAATCTTGAGAAATGAAAAACTAGTTTTTGGCCTATTTTGAGGTAAGGATGACTAAAATCAATTTGCTAAAATTGAGAGAAATATCAAACTAAGTGTTTTGAGATGTGAGGAACAATGTGTGAGCATTGGAGCAAAAATATGGTGAGTTTTGATGAAGTGATAAATCAAAAACACCTTGAATGTGATCCTAAGTTAGCTATGAGTGAGTGTGAAACCAACTGAGCTTGGGGAGGACTTAAGCGATCCTAAAGTATTATGTTTAACTAATATAATATGGTCTAGAGGTTTGGATTAAAGTGAAAGTGTAAAACATCCTATGTTTGTTTACCCGGATCCCACGGATCCTTCAGATGAGGGATCCGTGTTAATACAAATGAACCATAAAAACGTTTATTAATATTTTTCGATCTCTTTGTGTTTTGTTGATAACAAATATAATGTTATCATAAGTAAAATTATAAGGATACATGTTATTTTTGTAAAGCTTTTACATATAGTCATTTAATACAAATTGTTGTAATAAATCATTTGTTGTAATAGTTTATTAGGATGGGTAAAAACCACAACCCATGGAGCATATCCATAACCCATGGTATTGACCCATATCCATTTGACTAGATGCATTGCATCTATTAGATACGTTGTATCTAATGAAATACCCATAGACCAACCCATGACCCATAACCAAAAAACCCATGGGCAAAGAGGAGCGTCCCACGGATCCCTGAAGTTACACTAGACGGATCCCTTAAGGGAGGGATCCGTGGAACAGTGGCAAGATTTTGCCTATAAATAGAGAGCCATTTCTTCATTTTTTTCTCACCCCTCTTCTTGCTAACTCTCTCATATATTCTTACACTCTTCTAACAAAAGATCACTTGATGTAGAGAGTTGTTCTTCTTTCTTCTATTGTGATTCTCATATAGGTCCTTCTCTAAGGCGAGATCACGAGCTTACTACAAGTCATCCAAGCAAGGGGTCCTTGATTAATTTGTTCCTCCACAAGATTTCTATAGCAAAGATCTTGTACTTGATATTTCACATATTTGTTGTGTAATAGTCGTGTTGGTTTGGTCCTCCATATTACGGACTCGGTATTTAGTTTTGTACCGGAAAAAGGTGTAAGCAACGTTGTGAAGGCTTCTCCGCCAAGTTGGAGGAGTTTGTTGACATAGTGCTTGAACTCTCGAGTAGGTGACTCGGGGAGTGGAGTAAGGCAAGGAAGGTGTCCTTGTAGCCGAACCACTATAAATCGGTTGTATCATTTCTATCCCTTACTTTACTTTATTTACTTGCATTACTCTTAGATCTATACTTTATCTTCATCCATAAGATTTCACATAACATCGAATCTAAAGTTTTTAGAAACTAACTTAAAATCGGCAAAACTATTCAACCCCCCCTTCTAGTTTTCCACAATCCGGCTAGTTATAGCCCAGGGATCCGGTTACTGCAGAACAGTAACTTCACAGAAAGTGTGCAGAATTTGCACTAGGTGTCGCATACTAATACTAAAGGTTTCTACTGGAAACAAAACATCAAAGTAAGTAAAAGTACAATATATATCATACACAATCATAACATAAAGGCTAGTAATTGTGATAACAACCACACATAGAAGTAACAAAGTAAGTCTTGTACAATCATAAGCATACATTTTAATAATCATAGAATATCTAAGATAACCATAAAGACAAGCATAATGTCTCTTTCGTTAATCTCTTCCCTTCTTATTTCCTAAATTCATGAGGTAGTGAGTTTGGCATTTGATCATCCCATTTGTTTGCTTGAATTCTTCAGACTCATTTGGAAGAGTGGGAAGTTGTTCATAGTAGGTCATGGGGTATATTCGGAAGTTAGAAACGGGATCGACTTCATCTTCTTCATCTTCGTCTGAAGAGTCCGGGAGAGCACGAGGCCTTTTCCCATTAATCATGAGCCGTTTGGGAAGTTGTTTGGTAAGTGGTACCATAACATGGTTGGCAAGGAAATGATCATCGCTAATAGGAGAAGGTTGCATTGCACTAACATACTCACGGAGTCATGTTAGGAGCATACCATAGGGAAGTACCATGTTATTGACTTTGAACACACCTACCATTCTTTTAACCATGTAATAGGAAAGATTGAATAGTCTTTGGTAGATGAGACAATAGATCATTTGGACAAGACACACATTGGGATGGTCTTTGTGCCCAACCAAGAAAATGACATTTTCTCTAAGGATTTCTTCCACTTTTTGTAAATGGGAATTATCTCGAAGAGTTCCATTTGAAAGGGATCACGATGGATGAGTTCTTTGTTGCGATTGAGACGAGATTGGTCGGCTCTTATCTTGAAGATGGTGTCTCGAACAACTATGGGGTTATCGAGAGGAGTGTGATATATTAGTTTGGAGTCTAGTGTGAAGGATTGAGCGGCTATTGACCAATCTTGGGAATACATACAAATCCCTTCACATGGTATGCGAAGGATTTGTGCAAATATGTTGAGGGATAAAGTAATGCTTTGGTTGTTAACAATAAAAGCGATTGAGATACTTTCATCATTGTTTCGAATGATCCTAACACTTTTGTTAAATTCAAAGATAAAAATCGGACAAATTTGTTCATCAATATCTAAGAGACAATCAAAGTTAATTGCCGAAAAGACTTGGACGAATGTCGGTGTTTTCAAGGAAACATTCCTTAACTACACGACCTTCATGGATAAGTCATTTTTCTAGCTTTTTGAAGATTTTGCGATTGATTTTTGAAAGCCCTTCTTTCCGATAGTATCTAGAGAGGTAGTGAACGGTGTCATCGTGATCTTGTTGGGTAGCTTTAGGCATGATTGATCCTAGAAAACAAATATTCTAATTAGGTAAAATTTGTCAATATGGGTTTATGGTTTTGATTTGCATTAACAATGTTGTTTTGAAAAACCTTTAATTGTGTAGAACCTTTTTGTAATTAATTTTTGCAATACCTAATTTCTTCAATTGATGATCAATTGAATCTTAATTGAAAAAGTCTAAAACCATAAACCATAGGATGAAGATGATGATGGATAGAACATATGAGTGTAATTACTTAAAATGATGTTCAAGAATGAGATGCTTGAGAGTACGAAGCCCTATGGAGATGGAAGCAGAAGTTAGGTCATTTTTTGTGTTTGTAGGGAGAGGAAAAATGGATTATTTTGGTTTTGAAAAAGCGTATAGCTGATTTCTGTGACACGGTTCCCCCGGATCCCTTGTTTTAGGGATCCGGCTAGTACAACTTGTGGGATCCGACTACTGTAGAGTGTAGACAGAAAAAAATATTTGGGTTTATTCTTTTTACTTGTAATAAGTTATACAATAACTTATTTTGAAAAAGAACTTGTAGAATGAGGTTCCTATTTGAATAGACGTTTGGCCAAGGTGTTTTGATGGTTAATCGATTATTGATAATTAGCCATCAAAGGTCTATTTTGCAAAGACGGCGTAGATTTGATGATCTTTAGTATTATTAAGAAAATCAAAGAGGAATATTATCCCGATGAAGAGTAAGTAAGGAAAGTGGTGAAGAGAGACTTTTTAGAGACTTGCGACTTATGAAGTTAACGTCATAATTCATGTATTCATATAGTTTTATAAGACAATATTTAAAAGCATGGTCTTTATCATAGGAGAAAGACACATATCATTAACATATTCATATAAGCATACTATAGATAAAGATCAGCTAGTTTGTGGGTAAGTGAACATACCTCTAAACTCTTATTATGGTTTTTGGAAACCATATACCCGAAATACTTCATGAGCTTTTAAGGTAATCCATTGTACTTAGTAGAAGTAGGTTGTGATTACTTTTTGGTTCTTCCTTGAGTGTTGGCTTCATTTTTCTTTGGATAGAAATGAAGTCTTTGGAAGAGTCCTAGCAAGAAGATTTCTTAAAGAAACATTTTTAGAATAATCTATCACTATCCAACATTAAAAAAATTGTTTTAAAAGATTTCCTTCTTTGTAGTTTTCAAAAATACATGGATCGTATCAAGTTTTTAAAGTACAATATACTCTAAGAAACTTGGTAACGAAGCTCTGATACCAACTGTGGAAAACTAGAAGGGGGGGTTGAATAGTTTTACCGATTAAAACTTCGTTTTAAACTATTTAGATCGATTTATGTCAATCTATTTAGTTTGTATGTTGGATGTTGATAGATAAGCATATAAATAAGTAATGCAAAGATAAAGAGTAAGAAACACAAAACCACAACGCGAGTGTTTATAGTGGTTTGACTACAAGGACACCTTCCTTGCCCTACTCCACTCCCCGAGTCACCTACTCGAGAGTTCTAAAGCACTACACAACACAAGCTCATTAATGTGGTCGAGAAGCCTTCACAAAGTCGCCTACTCTTTATCCGGTACAAGGCTAGACATCGGGTTCTTCCACGAGGTAGAACCAAACCTATCACAACGTCGTCTACACTTTATCCGGTACAAGGCTAGATACTGAGTTCCATTACAAAGGAGGAACTACTACCCAACACTACACAACTACTATCCCAACGGAGACACACTCCTTATAACAACATTATAAGGATCGCACTATCCTTTAACCCAAACTAATTTGTCTTGCACATCGATGCACCATATCAAATGTACACCCTTGGCACCTTTCACTAATGCCTTTGACACGAACCCTTGGGCACCTTTCACTAATGCCTTCGACTTGACCCGTTTGGCATCTTTCACTTATCCCTTCAACACAACACTTCTAAGGAGGGAGGAAAGAACTATCAACAAGATAACTTTAGTAGTCTTGATGATGACGAAGCTTGGAAACCCATGGACTTGAGCTTGCTCGACTTCAAGAGGTTAAGAGGAACCTAGAGAATCACACAAACACAAAACTACATAGAAAGATCCTTTGGATCTGAGGTTAGAGATTTTACAATACTCAGAGAGAGTATGTGTAAAAGGGGTCAGTTGCAAGAGAGAAATGGCTCACTATTTATAGACAAATTTCTCTACTGTTCCCCGGATCCCTCCCCAGAGGGATCTGGCTAGTGCAATTCAAGGGATCCGCCAGTCTGGGTCAGCTTAAGTCTGGATTTTGGGTTGCAAACCGGGTTATGGGTTATGAACCATTGGTTATACAAGATGAAATGTATCTAGACATTGGGTCATGGGTCATGGTCCATGGATAATACCCAACATGACTTTATGCATGATGTCATGTAATCGGTCATGGGTTATGGATCAAGTTCCATGGGTATGGGTCATGGACTTTGGGTTTTACCCAACTACATTTAATGTATCTAGCCAATGGGTTAAGGACTTAGATTTTTACCCATTACATTACCTTTACAATATATGCCAAGTATATATATATATGTACATTTCCATATTATGTAAACACTAGTTATACATATGCATTTCTATAAGATGTAAACAATATAACTTGTTTAGTGTTTTATATGAAAATGTAAGTGTGTTAGTAAACTATTGGCTCAAACTATTTGCGTATTTTATTTGCTTCGTTAAAATGATTTTACGTTTATTATCGACAAAACAATAGAAGATCACAAAATATAAATAAATTTTTTTACGGCTTATTTGTATTAACATATCTTTCAAAAAGAAACTTAGGGCCCGTTTTTTTGAGTCAAAGGAATTACTTTAGTATTTGGATCTGATTAATAGTTAAAAATCTGGATTGGAATTAAGTTAATCTTTTATATAATAAAAGAATTACATCATTTTGGAGTGATTTTGTCAATTCATTCTTATTGAAAAAAACAATTGGGCCAATAGGAGAGCTCGATTTCGCCACGTAAGCAAAATCGTATGATGTGATTGGTTAATAAAAGTCAAAATTAAATTGATTTTGGTCAAAATTTAATAAATTTGGTAGAGAAATTTGATTTGATAAAAAAACACATAAAAATATAGGTGTCAAATTTGTGAAAACAAAAACTTAAAAAAAGATTAGGTAATTAATAAAACTTTAGTGGTTGAATTTTTAAAAATTATATAGAGTTAAGTGTAATATTATAAGTCTCCATGTTTTTTAATAACTCTGGATTATAAACAAATACCCCTTATACTTTATATCTAAAAAAAATACAATGTATATGTTGTTTTAAAATAACAACATATAAATTTGCATAAGATTATAAGTATCAAATTTTTTACTATATACGTTCAATAAGGACTCATTTATTTCATTTTTAAAGTTTAACCTATGTAGAAACGAGTTTTCATTTTAAATATGGCTAAATTACAGAAAACGAGAATATAATTATCAAATTGTAAGCACGGGTTACTTTAATATAAAAATAAATATACGCGATTGTATTTATAACAATGACTCATGTAATTCATATTTATTTATATAAGGATATCTACAAAAACATTTTTAAAAAACTTTAAGGAGTATACTTTAACTTTATCAACCCTCATTATGTGCTATTAAACTTGCATCATGTGTAAAACATAATATCGTAGTGAAATTTAAATAACAACATTAACATCTTTTTCAACTAAATAAAATTAAATCTTGAGTTACTAAACAGAAATTTACAAAAAAATTCCCAAATTCTAATGAATATTAATGCATAATGAAAAACTCGTACATAAGTATTAGTTGTACATATATCACAATGTTCATGGGCAAATTCTTATATGTGTATATACTGAACTAAAATGTAAAAATAAATTTGATTTAGAGTAAAATACACGGTTGGTCCCTAATCTTGTACTTAACATCACGCTGGGATAAAACTTGCCTTTTTCATCTTCGGGAGTCCAAAACAAGTTTTTTATAGGCTAAACTCGTCCCTTGACCATTAACGCCGATGTCAACGTCTGATTAGTGGAGGGTATTATAGTCCATACACATGTATACCACACCTTAATTAATTATAACCCAAGACAATTCCACCAACACAAAAAGGGGTGATTGTTTGAGCTAATTAAACTATTAAAACTGACATGTTAAGTATGACTTTATAAAAGTCAACTGCTAAACAATGTATGATCACACATAATTTAACCCATAGGACAAACAAACAAATATTATACATAACCAACTATTTAGCAAGTTGACTTATAACAGTCAACTATATGTTTAATGTTTGATGCAACTGAAAAATAACTAAAACTACGGAGTCATTGTCTGATACATGGTTCTACTGACATTTCACAAAATATAAAAGATGATGCAGTTTCCACTTCAAAACGTTCAACTGTTGAACCTTCAAATGATCTACACATTAGTGGTCGATATCCATATACTGATGAACACACAAAACATGAACCTTAAAGTGATGATGATACCGCCACCTCGTCTGCAAAAATAAGTATGCAAACAACAAACATATAAGTTAGGTACTGTACTATTACAGCTTAAAAGAATTAAACACGTGACATGGTATTCATCAGTGAAACATCACCTAGGATGGCCTTTGGGCGAAAAGTGCAAGGACGCAGTTTGTAATCCTTTCTCTGCTTCTAAAGGGTGTCTTAACACCACTAGAAACATCAGCAGCAGCACCACCAACCCTTTTAGCCTTCCCCTTCCCATCAAAACCAGCCAATTTTTCAACATTAAAACCTGCAAACTCAACCATTTTAGCCTTCCCCTTCCCATCAAAACCTCGCTTAAAATGTTAAACAACTTCTTTCCCCTTTTTTGTGCAAAACATCCTCTTCCTCAAGCAGCTTTCCTTTTCCTTTAATTTTCTCATTTTTTTTTTATCTACAACCCCTTCTTCTTCTTAGATTACAACATGATACGCTTACACAGCGCGTTCGGGGTCAAAGGAACTTCCTTTTCGTCGAGCAAGTTTTTCAACACCCTAGGCAGTGAACCTAATCGTTGTAGTGTAGTATTAGGGTAAGCCACAGGAATTGATATCGTTCGCTAGGGGAATAGGAATGCTAGTGAGAAGTTACTACGCTAAGGTTGGGGTTGAGGAAGATTATTGTAGAAAACTAGAAGGGGGGTTGAATAGTTTACCGATTAAAAACTTTGTTTTGAAACTTATTGAAAGATCAATTGATATTGATCTTAAGTATGTTAATGAAATATGCAAGCAATATGTAATATGTAAGTAAGGAAAGAAATGATCAAACCACAACAAGTTGTTTATAGTGGTTCGGCCTACAAGGACTCTTTTTCCTTGCCCTACTCCACTCCCCGAGTCTCACACTCGAGAGTTTAACTTCACTAGTCAACAAGCTCCTTTCACCGGCGGAGAAAACCTTTACACTTCGCTTACACTATTTCCGACACTAAGCTAGATGTCGAGTTCTTTCCAAGGGTACAACTACTCCCACACACAATGTATTTTGAGGACTAAAATACTAACCACTCACACTCACAAGATTATGATGGTTTGATACAACAATGAAGTATGGATCAACACTAGATCATACAACACTAAACAAACAAGACTTCCAACTTCTCGTTGAAGCTTGAATATGACTTGATCTTCTTTGCTACAAAAGAGATCACTAATATGATATGAAACTGAGTTAGAAAGGTTAGAGAGAAGATATGTATGAGAGTATGTTAGAAAGGGATGAGAAACTACTTGGCTTGGCATTGCTATTTATAGCCAATTTGGACAGGAGCGTCCACGGACCGCGGACCCCTAAAAAGGGTTCCGCCCGTGTACCAAATTGGTACCGCCAGTCTGACAGTCAAGATATCAAATCTTGCCTAAAGTCAACTCTATCTAAGTAAGATTGTGCAAGATATGAAGAGTACAAATCTTCACAAAATATCTAATGGAATCTTCCAATGATCTCCATGATGTAATACATGATGTCAACATGTTGTATTACTATTAATAGAAATATGCAAAAGCTTAAGTAGTGTTTGGTTTTAAGAACCTAACACATTCTACAAACTACTATCATACATAATGATTAGAGTCATATCAAGATGTTACTAATCATAAATGTAAATGCTTGAATGATGAATATATTGTTTGAGAAAGCTTGTTTTAATATCTAATAAACTTGACAAGCTTTAAGCTTTTATAAATTAAATTTACTTTTGTCGTTAACAAAACTTAGGTAAAGATCAAAAATATAAATAACGTTTAATGACGATATTTGTATTAACAATCTCCCCCTTTTTGTTGAGGACAAAATATAAATTTTATTTTTATAAAAGAGACAAAGTTTGTACAAGAGTTATAAAAATATTAGTTTTAGAACTTTGAAAAGGAAATGATAATATAAGTGTATGAATTTTGACTTTTTATGAAAGTCAAAGAATTCACTAGTTGATGCATGATGTTTGACTTTTTTAAGAAAAGTCAAGTATTATCAATGAGGATTCCTGTTTGACTTTTAGAAAGTCAATTGTATGCAGTTTGACTTTTTCAGAAAAGTCAAATATAAATAATTTCCAAGTTCTATATTTTCTCCCCCTTTTTGTCTCAACAAAAAGAAGAGGCTATGCGGAATGTAATGAGCCCGAGCTATTATCTCCCCCTTGTTCAAAGCTCCCCCTAAATTGGGTGCTTTAATGGGAAGATACATGGATTATGAAAATAAAGCTACAAAAAAAATTGTTAGTAATAATGATCATTCACAAGCATTTCCAAACACAATGTAATGACACCAACAACATAATAAACAACATTCATTAGTTAAAATTTTTCATGAGTAAAGATCATGAAAAGAGAACACAATGATGTGTTTCTATTACAAGAAAATAAAAATTATCCTAAAAGAAAAAAAACAAATAAACGACTATTCTAAAAACCATCCTAAAGAGATGGTGGATGTGAAAGAGCGTTGAGACGCTCAAGAATGTGGTTGAGGATGAACCTCATTTCTTCGTGGAAGTCATGGACCATAATCCGGGTCCGTTCAACGGTTTGACCCGTTTGCTCACAAGTTGAGCAACCATGCCTTGGTGGGTAGAAAGTTTGCGGAGGTTGTGGTGGTGGAATGGTGGATGTGTTGGTGGTGTTGGGGATGTGTGGAGTGGTCATGATGGATGCAAGCAAAGCACTTTGCATTTGCATTGTCTCACTTAAGTGAGAATCCACCATGCCTTTGAATTGGTGGAGGTTGTGGAGTTCGGCTTGAATCTCCTCTCTAGTGGGATTGTCATCCCACATGCTCTCCGGGATGTCCTCAATATGAGGGGACATTGATGATGGAAGTGGATGATCCCCGTATAAAGGACCATGAATGTCCTTGTGAATGGGGTGGAAAAGTAGAGGTCTTGGCCCTAATGGGGCGTTTGGGTCAATGGATGACCGAGGTGATTCATGAGCAATTCGCTCAATGGTGCCAAAGGATGGCAATGGTGGTGGATGACTTGGCCTAGGAGGCAAGTCTTCCAAGTCCTCTAGGAAAGGATTTGGTGATGTTGGTGGAGTAGAAAATAACTCCATGGGAGTGAGAGTGGGAGACCTTGGTGAAGGTAGTGAGGGTGTTTTGGATGTTTGGATGGGTGCCGGTGGAGGTGAAGTAGCTGCTTTTGATGGTGGTGGAGTGGTGATCACAATGTGTGATGAAGTGGGTGTAGCCAAGGTAAGGTGTGTATCATCTCTAATGGGAGATGAGATGGTGAGTGGTGAAGATTCGGATGATGAGCTAAGATTAACAAAACAACAAGGCCTTACACTCATTCTAGCGGTTTTCTTGCAAGGTTTTGGTGATGATTTAGTCATTTTTATCTTGGGTTTTGATTTGCTAGATAGTAAGTGAGAATGAAGAAGGTGTGAGGATGATCATGGTAAAGCCTTTCAATTTATAGAGGTAAGAAATTGTTGAGAAAAGGTTTGATTTGATGTTGAACCATTGAATAGATGAGGTTCCTAATGATTTGGAAGTGGGTTGAATGCTAGTCATATCACCCAAGTCAATCCATACAAAGAAGATGGAGTGAGGAAGAAAAGATATGCAATAAATGTGTTCTAGTGAGTGGAATTTCCTAATATTCAGATTACCCACGGATTTGAAGGTACCAAAAATTTGGTTCCTTCCTTTATGCCAAAGGGCTCCTTGGGTGGATTTTTCAAATTTTTGAATTTTGGTGGGAAATGGATTTCTTACATCCCTTAGTGAATAATACTAGTTCTAATAACAGTATAAACTAGTTAAGATTGATTTATAAGTGATGGAAGATAATTTGGAATTACGAAAGAGTCGAAATTCAGAAAATTACCTGGAGGATCCACGGCACCAAAATCATACACAGACGGAACCCAAAAAAGGGTGCCGTCTGGTCCGCCTGTACAGATATGGCGGTACCAAAATTCATAAAGGACGGTACCAAAATAAAGGTGCCGTCTGATCCGTGGAGTGCTGAAATTTGGACAGAATGTTTCTTAAAAAACTGAAATTTCCGAAATCTGAAAATTTTTCTCAAAACCTGTTATACTAAACATTTCTAGGTAGGAAAAGTAAATAACACATATGTAAACACAGTGGAGCATAGATTAAGAGCAAGGCTTATTGATTTTCACAATATAGTGAAAATGGGTAAAATTTGATAGCATACTTGTGCTATCCCCCTGCATGAGATTGTTAGCATACACCATTGTTTCAAGTTATATTATCATCCTACATAATAAAAACAACTAAATAGTATCAAACATTAACGATAATGCATTGTTCCAAACACTCCTTAAAGTACCCTTATTTGTCCAACTTCTTATAAATCTTGTTCATCATCCTACCAAGGCACTTGAACATTCCCTTAGTTTGCTTGAATTCTACTGATTCATTCTCAATTTCGGGAAGAGATGTGTAATACTGTCACAATTCTCATTTTCCGGTCATTCTCATATTCCATATTCATCATTTCATAACGGTTTTGCATTTTACATTACACTTTATTTTCTTATTAATTAAAAGTTATCGTGTGAGTTATTATTTTAAAAATTTAATCCGATACTTCCAAAAATGATCCCAATATATTTTTATACTTACATTTAGTTTATAAAAACTATATTTTAGTTTACCTAGTGTTTTAAATTTATTTGGTATTTTAATCGTTAAAGTTTAATTATTACGTCGTTTTCTTAAAAATTGTACGATAATTATTTTTATCACTCAATTTTCACAAGGAAAGTATTTTTACAATTTTTATTAACTCATTACATTCTATTTTAACCTATTAAAAACTTACTTGTACATTTTCTACACTTTACTTACCTTTTTCTTACAAAATTACACAAATGTTATACAAGTACAATTATATACAAGTATAAAAAAAAAAAAAAAAAAAAAAATATATTTGGGGAACAAAAGTCCCCAAAAATCCGGCCCCTAGAGGGTGCATTAATGGAATGAGCATGGTTTGTGATAGATTATGTTTTCACTCAATCTTAAAGTCTTACTTTTACTTCTACCTCATTCATGTATCTAATACTTTCACATAGTTAAGAAAAAAATTTTATTTCTCTCTTCCTTTTGGCTCTCAAGACCGGCCAAGCATCAAGACTCCAAGGGATCAAAGTTTTTTTTTTATCAAGTTCAATCAAGTGTTTACAACCTAGATTATATCCTTTATTGGTTTTGAAATAAAAACCAAGGATATTTAAGTTAATCCTTGTTACCTACACCTCATCACTATCACTTGTAAGCATGTTTTATTCATTTTCAAGTTTCCTTTTCATTTTCATATGTTTCTTTTCATTTTTGGAGCTTATATGCATGTTATGTGATTTATACCATTTATTTCATGATTTTAAAGTTATATATACAATATGGTCATCCTATAATTACTCCCATGGTAATCTTTGGTCTTGATGGTGATTAGGAACCCATGACACCCTAAGAAGGTGTATGGTAGGATTAGATTAGTTTTGGAGTTGATTTGAAGGGATTAGAATAGGTTTTGTCCGAGAAAAACTATTTTCGTAAACTATATTTTACGTTCTGTCCTTAATTCGAATTTCTGGAAAAACCTACTGTTG
Source organism: Chrysanthemum seticuspe (assembly GCA_019973895.1). NCBI lineage: Eukaryota > Viridiplantae > Streptophyta > Magnoliopsida > Asterales > Asteraceae > Chrysanthemum > Chrysanthemum seticuspe. The sequence goes on along the minus strand of BPTQ01000002.1, from coordinate 188,463,321 downwards.
GTACGACATTTTGGCCTTGATATTTAGAAAATATACTTTAAAACGAATCCGTGGCCTTTTGAACGGATAAAAACGGAGTTATAACGAAGCCGTGGTGAATTTTTAAAGTTTGACGACGAAATGTTTATTTTCAGAAAATTTCAGCTTGCTGTTTTTGTATATTTCGAGTCAAAAACGAGCCTTAAGCTTCACAAATTATTTCGACTTGTCAAAAATATATTAGTTTACTTCGATACGAAGCTAAGGACGTATTATACGTAGAAAACGGATCTAAAACGACAAAGTTATGCATGTTTTTATAAAGTTGCCGTAAATATTATTTTCTGAAAAACTATATTATTTTTACGTTACAAGTATTTTATTAGCTGTTAGGGCTAAACAGCAAAATCTAGGCAAAAGATGCATATTATGCAG
>BPTQ01000002.1:188359953-188452006 GCA_019973895.1 Chrysanthemum seticuspe | reverse complement strand
CATATTTTTAGATTTGTGACTACTATGTGTTTGTTTACCAATTTTGCAAGCGTCGCAAAAGTGTTGGTCATATTTTAGTTTTGGCAAATTCCTAACTAACTCTTTTGAAGATAGGTTTTGTATAAGTCTCATATTAGCGTGACCTAAGCGTCTATGCCAAAGAGATGAGCTATCGTCTAATGTTGTTAGGCAAAGTTTGTCATTATATGTTTTATCTATTTTCATGACGTATATGTTATTTTTCCTAACTCCTTTAGCTATGGTGATACCATCTTTTAGTATTTTACTACCATTTTCATCAAATAGTACTTTATACTTTTTATCGCATAGTTGGCTAATACTAAGTAGATTAAATCCTAACCTATCCACATGAGCAACATTTTCAATAGTTAGAGAGTTATGAGCAATCGTACCTTTGCCAATGATTTTGCTTTTGAGATTGCTACCGAAAGTGACATTACCTCCGTCATACTCTTGGTATGATGAGAAGAGACTTTTGTTGCCCGTCATGTGTCGTGAGCATCCACTATCTTTTATCCATTCATCAGGTTCCAATCCAACTTTCAAACATACCTAAGAAGCGAATAACTCAAACATTTGGTCCCCAAAATCTCATGGGTCCGTTTGGGTTAAACATACCATTTATTTGATTCATGTATGGAAATGATGGATAAGGGTTCCATGGCATGTAATCTGGAGTTTGATATGGTCTAGGAAAGTTTTGATTCCAACCGTTGTGTTGGTAGTTATGTTGAACGTTGTGGTTGCTCTTAGGAAAGGGGTGTTTTGCAAAAGAAGTTTTATGTCGTTGTTGAGTAGTTTTTGATCTAAATTCATTTTTAATAAGTCCTACTCCTGATATAATGGCTGGTTTTAGTTTAACATTATCATTGGTTTTCTTTGTTATTTTAACAAATTCAGTACGGTCCGTATTGCGAACATTCTGTTCTGCTGTAGTACCCGCGGTACCGTTTTGCACAACGGACGGAACCCTTTTTTTGGTTCCGTCTGGTCCGTGCTGTACAGCAGCAGATTTGACAGAATGTTCGTCCTTTTCGGCCGTTTTGTTTTGACTCTTAGGTATTAAAACTTCATTAAACCCTAGCCCATTCATGTCTCCTGGTGTTTTATGGATTTTAACTATTTCATCGGCAATAGCGATGTTTTTGTTAAACCTTTTAAACTTAGAATTATTTTCTATTAAAACTTCTTGTGTGAGCTTTAGTTTTTCTATTTCAAGATTTAGCTCTTGACATGATTTACAATCACTGTCATTTGCTTTTCCTTTTTCAAGTCGTTTTGCTTTTTCTTTTAACTCATATACCTCATTTTCCAAAAACTCCTTTTTAGTTTTTAGAAATTTATTTTTAGTTATGATTTTTAGACTTAGCTCACACAATTGATTATATTGTTTTTGCAAGGTGTCATCACTATCACTAAAAGTACCTCATTTGACTCATGTGCCATTAGAGCGATCTCTTCCTTGCTTGATTCTTCATCGTCTTCACTATCACTCCAAGCACCGCTTACAAAAGCTCGTTGAGTTTTGCTCTTAGGTGGCTTGGGACATTCTCCTATGAGATGACTTGCATCACCACATCTAAAACACTTTCTTTCACCTTTGATCTTCTTATCATCCCGATCTTTTCGGAATGGCTTCTTTTCTTCTCGAGGTTGTCTTACAAACTTTCCTCTTCTTCTAAAGAACTTCTTGAAATCTCTAACGGCCATGGCATACTCCTCATCTTCACTATCGGAACAAGATTCACCATCATCGCTTGATTCCGCCTTTGCTTTAAGAGCAACGGATTTGATCTTCTCCTTTCTTCCTTTGATGATCTCAGAATCTTTCTCCATTACCATTTCGTGAACTTTGAGGTTGCCAATTAGCTCGTCTAGTGACATTATTGAGAGATCTTTTGATTCTTCAATAGCGGTCACTTTAGCTCTCCATTTGGGATGGAGTGCTCTAAGAAATTTCCTGACAAAGTTCTTACTACGAAAAGATTCGTCAAGTGCTTTAAGTGATGTAATGATAGTGTTAAAACGAGCAAAGCCACAATCAATGGTTTCATCTTCAGGGATAACAAATTGTTCATATTGTTGAACAAGAAGATCAATTTTGTTATCCTTGACTTGTGAATTACCTTGATGTGTAACAATTAAAGATTCCCAAAATCTTTAGCGGTTTCACACATAAAAATTCTTTCATATTCTTTTCTAGGTAAAGCATTATAAAGCATCATTTTAGCTTCATTATTTTTAGCAACTAATTTCTTTTGTTCATCAACGGAAATATCTTTTGTTGTAGAACTAAAATCTCCTTTAACAATAATAAACCAAAGATCTATATCTTTTGATTTTACATATGTTTCAAAACGGTTTTTCCAATAGATAAATCCATTGGTTTCAAAGAGTGGTGGTCTTTGCATAGATTGCCCTTCTTTAAAGTTTTCAGAATCCATGGATCGTTTCAAGTTTATAAAATACAAGTTATTTTAGAAATTCTTGAGCAACGAGGCTCTGGTACCAATTGTAGAAAACTAGAAGGGGGGTTGAATAGTTTACCGATTAAAAACTTTGTTTTGAAACTTATTGAAAGATCAATTGATATTGATCTTAAGTATGTTAATGAAATATGCAAGCAATATGTAATATGTAAGTAAGGAAAGAAATGATCAAACCACAACAAGTTGTTTATAGTGGTTCGGCCTACAAGGACTCTTTTTCCTTGCCCTACTCCACTCCCCGAGTCTCACACTCGAGAGTTTAACTTCACTAGTCAACAAGCTCCTTTCACCGGCGGAGAAAACCTTTACACTTCGCTTACACTATTTCCGACACTAAGCTAGATGTCGAGTTCTTTCCAAGGGTACAACTACTCCCACACACAATGTATTTTGAGGACTAAAATACTAACCACTCACACTCACAAGATTATGATGGTTTGATACAACAATGAAGTATGGATCAACACTAGATCATACAACACTAAACAAACAAGACTTCCAACTTCTCGTTGAAGCTTGAATATGACTTGATCTTCTTTGCTACAAAAGAGATCACTAATATGATATGAAACTGAGTTAGAAAGGTTAGAGAGAAGATATGTATGAGAGTATGTTAGAAAGGGATGAGAAACTACTTGGCTTGGCATTGCTATTTATAGCCAATTTGGACAGGAGCGTCCACGGACCGCGGACCCCTAAAAAGGGTTCCGCCCGTGTACCAAATTGGTACCGCCAGTCTGACAGTCAAGATATCAAATCTTGCCTAAAGTCAACTCTATCTAAGTAAGATTGTGCAAGATATGAAGAGTACAAATCTTCACAAAATATCTAATGGAATCTTCCAATGATCTCCATGATGTAATACATGATGTCAACATGTTGTATTACTATTAATAGAAATATGCAAAAGCTTAAGTAGTGTTTGGTTTTAAGAACCTAACACATTCTACAAACTACTATCATACATAATGATTAGAGTCATATCAAGATGTTACTAATCATAAATGTAAATGCTTGAATGATGAATATATTGTTTGAGAAAGCTTGTTTTAATATCTAATAAACTTGACAAGCTTTAAGCTTTTATAAATTAAATTTACTTTTGTCGTTAACAAAACTTAGGTAAAGATCAAAAATATAAATAACGTTTAATGACGATATTTGTATTAACAATTATTTTTTTTATCTTTTTATGTTTTTTATGAAATGTAAAGGTACGAATCTCGGGGTTTGAATTTGGGGGTTGGTATTTCTACCGATTACTTCTATTATCTAATTATCTAAGCTAAGGTGAGGGTAGTCTATGTCTATTGTTGTGTGCTTGTATGATAGTTAAAAATGTATTTGCTTAGGTTTTATTACTCCATGGTTATCTCCTATTGATGGTTGAATTGTCACATCCTTATTCTTAATCGCGTTGTGTTTCTAAGGTCGTATGGTATGCGTTTATCCCTAACTCTTTGAAGCTACCAAAGGTTAATGACTAAAAAATCTCTATGATTTATAAACTTTAACTCTAAGGTATTCTTTGGATGTATAGCCTACAATTACTCTAGGTGATTATAAACTAAGGTTCAACAAAGGTTAATCAAGCATTATTAGCACAACGAATGACCTATCGCAATACTAGGTCAATCACAATTAAGATAAGAGACAATCAATCAATATTCAATAACTAAGTTTCATATTACCTAATCAAACACACAAGTAAATTAGCCGAACATGGGGAACATGCAACCATACACATAATCAATTGAAGACATAATTAAATTAATGAAGTAAAACACTTATCTTGATGTAAGATAGGGTATGCAACCCTAAAATACTGTACAAGATAGCCTTGGTTCAGTTTAGGTTTTTACTCCAAAAGACAACACACTGAAAACTAAAAAATTCGGATTCTATATATAAGATTACAAATGCGACAGCGTCACCCTTTAATTTGTGACGCCGTCGGGTCGCCGTTATTAGGGTTTTGTCTTGGCCACGTTAGCATTGCGACGGCGTCACCTTATGCTTGTGACGCCGTCCCCTTCAGTCTCTGACGTCGTCTGGATCAAATCTAGGCCGTCTGAGCTGCGACGCCCTACTCTTTTAAAACCTTAAGCCGTCACTTGTAAATAAGCAATTTGGCAACTTAGTCGTCACAAAATTTGTCCGACGGCGTCTCTAGTAGAACCTAACGCCGTCACTTGTAGAACCTGACGCCGTCCCCTTTAGTTCCAGCAGCCTGAGTGTCTCGATTCTTGACTTTGGCCATTTTCTTCGTATATTCGCGCCTTTTCGTCCTAATAAGTGTCAATCCAGCAATTTGCCTTCAAGAGACCTAAAAAGTGAAAAGGAACGATATTAAGTAATAACGGATACAAAAGTGATCAAATAAGGGCTTAAACGACCCCTCAAAAAGGTACATTTTAAAACCTTATCAAATATCCCTACACTTGGTATTTGCTTGTCCTCAAGCAAATGTGCTTTTAGCCAATCAATTTATAAGTTAGGGGTCATGAAGCATTAGTTTAGAACGATCCACAACACATATAAGCTCCGCAAAAGTCATAACAAGCATGGAAATTACATACTAGCACCTCACATGGGGTGTTTGGATACTCACATCTCTCGGGTGTATATGAAATATAACAAGTTGGAAATGGAAGATAAACACTCATTAACCGGTCCTAGTACATAGATTACCGTAGGCTTGAGACTAGACAAACCTCCATCGCGTTGGCGTAAGCACCTAGGAAAGACTATCCAAGAGGTCTTTTAAAGGGTTGTAATGATAGGCTTACGGTAGGGAAACAAAGGGTTTGGTGGGATAGGCTATTTGGTGGTGGCAAGTCAAAAATCTTTATGTTACAAGCATGCGAAGAATGGCGTTGCTAAGCCAAGACTCGACACTCTAAACTCTAGATAACTGAAACAAACAAACATAAATTAAAGATAGATGTAGGATGGTAGCCCGTATGTTTTTTTTTCTTTTTTTTTCATACACTTTTACTCTACCATCCTCTATGATAACATCAAAATGATAGGGATTTATAGGCACATCCCTACACTTGAGTTTTTATTACTCTAACACTAATTTGACCCGAATTGAAATGATCAAAATACTTGGAGTACATTATTATGCAAATAAAGGGAATTTGAATTTAACGTTCCCTTCCCGTCATTTCATAAAATTTAACTTTTCCCATGACTCCCAATCGTCCCAAAACTGTGTACAAAGGATATGACTCGACTTAGCAACTTATGCAAGCAATAAGATAATTGAACTAAGGGTTTAGTGTGATAACAATAATGCACTAAAAGTGAGTGCATACAACGTAGGCTAAGGCGATTTGGGTGTACATTTTGGGGTGGATTGTAAACAATGCTCTTCATTGATATTCCGGAAAACCGAAACATCACGAGAACCGCGAAAAGGATAGGCTCTGAGGGGTTAACTAGGGGTATCGTGTACTAAAGATGAGTACAACGTAAAGGTGTGGGGGAATTACTCAACCGATGTGGAAGAAGTAATTATATTACGGGTATCAAACAAGGGTTATCCAAATGCCTCTTATCATTTAGTTATTCCTAACTACACAAGTGTAGTCTTACTAGCGATCTCGGGATGCATCACAAAACAAGTTCTAGAATCTATTATACTACCGGTTCACACTCTAAGCATTAAAGATGAATGCTTTAATTCCTACAAATCTAAGGGCGATCCTCACATTTTGGGTGAAATTTAAGTGGTAAAGGGTTTTTGTGCTAGTCATATAACTTCCTATCCATGAGATGCTTTATTAAGACTAATGGCCCACTCCTATATGTCATGAAAAATTTTAAATTTGGTGCCAAAATTACCCTAACCGATATTTCTCATGGTTTATTACACAAATTCAATTGGACAAAGCAAATATTCAAGGATAAGCATAGTTTCAAAGTTCCCGTTTTATTTTCCCTCCCTACACTTAAACTGAACATTGTCCCCAATGTTCCTCGAAAGTATCAAAGTTATGATAACGGAAGATAATAAGAGACGAAAGAAACTAATACTCCCCTGATTAGCTCGGTAGGATCCGTGTAAAGTGGTGGTTACATCTTTCTTCAAGAAGAATGTTTGCGTGAAAAGCTCCTTCTCATCTTATGTATCTTCTTCTTGGTAAATTAAACCTGCACACTTGAAGAAAACAAACGAAACCTTCGCGCAAAATCGGCGGTAACAATATATATATATACGACTCTACTAAACTAGGATATAATGCTTGTGGAATGGATGTTTACATATTTTTTGGAAAATTAAGACCTGGAAAATTCCAAAAATTTACAAGTAGCTCAGAAAACGAGAAAAAGTAATCAGTTGTTTCTGCTCCTTCCTGACGCTGTCAGGTTGCGATCCTGACGCCGTCACGTTATCCTGACAGAAACTGGTCTGCGATTTTCTGGAAAAAATTCTGGAACATTTTCATTTTTAGAATCTGGAATAATTTCCTGCAAAACATCCATTATGACTCGATACAAGCATTTGACTCGAACAAACACACATGTATATCTTTTAATTAATTGTAATTCTCATGTTTACGTTTCTTTTGAAAACGTGTGTAATCCTCCCTACACTTATCCCTTAAGTAAAATACCTTTATATGTAATTAAGACGAGGTTAAAGACAAAATAAAGCATTTTTACAAATTTAAACATGAGAATAAACAATCAATAAAAGATACACGACACAAACAAGCAAACAATTAAGCATTGGTTGCCTCCCACGAAGCGCTTTTCTTTATTTATGAGTCTTGTAGCTAGACTCGAAGTCGTGCCCCTACGTACCGATATAAGTAAGCCTCTCCTCTAGAATTTCATAAGGATCAAACTTATCATTTAAGTTCCTAGTAGTACGTTTGGTTCAATATGCCTAATAAGGTTTTAAAATGTACCTTTTTGAGGGGTCGTTTAAGCCCTTATTTGATCACTTTTGAATCCGTTATTACTTAATATCGTTCCTTTTCACTTTTTAGGTCTCTTGAAGGTAAATTGCTGGAATGGCACTTATTTGGACGAAAAGGCACGGATATACGAAGAAAATGGCCAAAGTCAAGAATCGAGACACTCAAGCTGCTGAAATACAAGGGGACGGCGTCAGGTGTTAATTGCGACGCCGTCGGAGCACTTCTGTGACGGCTCAGTAGACAAATTGCTTATTTTCAAGTGACAGTGTCAGGCTTTAAAAGAGTAGGCCGTCGCAACTCAGACGGCCTAGATTTGATCCAGACGGTGTCAGAGACTGAAGGTGACGGCGTCACAAGCATAAGGTGACGTCGTCGCAAGACTAACGTGGCAAAGACGAAACCCTAATGACGGCTACCCGACGGCGTCACAAATCATAAGGTGACGCCGTCGCGATTGTAATCTTATATATAGAATCCGAATTTTTCAGTTTTAGTATATAGTCTTTTGGAGTAAAAACCTAAACCGAACCAAGGCTGTCTTGTACAGTATTTTAGGGTTCCAAACCCTATCTTACCACAAGATAAGTGTTTTACTTCATTAATTCAATTATGTCTTCAATTATTTGTGTGTATGCTTGCATGTTCTCCATGTCCGGCTAATTTACTTGTGTGTTTGCTTAGGGAATATGAAACTTAATTATTGAATATTGATTGGTTGTCTCTTATCTTAATTGTTAATGGTCTAGTAATGCGATAGGTCATTCGTTGTGTAGTTAATGCTTGATTAATCTTTGTGAACCTTAGACTATAACACCTAGAGTAGTTGTAGGCTAAACCATCCAAAGAGTACCTTAGAGTTAGAGTTTATAATTCCTAGAGATTTTGTAGACGAGACCCTTTGGTAGTTTCAAAGAGTTAGGGACAAACGCATACCCTACGACTTTAGACACACAACGCGATTAAGAATAAGGACGTGACAATTCAACCATCAATAGGAGATAATTAAGGAGTGATAAAACCTAAGTGAACACATCTTTAAACCATCATACGAGCACACAATAATTAGACATAGACTACATACACCTTAGACTAGATAATTAGATAAGTAGAGTAATCGGTAGAAATACCAACCCCCAAATCCAAACCCCGAGATTCGTACCTTTCTAATTCCTAAAAAAACATAAAAAGATAAAAAAAATAATCTTCCTCAACCCCAACCTTAGCGTAGTAACTTCTCACTAGCATTCCTATTCCCCTAGAGAACGATATCAATACCCGTGGCTTACCCTAATACTACATTACAATGATTAGGTTCACTGCCTAGGGTGTTATAAAACTTGCTCGAAGAAAAGGATTCCTTTGGCCCTGAATGACGCGTGTAGCGTTATCAAGTTTTTGGCGCCGTTGCCGAGGAATAGAATAGCTAGTTAGGAGTCCACCTCATTTAGGTTTCCTTGCTTGATTCCTATCAAGTAAGCCTTTTTCTCATTTTTAGCTTCCTTGTAGTCTATCCCCCTTCTTTGTGTTTGTGTTCGTAAAGCCCTTTTCATTTGTTGCTATGGCAAGTGAAATTGCATTTGAATCATTAACAAATGAGGAACAATTGAATTTCGCAGATTGGATTGATTTTTATTGTTCTAATGAATTTGTGAGTGAACTTAGAGATATCCAAAAGGAGACGGGTGTAAGGTTGGATGGGTTTGATAAATTTTGTGCTTGTGTGGCTTCTATTCAACGATCATTGTTAGAATCAACTTCTTTTAGTGAGACCCTCTGGAAAAATTTTGAGAAAAGCCTCCTAAGCATAAACCATCAGTTGTTACAACTTGAGGAAATGGATAAGGAGGATTTATCCAACCTTAGGCATCATGATCAAAAAGACCTAGTTTTTAAGAACATGGAACCTAAACCCGAACAAGATTGTGAGATGGTTAGAGTTAAACCACCTATTTGCATGTGTGGGATAGATTTCAAAACATATGACACACATGAGGAATCCTTTAGGCAAATAGAACATAGTGATCAAATTTTTGAGAATGATTCTTATGAATCGGACCAAGAATTTGAAATGGCTAAAGAAGGATTTGAGATACTTAGGAGTGTATTTGGGTTAGATCATACTAAAACACATGAACTTTTAGGAGATCTAGATATAATGGAGAATGAGGTGGAAACTCCAAGTCCACAAGCCCTACCATCACTTGAAGAACACACATCGCCTATAACTTACCCGGGAGAAGTAGAAGAGACTACAGGAACCCCGATTGATATAGAACCTTTGGACCAAACGCCACTAGAGAATGTAGGTTTAGATGCTTGTTGTCATGACATCTCTCTTAGTCCTAGGGAAGTTCCTAATTTTGATAAAACGGAGCCTCAACCAAAAACCTTACCTAATTTTCCGTCTTTAGATGTGAATCTTGGAATTGAATTAGGCCCCAATCCACCCATCAAAATATATAATCGGGTAGTTGCTTGATAAAGGTGGTAGACTCTAGGCCATGTAGAGTGGAAGCTAATATAGGAGTAACCCATGACCTTACACACTTATATCACCCATTCATGGTTGATAACAAGAAACATTATGGGTTTAAACCTGGTTTATTAGGTCAAGATGGATACTTAACTAAGAATCTTTTGAAGTTGATAGAAGATGATCCATTTTTAAAAGAGAGATTTGATTCACCCGCTACACCAATAGACTTAGGTAAGGTTATAATGAATGGAGCACACTCCTTTGAGCATATAAATCACCCATCACCCTCTCCTCACGTAGCAAATTTCCACCCTAAGGGTGTGTATCGCTACTATCACCCGCACTTAAGCTTAAGTGTAGGGAAAACCTCCCCTTTATCCGTTAAATAAGGGTAGAGTCAAGCTCGTGACTCGAACAAAAACAAGCGCTTCTTGGGAGGCAACCCATGTGTATTTGTTTTTCATTTTTATTTGTGTGTCGTATATCTTTTATTGATTGTTTATTCTCATGTTTGAATTTGTAAAAATGCTTTATTTTGTCTTTAACCTCGTCTTAGTTACATATAAAGGTATTTTACATAAGGGATAAGTGTAGGGAGGATTACACACGTTTTCAAAAGAAACGTGAACATGAGAATTACAATTATTTAAAAGATATACATGTGTGTTTGTTAGAGTCAAATGCTTGTATCAAGTCATAATGGATGTTTTGCAGGAAATTTTTCCAGATTTTAGAGATAAAAATTTTCCAGATTTTTTCCAGAAAATCGCATACCAGTTTCTGTCTTGATAACCTGACGACGTCACGATCGCAACCTGACAGCGTCAAGAGGAGTAGAAACAGCTTCTAACTTTTTCTCGTTTTCTGTGCTACTTATAAATTTTTTGGAATTTTCCAGGTCTTAATTATCTAGAAAATCTGCAAACATCCATTCCACAAGCATTATATCTTATTTAAGTCTGGAATTACATCTTGTTGAGATTTTTGTTTGTTCGGTTTGATGCGTTGGGTTGTCTGTTTTCTTAAAGTGTGCAGGTTTTATTTATCAAGAAGAAAATACAAAAGATTGGAAGAAACTTTTAACGCATACATTCTTCTTGAAGAAAGATTTAACCACTACTTCACACGGATCCTACCGAGCTAATCAGGGGAGTACTAGTTTCTTTCGTTTTTAATTACCTCCTATTATCATAACTTTGATACTTTCGGGGAACATTGGGGACAATGTTCAGTTTAAGTGTAGGGAGGAAAAACAAAACGGGAACTTTGAAACTATGCTTATCCTTGATTATTTGCTTTGTCCAATTGTATTTGTGTAATAAACCATGAGAAAATGTCGGTTAGGGTAATTTTGGCACCAAATTTAAAATTTTTCATGACATATAGGAGTGGGCCATTAGTCTTAACAAAAGCGTCTCACGGATAGGAAGTTGCATGACTAGCACAAAAAAACCCTTTACCACCTAAATTCCACCCAAAATGTGAGGATCACCCTTAGATTAGTAGGAATTAAAGCATTCATCTTTAATGCTTAGAGTGTGAACCGGTAGTATATTAGATTCTAGAACTTGTTTTGTGATGCATCCCGAGATCACTAGTAAGACTACACTTGTGTAGTTAGGAATAACTAAATGATAAGAGGCATTAGGATAACGCTTGTTTGATACCCGTAATATAATTACTTCTTCCACATCGGTTGAGTAATTCCCCCACACCTTTGCGTTGTACTCATCTTTAGTACACGATACCCCTAGTTAACCCCTCAGAGCCTATCCTTTTCGCGGTTCTCGTGATGTTTCGGTTTTTCCGAAATATCAATGAAGAGCATTGTTTACACCCCACCCCCAAATGTACACCCAAATCGCCTTAGCCTACCTTGTACGAACTCACTTTTAGTGCATTATTGTTATCACCCCAAACCCTAAGTTCAATTATCTAGTTGCTTGCATGAGTTGCTAAGTCGAGTCATATCCTTTGTACACAGTTTTGGGACGATTGGGACTCATGGGAAAAGTTAAAGTTTATGAAATGACTGAAGGGAACGTTAAATTCCCTTATTTGCGTAATAATGTACTCCAAGTGTTTTGATCTTTTCAATTCGGGTCAAATTAGTGTTTGAGTAATAAAAACTCAAGTGTAGGGATGTGCCTATAAATCCCTATCATTTTGATGTTACCATAGAGGATGGTAGAGTAAAAGTGTATGAAAAAAATAAAAAATAAAAAAAAATCGAAAAAAATAGAAAAAGATAAAAGAAAAAAAGAATAGAGTGTTCAAAAAAAAACATACGGGCTACCATCCTACATCTATCTTTAAATTTATGTTTGTTTGTTTCAGTTATCTAGAGTTTAGAGTGTCGAGTCTTGGCTTAGCAATGCCATTCTTCATATGCTTGTAACATAAAGATTTTTGACTTGCCACCACTAAATAGCCTATCCCACCAAACCATTTGTTTCCCTACTCTAAGCCTAACATTACAACCCTTTAAATACCTCTTTGATAGTCTTTCCTAGGTGCTTATGCCAAAGCGATGGAGGTTTGATCTATTCTCAAGCCTATGGTAATCTATGTACTAGGACCGGTTAATGAGTGTTTATCTTCCATTTCCAATTTGTTATATTTCATATACACCCGAGAGATGTGAGTACCCAAACACCCCATGTGAGGTGCTAGTATGTAATTTCCGTGCTTGTTATGACTTTTGCGGGGCTTATATGTGTTGTGGATTGTTCTAAACCAATGCTTCATGACCATTAACTTATAAATTAATTGGCTAAAAGCACATTTGCTTGAGGACAAGCAAATACCAAGTGTAGGGATATTTGATAAGGTTTTAAAATGTACCTTTTTGAGGGGTCGTTTAAGCCCTTATTTGATCACTTTTGTATCCGTTATTACTTAATATCGTTCATTTTCACTTTTTAGGTCTCTTGAAGGCAAATTGCTGGAATGGCACTTATTTGGACGAAAAGGCGCGGATATACGAAGAAAATGGCCAAAGTCAAGAATCGAGACACTCAAGCTGTTGAAATACAAGGGGACGGTGTCAGGTGTTAATTGCGACGCCGTCGGAGCACTTCTGTGACGGCTCAGTAGCCAAATTGCTTATTTTCAAGTGACGGTGTCAGGCTTTAAAAGAGTATGCCGTCGCAACTCAGACGGCCTAGATTTGATCCAGACGGCGTCAGAGAGTGAAGGTGACGGCGTCACAAGCATAAGGTGAAGCCGTCGCAAGACTAACGTGGCCAAGACGAAACCCTAATGACGGCTACCCGATGGCGTCACAAATCATAAGGTGACGCCGTCGCGATTGTAATCTTATATATAGAATCCGAATTTTTCAGTTTTAGTATATAGTCTTTTGGAGTAAAAACCTAAACCGAACCAAGGCTGTCTTGTACAGTATTTTAGGGTTCCAAACCCTATCTTACCACAAGATAAGTGTTTTACTTCATTAATTCAATTATGTCTTCAATTATTTGTGTGTATGCTTGCATGTTCTCCATGTCCGGCTAATTTACTTGTGTGTTTGCTTAGGGAATATGAAACTTAATTATTGAATATTGATTGGTTGTCTCTTATCTTAATTGTTAATGATCTAGTAATGCGATAGGTCATTCGTTGTGTAGTTAATGCTTGATTAATCTTTGTGAACCTTAGACTATAACACCTAGAGTAGTTGTAGGCTAAACCATCCAAAGAGTACCTTAGAGTTAGAGTTTATAATTCCTGGAGATTTTGTAGACGAGACCCTTTGGTAGTTTCAAAGAGTTAGGGACAAACGCATATCCTACGACTTTAGACACACAACGCGATTAAGAATAAGGACGTGACAATTCAACCATCAATAGGAGATAATTAAGGAGTAATAAAACCTAAGTGAACACATCTTTAAACCATCATACGAGCACACAATAATTAGACATAGACTACATACACCTTAGACTAGATAATTAGATAAGTAGAGTAATCGGTAGAAATACCAACCCCCAAATCCAAACCCCGAGATTCGTACCTTTCTAATTCCTAAAAAAACATAAAAAGATAAAAAAAATAATCTTCCTCAACCCCAACCTTAGCGTAGTAACTTTTCACTACCATTCCTATTCCCCTAAAGAACGATACCAATACCCGTGGCTTACCCTAATACTACACTACAACGATTAGGTTCACTGCCTAGGGTGTTATAAAACTTGCTCGAAGAAAAGGAAGTTCCTTTGACCCCGAACGACGCATGTAGCGTTATCAATGCCTTTTCAAATTTCTCTCCATCGGGGTCATAGATCGTTATCCTAATGTGCCACTCTCCATTACTATCACTAGGCGGTCTATCCCAATCCCACTTATGTTTAGGCTTATCGCTCTCAACTTTCCACTTATTCATGACAAGGTTGACGGGCAAGCTTCCTAGGAACTCGGTCAGCTTCCTAAATACTAAGGCGTCCTCGAACGGGTTCACTTCCATGTCCCTAGCCATTTCTTTTTCATGGAAAGTTGCTTTACTAGCAAAGGCTTCATCTAGGTAAAAAGGTCGTTGGAGACCTATGAAGTTCTTATCAATCCAAGGTCCGTATCTAGATGGCGCTCTATCCAACCTAATCTCATGGGGGATTTCCTCTTCTTTGTAGTAAGTATGCTTTTTGACATCGTAAATTGACCTAGCACTCCCCTCTCCTACCACTATTTTGGACATCTTACAATCAATGATGGCACTAGCAGTAGCTAAGAATCCTCTTCCTACTAGCAATGGGCATGTCGGGTCCTTATTCATGTCTAGCACATGGAAATCCGCCAAAAGAGTCAATTCCCCTACGTGTACTACCATGTCTTTTATTATCCCTACCGGATATGCAATACTACCATCCGCTAGACCTAAGATGGTTTCCGTTGGTTCTATCTTACCTAAGTTAAGGCTTCTATGGAGGGACAACGGAACAAGATTGATGGATGATCCTAAATCGGCTAGAGCATCGAGAGGTTTGGAAGTTCCAAGCCTAAACGGAAGAGTGAATAGCCCGGGATCGTCTAACTTTTTAGGTAGATTATTTGGCACAAAAGCGGAACCATGTTTTCCAAGTCTAAGTTCTAGCTCATATTTTTCTTTCAAAGCATTATAATAAGGTGCATGAGCTAAGACTTCAAGAATCGGTTTTTCTTGATGGAGTTCCTTGTACTCCTCCTCTAGATTAGGTTTGGGTTCTTGGTTGACGGGTTTCTCAAGAGTAGGTTCTACCAATGGTGCAGGGCCTTGGTACCTTATTTTGGATTGCTTGAAACTCTTGTTGATAGCATTTACCGAGTGAACTGTTGGGTGTGAGGGGCATGGGTGCGCACTCTCCCATGGTGAACAAGAACATGAAGTCGATGAAATCGAACTCACTTTTGGGTTCTTTATAGTATCACTTGGGAGTGCTCCAATTTCCCGATCATTAAAGGCTTTTAAGAGGACATCAAGTTTGTTTGTCATCTCGCCTTGTCGTCGCTTAAAATCGGCTTCAAGCTTAGTTAATCAAGTTTCTTGAGATGACATGAATCTAGATGCAATTGCTTCAAGACTAGTGGGGTTCTCGGTGTTTGGAGGGTTGAACCTATTAGGTGGACTAGATGAGCTTTGGGGTGTGCTTGAATTTTGGTTCCACTTAAGGTTAGGGTGATTTCTCCATGAGGGGTTGTAAGAGTTTCCTAAGTTGTTTTGTTCGGGCTTGAAAGTGTACCACTTCTCTCCCGCTCCGTCGGTACGCGTGGAGGAGTAGTCCGCAAAAGCTTGTTCGGGGAGTCTTGTGCAATCACGAGTGTCATGGGGACCACTACATAACTCACAAGGTAGAGTGATTTTATTCACTTGATGTGAAGACTTAGGATTCTCGTAGGAGCTCATTAGGAATTTAACTTGATCTTCAAGCTCTATCATCCTACGGTCGGAAGATTGTGAGTCAATGGGAGGCAAGGAGATTGCCTTAACGGTTTTGGGCAACTCACGGGGGTCATTCCAACTTTCGTTGTCATAGAGAGCAAGGTCCTCTATTATACCCCATGATTCTTCCGCTGTGAGATCACTAAGTTTTCCACCGGCCGCTTGGTCAATGGATCGCTTAGTGGGGAAGTTGACATGATCGTAGAAGAGTTGGACTTGAAGCCAAAGATCAATGCCGTGATGAGGGACTCTATGGAGTAAGTCCTTGAATCGAGTCCATGCTTCGTAGAGAGATTCACCTTGACGTTGTTGGAACATCAAGATATCATTCCTAAGCTTAGTGGTTCTCCCCGGTGGGAAAAATTGAGCAAGGAAGCGAGAGGTGAGATCATCCCAACTTGAGATGGAGC
Source organism: Chrysanthemum seticuspe (assembly GCA_019973895.1). Taxonomy (NCBI): domain Eukaryota; kingdom Viridiplantae; phylum Streptophyta; class Magnoliopsida; order Asterales; family Asteraceae; genus Chrysanthemum; species Chrysanthemum seticuspe. The sequence continues at coordinate 188,435,765 of BPTQ01000002.1, read as the reverse complement.
CGGCGGGAAGTCGCTCAAGCCAATTACTAGCTTGGTCCCGTAGAGATAATTAGAAGAGACGCAGATGCGTGGTCTCCCGAGTAGTAGCATCGAGGTCGATGGAATCGACAATTTTAAGGAAATCCTTAAGTTGCTGATTAGGATCTTCGGAACGAAGTCCATGAAATGCACATCCGTTTTGCACCAACCGGATGGTGTCGGATCGCAGGGCCGTAGTTTGGGCTTGGTCGGGAAGCTCAATGGTGTTCCTATAGCCTAGGTGGCTTGGTCTCGAGTAGTCACCAAGAGTACGACCTCTTGGCGGGTCATTTGGTGGTGGGTTGATGAGTGGTGGTTGGTTATCACCTTCCATGATGAAAAGTGATGGGATACGAACAAAGGTCACGAAGAAGGGGGATAGACTACGAGGAAGCTAAAAATTGGGAAAAAAGCTTACTTGATAGGAATCAAGCAAGGAAACCTAAACGAGGTGGACTCCTAACTAGCTATTCTATTCCCCGGCAGCGACGCCAAAAACTTGATACGCTTACACAGCGCGTTCGGGGTCAAAGGAACTTCCTTTTCGTCGAGCAAGTTTTTCAACACCCTAGGCAGTGAACCTAATTGTTGTAGTGTAGTATTAGGGTAAGCCACGGGAATTGATATCGTTCTCTAGGGGAATAGGAATGCTAGTGAGAAGTTACTACGCTAAGGTTGGGGTTGAGGAAGATTATTTTTTTTATCTTTTCATGTTTTTTATGAAATGGAAAGGTACAAATCTTGGGGTTTGAATTTGGGGGTTGGTATTTCTACCGATTACTTCTGCTATCTATTATCTAAGCTAAGGTGAGGGTAGTCTATGTCGATTGTTGTGTGCTCGTATGATAGTTAAAAATGTATTTGCTTAGTTTTATTACTCCATAGTTATCTCCTATTGATGGTTGAATTGTCACGGCCTTATTCTTAATCGCGTTGTGTTTCTAAGGTCGTAGGGTATGCGTTTATCCCTAACTCTTTGAAGCTATCAAAGGTTAATGACTACAAAATCTCTAGGATTTATAAACTTTAACTCTAAGGTATTCTTTGGATGTATAGCCTACAATTACTCTAGGTGATTATAAACTAAGGTTCAACAAAGATTAATCAAGCATTATTAGCACAACGAATGACCTATCGTAATACTAGGTCAATCACAATTAAGATAAGTGACAACCAATCAATATTCAATAACTAAGTTTCATATTACCTAAGCAAAAACACAAATAAATTAGCCGGACATGGGGAACATGCAAGCATACACACAATCAATTGAAGACATAATTAAATTAATGAAGTAAAACACTTATCTTGATGTAAGATAGTGTATGAAACCCTAAAATACTGTACAAGACAGCATTGGTTCGGTTTAGGTTTTTACTCCAAAAGACTACACACTGAAAACTAAAAAATTCGGATTCTATATATAAGATTACAAATGCGACGGTGTCACCATTTAATTTGTGACGCCGTCGGGTCGCCGTTATTAGGGTTTCATCTTGGCCACGTTAGCATTGCGACGGCGTCACCTTATGCTTGTGACGCCGTCCCCTTCAGTCTCTGACGTCGTCTGGATCAAATCTAGGCCGTCTGAGCTGCGACGCCCTACTCTATTAAAACCTGAAGCCGTCACTTGTAAATAAGCAATTTGGCTACTGAGTCGTCACAAAATTTGTCCGACGGCGTCTCTAGTAGAACATGACGCCGTCACTTGTAGAACCTGACGCCGTCCCCTTTAGTTCCAGCAGCCTGAGTGTCTCGATTCTTGACTTTGGCCATTTTCTTCGTATATTCGCGCCTTTTCGTCCGAATAAGTGTCATTCCAGCAATTTGCCTTCAAGAGACCTAAAAAGTGAAAATGAACGATATTAAGTAATAACGGATACAAAAGTGATCAAATAAGGGCTTAAACGACCCCTCAAAAAGGTACATTTTAAAACCTTATCACAACACCACCTTTCACTGTTGGTGTCTTGGTTCCACTACCCTGCATTTTTTTCCTATCTATCCCCTGCCATTTACGTCTAGTCCTAAAAGGTGTTGGACTAACCATTCGAAAGTTAGCATCTTGCTCTACCCAACCTACAACTTCAAAACTTATGTTTTTTAAGTAAAATTGTGCTAACTTTTGGGGCTTGTGTGCAACAAATATATCAACTGACTCATGTGTTTCAGCCAGTGCAAACAAAGTATGAACATCATCATCAATATGAATCAAATGGAAACCATTTTCTAGGGATTCTTTAGGATCACAAAAAAACAACGCCCATTTTTGTTCATTAATCTCTGACAATACATTATCAAGGCTTGAACTAAATATATCCCTATCACTGGTAAAGGCACACATATTAATTAATGAACCTCCTTCATACCTGAGTGGGCTATAATAAAAAAACCCATTACAGTGGATTCTGAACAAGACCTCACCTTCTTCTTCTTCTTGAACATCCTTAAAAGTTGACATGAATATGCTCATGTCTTTCATGGTTTAACTTTGTGTTTTTACGAATGGGTTTGACTTGATGTGTGTTTCAGTACGTGAGTATGGATGTATTTTAGGTTTGGTTTGGATTGGGTTTTCTTAATTGGGTCGGGTTATTATGAGAGTGTTTATGTTTTCGGATCTTATTAGTTGGGTTTATTTGGTGTTTGGCAACACATTAATTGTGTATAAGCGTATCAAGGAAGGCAAAGGTCAACTTGCAGGGTAATAATTTTCATATGTCACACTTGGTCCCTGAATTTGGTCAGTTAGCCATTTTTTGCACTTAAAATTCCCGCGTATTTTTATTACAGAAACTTGACTATTTGTCTTTTTACTAACTTCACAATTAGTCCCTGAATTTGGAAGGTCCCGTAGTTTTTGCTATTTATGGGTTAATACCCTATACCATTTGCATACCAACAATCAAAAATACATATTCTCACAAAATCACAACAATATCCGAATGGCTAACTTCCCACGTCTTCAAGAACTCGCCAAAGCTTCCAATTCTGACTACATGTTTGACTCGATTTCTCTCTTTTATCAGAGAAAAAATGATAAGGACATCCAGATTGCTAATGGGCTCCAATAGACTTTGTCTGAATTGATTCTTGGTATGAAAGAAACCCAAGAATATATGTTTGAGCTAGAAGGCTTTCGACCTTCGGTGATGAACTACAAGTTTCTTGTGAATCTTCGCAAGAAGCAAAAGGCAAATGTCTTGAAAGCCTTGGAGATAAGGAAGATGATTTGTCAATGATTGGCCTCCAAACGGTCAAGTTTAATCACTCAAGCTAGCCACTTGTGAATGGCTAACCGTAATAAACTTAAAACTGCTCAGAAACCAATACAATGAAGATCAGGAGAATATAATGAATTCCCGGGTCGTTAAGTCCCACGGAGACTCAATGGTGTTTTAAAACTTGATCAGATGATAGAGTGATCACTAAGGATAGTGATCAGTAAAGATTTGGATTGGAAATTACACTACTGATTGATTGGAATGTATTTGGACACAGAATTGGAAATCACAACAATCAGATACAACAAACGTAAATACGTACGTTTAAAAACTACGCAAACGTACAAAATAAAAAGTGAGATCTAAGAAATAAAAGACCTAAAAATATGAAAATGATATTTTTGGAATCCTAAAAATAAAAGAAAATTATTGGAAAAATAAAATTATTTTTATAACTATTTATTTAATTATTATTAATTAAAAATTATTTATTAATACTCTAAAATAAAAGAAAATATGAAATAAGGCTAGAAAAATAAAATTATGATTCAGAAAAATCTAAAATATTATAAAACTAATTTTAAAACTGAAAAGATATTTTTTATGTTTTTTAATTATTTATTACTAATTATTTAATACTTTTAACTATTTAAAATTATAATAAATACTAAACAGATTAGGAAAATTATGAAACTTTTTCTAAAAATAACTTAAGGTGACAGAAAACTAAGAAAAATATAAAAACTAGATTTGCTTAATAATAAGCTAAAAAGAAAAATCAAAAAGCTTAATTCTATTAAATAAATGCTATCACTATATTTAAATTGATGTTTTTCTGGATTTTCTTTTTGAAAACTACTTAACTACTTAAAATATGAAACTTTAATGAACACAAAAATTTTACAAATAAAAAATAAGCTATTTGCTACTTAAAAAGCTTAACAGATGGCTTAATGAGCTTAATATGAGGAATTAAGCTCAAACAAGCTCACAAGCTGAAACAAAAGCTAAAATAAGATGCAAATAAGCTAGTACTACTCAAATGAAGCTACAAGACACAAAAGCACATACTGATAAGCTACTAAAAAGACAATAAGCACTTGGCTTAAACTGAGAAATGGACAGAACAAAAGGCCACTTGCAGCCCTATCAAACAAGCTAGAAAATGAAATATGAAGCTTGGGACCTCTAGATGGCTAGGTCAGCTTTCCAAAGAACCAATAATCAATGGATTTGACCAACAAATAAGCTCTGTGTGAGCTTATGATTGAGCTTGTAAAACTGGTGCACAGGGCACTTTTTCAGAACAAGTACTCAAAATAAGCTAGATAAAAAGCACTAAATAAGCTGATTAAAAGTGAATGAGTATTTTTCTAATTAAGTTAAGCAACTAAACTTTAATATCCCAAAAGCTATTAAGCTAAAACTCAATATTAAACACACAGTGAAATTCTAAAGTTTATTCAAAAACGACCAAATGGAAATTTGACTTTTTATAAAAACCAAAAGAGTTGACTAAAATGACATTTAAACTGATTCTATTAACTGATTATGTTGTTATAAGGTGGACTAAGATTGGTTTGGGCAATTTTAACAACTTATGAACACAAAATCATGACCATGAATCATTAAAATCCAACAGTTAGCAACCAAAATATGATCAAATGCTATTTTGACTATTCAAGAACAAAGACTGGTTTACTTGGTTGAAATGAGATATTAGGACCAAGTGTGACACAGAACAAGCACAAACAATCAACACAAACAAGACCTACTATGGTTTAAACAAGCAAGTCCAAACACCCTTTATATGACAGATTTGGTGATTATCAAAGCAAAACTCAACTTAAAACCATGGAACTGATTACAGACCTTATAATATTACTTAATAAGACTTAAGAAACATTAAACAACAATACTAACAACAAGAAACTAAGAAATGACAATTATGAATTTTTAACTGTTAAAACTAAATTTTATAAACTACAAATTAAAGAGAACAAGTTACTGGTTTTAATACTTAAATACACTTAACTAAAGCTAATGAACACGAAAACACAGAGATTAAAGCTAATAAATAACTAAAACAGTGAAATGCAAAAATGAACAAAAGGCTTACAAAGTAGAGTCCAAGTGAAAACTGAGAACCAAAGATCAAGACCAATCCTAATAGCTTTCCACAAAGCTTCTAACCCAAGGCCATCCACAATCTACCCTGCTCCAGCTGTGAACACCATTTCCATGGGATTTTTGAATTTTCAACTATTTATTTGGTATTTTTGGTAATTTTCTCTTTTTGCTTCTAAACTGGCTTTTAAGGTATCTAATAGCTTTTATAAGCTATATAGGAGCTTATGTGGCTTATTCAGTCCATAAGAACATCTACAAACAATATTTGATCATTCATGAGATTTTCAAAATAAGGAAAATTTGCATAATCTGAAATATAACTTGATACTGGAATTGATGTTTCACAAAAGCTTAATTATGCAATAAAAACTTGAAATACAGAGTTTAATAAGCTAAAACATACACTGAATTTAAAAATAAGCTAAAACGACATTAAGTAAACTAAATTATGCTAGATGATGTGATACATTGCTTCTCCTCCTCTTTATAATGACATTTGTGACTCTATGTTGACCTCTGAATGTATCCCACCTCATCTGAGCCATTGAAATCATCCAACTCATCATATCCGTCCATTTGGATTTTTGGCGCCAATTTTCTTTTGAGCAGGTTATAGTCAATTAATGATCTTGGATGATTGTGGTAGTGGAGGGGGTTGGTAAACAACTGGGAAGACAAGTGGGATGTTGAAAAAGTGGAAAAACTACCTCTGGTTTTGGATATCAGGCATGGGAGAGGAGAGTGAACAGTGCCTGGTTTTTAGGCGGGGTTTGACCTTTTTTGACCGTTTGATATAACGGGGGTGGGGTTGGGCTTGGTTGGGATTGGATTTGGACTGGGTTGGATAAATACAAAGGGTGTCCGTTTGGTGTAGCTTATAAACACAAGGACTAACTTTGCAATTCGGCCAAAGTTAAGGGACCAAACTTGACTTTTTCCAATGTTATCAAAAGGACCAATCTTGACAAACTTTGATAGTACAAGGATAAAATTTGATCATTTTCCATTTTAAAATATCCAAGGACTAAATTTGACATTTTTCAAAGTTTAGGGACTTTTTCTGCCATTTGACCAAAGAATCATTCAAGGACCAATTTTAACAACTTAGAATATTTCAGGGACCTTGAATGATAAAATTCCACATTTTTGGATTCCAGGGACTAGATTTGACAACTTTTAAAACTTGGGGGACTAAAACTGCCAATTTTGCAAACTTGATACATTTTTCATCTGATTTTGATATTTTTGCATTTGAAACACATAAAACACTGATTTGTGATATTTTCATCATTTTGATGCATTTTTGAGTGTTTTCAGATGATTTTGCAGTTTAGATTGTACAAAAATGATGAGTATTTAGACACTCATCAATCCCCCACACTAAGATATTGCTAGTCCCTAGCAATGATTTGAACTTTAATGGATTTTAAAAACTCTTTACCAAAAGCCATCACTTCTGGAGTAGCCAATTGTTTCAGTTCAAGTAAGAACCTTGGTACAACGATAACCAAATGATTTTGAGCAAATCATAAGCTGTAAACGGATTTGATTTGTCTTTACCAGAAGCCGTTTGCTCTGGACTAGCCAACTCTTAGATAAATTATCAGTATTATCTTTGGTGAGCTGATTACCAATTATGGTTTTTCCACTGCCTTTACCACAAGCCATAACCTTGCGGGCTAGCCAACTCTTCACTTTTTAGGATATGGTGAGCTGAATACCATAAAATTTTGGGCAAATTGCAAGCCATAAACGGATTTGAGAAATATTTACCAAGATCCGTTTGCTCCTGGATTAGCCAATCCTTTTGTTTTTTAGACATGGCGGACTGATTACCATATGCTGAGTAAGTGAAAAACACTTACTCCAAAAAAAATTTTTGGCCAAAAATGGGGGAATTGGGTGGTATAACTACATGATAAAATTCGTGAGAATTCCCCCCCACACTAGAAATGAATATTGCCCTCAATATTCAAAGTACCGGCGGTTATGCCGAAACTGAGAACGTAAAAGGGAAATACTACGGCCATTATTTGAAAGAGATTTTTTTTTTTTTTTTTTTTTAAAGATTTTATATACAACAGCGTAGGGCAACTCCCCCACACTAGGGTGGTAGAACAGAGAAAGAAGACAGAAATATGGGTGAAAACCCATATGGTGGATGCAATTGTTTTTGATTCCCGAGTCATTAGCTTGACTCGATCCCCGCATTCATTGGTTTATGGGGAAAGTTTGTAAATCCGGGACAACCACAGGAGGAATGTCCTCTCCAAAGTAGTGCTTTACTCGATGACCATTTACTTTAAAATTTGGACCATCAGGCTGAGATAACTCAATGGTGCCATAAGGATAAACCTTAGTGATAGTAAATGGACCAGACCAACGGGACTTGAGCTTTCCCGAGAAAATCTTCAATCTTGAATTGAAAAGAAGGACTCAATCACCAACGTTGAAAACGCGGTTCTTGATTTTAGAGTCATGAATCTTCTTTGTCTTTTGTTTATAGATCAAAGAGTTCTCGTATGCTTGATCACGAAGTTCATTTAATTCATTCATTTGAACTTTTCTATGATCACCAGCTGTCTGAATATCGAAGTTTGCATGTTTTAAGGCCCAGTATGCCTTGTGCTCTAACTCAATCGGAAGATGACATGCCTTTCCGTACACTAGCTTGTATGGAGTACACCCGATGGGTGTTTTGTAAGCTGTACGGAAGGCCCAGAGTGCGTCATCCAGTTTATCCGACCAGGATGCACGGTTTTCGCCTACTGTCCTTTCAAGAATTCTTTTTATACCACGGTTGGAAACTTCCACCTGCCCACTTGTTTGGGGGTGGTATGCAGTAGAGAGACGGTGGGTAACACCATACTTTTGCATGACACGATCAAATTGGTCATTGCAGAAATGTGTACCACGATCACTGATTATAGCTCTCGGAGTTCCAAACCTGGCAAAAAGTGATTTTAAAAACTTCACAACAACTCGGGCATCATTGGTAGGTAAAGCTTTTGCTTCAACCCATTTTGACAAATAGTCAACACCACGAGTATGTATTTGTTTCCTCTATAAGATGGAAATGGCCCCATAAAGTCAATACCCCATATGTCAAAGATCTCACAAACTTGAATGGCATTTTGCGGCATTTCATTTCTTTGAGATATATTTCCGTGACGTTGACAAGCGTTACAGACTTTGACAAATTCGTGGGCATCCTTGTAAATTGTGGGCCAATAAAACCCGGAGTCAAACACCTTTTTGGCGGTGTAGTTTGGACTATGATGGCCCCCGGTGGGTCCAACATGGCAAGCTTTGAGAATGTCAATAGCTTCTTGTCCATAAACACATCGCCTGATGACTTGATCCGCACAAATTTTAAACAAGTAGGGGTCGTCCCAGAAGTAATGTTTAACATCTTTGAAGAATTTGTTCTTCTGTTGGGTCGACATCCCTTTTCACAATGAAGTTACCCGCATGGTAATTTGCAAAGTCAGCAAACCATGGGGTGGTAGAATTTCCACGAAAAGAAACCGCATTAAGTGTCTCGAGAGGAAATGTTTCATTTATTTCCTTTTTCTCGAAAACATCTTGGTGAGGGTTTTCTAATCTGGACAGATGATCAGCAGCTAGATTCTCAGCTCCTTTTTTTATCACGTATGATGATATCAAATTCTTGCAGGAGGAGAATCCAACGGAGCAATCTCGGCTTTGCATCTTGTTTTGCAAAGAGATATTTGAGAGCCGAGTGATCCGTATATACCACGCATTTGGTCAAGATTAAGTACGGCCGAAACTTCTCAAACGCATACACCACAGCTAGTAATTCTTTTTCTGTGATGGTGTAATGAGTTTGAGCTTCAGTCATAGTCTTACTTGCGTAGTGGATAGGCTGAAAATGCTTAGCTCTACGTTGCCCTAGGACTGCACCGATAGCAAAATCACTTGCATCGCACATGAGCTCAAAAGGCAAGTCCCAGTCGGGAGCAACGAGAATGGGTGCTTCAGTAAGCTTTTTCTTCAATGTTTCAAAAGCTATGATGCACTCAGGTGAGAAGATAAAAGGAGCATCTTTTTCAAAAAGATGGGTCATAGGCCGGGCGATTTTAGAAAAATCTTGTATGAATCTACGATAGAAACCGGCATGACCTAAAAAACTCCTAATACCTTTGACGGTAGTAGGATGAGGTAATTTAGCAATAACATCTACTTTTGCTCTATCTACCTCAATCCCATTTTTTGAAATTTTATGGCCAAGGACTATGCCTTCTTTGACCATAAAGTGGCTCTTCTCCCAATTTAGACAAAGATTGGTGTCTTCACACCGTTGGAGCATTTTTTCTAAATGGGAGAGACATGTTTGAAACGAATCCCCAATGACCGAGAAGTCATCCATAAACACCTCCATTGTTTCCCCGATCATGTCGTGGAAAATTGCCATCATACATCGTTGGAACGTGCCAGGAGCATTACATAAGCCAAAAGGCATACGTTTGTAGGCAAAGGTTCCATATGGGCAGGTGAATGTAGTCTTCTCTTGATCCTGTGGATCAATGGGAATCTGAAAGTAACCTGAGAAACCATCAAGGAAACAATAGTATTCATTCCCTGTTAATCTCTCAAGCATTTGGTCCATGAAGGGTAGAGGAAAATGGTCTTTACGGGTGGCGTCATTTAACTTACGATAGTCAATGCAAACACGCCATCCCATAACCAGCCGAGTTGGAATTAACTCGTTTTCTTCATTTGTGACAACAGTTATGCAACCCTTTTTAGGAACACAGTGAATTGGGCTAACCCAAGGACTATCTGAGATCGGGTTAATTAATCCTGCATCAAGAAGTTTGATAACCTCCTGTTTGATAACATCATGGATTTTTGGATTTACTCTTCTCTGATGTTGAACTGCTGGTTTGAAGTCATCCTCCATCAAGATTTTGTGAGTACAAAACTCAGGGTTGATACCCTTAATGTCGGAGAGTTTCCAAGCAATTGCTTGCTTATGTGACTTCAAGACCTTTATGAGAGCAGTCTTTACATCTTTACTCAAATCTTTAGCAATAATGACGGGTAATTTATCATCACCCTCAAGAAATGCGTACTCGAGATGAGGCGGTAAGTCCTTAAGTTCGACTTCAGGAAATTCTTCAGTTTTCTCAACTGACTTGACTTCCTTGTTATGAAGCTTGGCGGGAGGGAGAGGAGGAGAAGTGTCCTGATTTAACAACTTCTCAAGAAGAATATCTCCCTCCAGATTAATCTCATTTTGATTAATCTCAGCTGGAATTGAATCACTAGTGTGAGGGGTTGATGACGGATCATCATTAAGCAACTTCTCAATGAGAAGTATGTCCCCCTCAATGTCAATTGGAGCGTGATCAATTTCCCATGGAACATAATCACTAGCCAAGTATGCTTCAATCTCTTCCAAGATGAAGTCTCTTCCCTCAAAAGGAGTGATAGAGGGAGTAGAATTGGCTATGATAGGTTGAGAAGATGTGGTGGGATCCCCACTCACAGAATTATGAGAATAACCAAGAACTTCTTGAGAGTACTCTTCAGAAACAACATCAATGATATCTATTCGGTTAACCGACTCAGAATCATAGTTTGCGGAGTACCTCGAAGTTTGATCAAGGTTAAAGGTGACAGCTTCATTACCAACACGTAATGTGATTTCTTGCTCAAATACATCAATGAGAGCACGGCCCGTTCTCAGGAATCCTCGACCAACAATGAGAGGAACCCGATGATCGGCATCAAAATCAACAACCACGAAGTCAGCTGGAAAATGGAACTTTCCTACTTTTACAAATACGTCCTCGGCAATGCCAAGAGGACGGGATATGGAACGATCTGCAAGCTCGAGAGTCATGCATGTAGGAGTGAGTTCCGGAAGAGAAAGTTTCTTCCATACTGAATAAGGCATCAGATTGATGCTTGCACCAAGATCTGCTAGGGCAAAGCATTCAACCATTCCTGGAAATACACAAGGTAAGAGAAATTTCCCAGGATCTCCAAGTTTCTCAGGAAGCGTCTTCAAGATAACTGCTGAGCAGTTCTCGTTAAGAGGAGTTTTAGCCATTTCAAACAGCTTTTCCTTATTGCTTAACATGTGTTTGAGAGTTGATGCAAACTTGGGCATCAGCATGATAGCATCCGCAAAGATTATGTCAAAATGTAACTCTTTGAAAATTTGGAAAAATTTGTCCATTTGATGACTGGCTTTCTCGCGGAGCTTTTGCTCATTCAAACGTGATGGGTAAGGAATAGAAGATTTGGATTTCTGGTTTTCAACGGGAGCTACAGGTGGTTCAAAAACAACTCCTGGATTGGATTTGGGTTTCTGGACAACTTGAGGTTGGACAACCGAAGGTGGGACGTGTGCGGTACTTCGTGGGCTTGAAAAATGCACCTTGTCCGTTGTATCCTTGGTAACTTGACTCATTGCTCCTGGTGGAGGAGGCATTGGAGTTGTAGGTCCATTGTGTGTCCTAGGTTCACTTTCCACTACCTTTGGGAGAGAAGAAGAAGAGGTAGTAGGAATAGCAGGTCCATCATATGAAACACCACTTCTGGTTGTGATCGCCTTTGCATCGCCCCTCGGGTTAGCGATCGTGTTGCTCGGAAGTTTTCCTGAGCCCGAGGGTTGATCATTTAAAGACTTCTTTAGATCAGCAATCTGACTGACCAACAACCTGTTCATTTCATCTTGGGATTTCATGAATTGCTTCAACAACTCATCAGATGATGGTCCAGTTGGAACAATGGCGGGAGGTGGATTAGGAAAATCTTGCCTCTAATGTTAGGATTAGGGCCTTGGTTTTGAAAATTTCCTTGATTAGGATTCATATTCCCATGAAGTTGATTCCCTCGATTGAAATTGTTTTGATTAAGGTTTCCTTGATGTTGGAAACCTTGATTTGGTGCAGGATAGAAATTACCTTGGTTTTGATAACCTTGGTTCATTCTTGGTTGGTTCTGATTCCGGTTTTGCATGTTATGATTCTGGTTAAAACCGGGTGGTGCCTGATTAGTGTTAGCACGGGAGTGTGGTTCATTTTGAGGACGGTATTGATTACCTCCCTGATGTGAACTACCGGCTAGAGCATTGGCTTCAAACGGACTACCATCGGTGGCAGTACAGTTTTAGTATGCATGAGGGCCACCACAAGTAACACAACTCTCGACTTTCTTCACTTCACCATGTGTTGGTGTCTGTGTGAAAGTGACTTTCTTTTGGTTAGCAAGAACCAAAGCCTGAACAATATCTGTGAGTTTGTCAATCTTAGCATCGGTGCTAGATGTACTCACAGGAGATGAAGAAGAAGGTCCAGCATGAGACTGATATGTCTTTGCTCGGAAAGGGCGGACCTGAGACTTATTCTCAATGATTTGTAAGGCTTCTTTGGTGGTCTTGCTCAGGAAATTACCTCCCGCGGAGGCATTTAAAGAGTCTTGATTGGTCTGGTTCAGACCATTGTAGAAAGTATCCATTTGCATTAATTCGGTAAAACCATGATGCGGACACTTGCGAAGCAACTCTTTGTAACGATCCCATGCCTCCCCGAATGATTCATCAAATCTCTGAGAAATTTCATTATCTCATTCTTAAGACTTGTAGTTCGGGATGGAGGATAGAACTCGTTAACGAACTTGGTGACTAGATCTTCCCATGTCTCAATAGAACGAGGGGGTTGTTTCTCAAGCCAATTCCGGGCTTGTCCCTCTAGAGAAAATGGGAACAGAAGAAGCTTGATGGCTTCATGTGGTACATTCTTGTATTTGATGGTAGATGCAATCTTGTTAAACCATCGAATATGTGCATGAGGATCATCCCGCTTAAAACCATAGAATTGGCTTTGGGTTACCAGATTAAGCAACCCGGTTTTGAGCTCAAAAGTATCAGCCACGATGGCTGGGACAACAATAGCATCTCCGTAACCCTCGATGGGTGCTTGGAGAAGCTCATTCATGGGCTTATCTTCTGCCATTACGACAGGTGGTGGTGGTGGTAGACGTTCCTCAGTCACGGCTGAAGGAGCAGAACGTCCTCTACGTCTACGAGGAATATTTGCAAGCTCAGAAAGTGGACTTGTAGAACTGGAAGAACGAGTGCGCATGCACTATGTATAAAAATCAGTTTTCAAAACAAAAGCGAGGCAAAGCGACAAGTGAACTTAACCAATAATCACAAATGAAATGGCTTCTTTGAAAAAGGTACACCAAATCACAAGGACACAAAGTCAAGTTTTAAATCTGTTGTTCGGGAACTTATTATGGTCACACCCCCAGTTAGTAGGTGTACTGCCTTGATTTGCGGTGGTTGATTTTTATGTATTAATTAAGTACCACTGAAAAGACGTAGGTTAAGATTTGTGATGATGGGTTTAAAAACTTTTGGACAATATTTTTGGATCGTCTCGTTTAACCAAATCGTATCTCTTTAAGAATCACCTCAAAGAAAATACAAGATAGAAAACGTTCCAATTGTTTTGTTGTTTTATATTTTTTTGGGTTTTTAACACTTTAGGAAAAGTGCTAATGAACTTTTTGAGATTTTGATAACTTTACAAAAAAACTTTTTACAAAAGGTGGTATATGTGCAAGAATGGGTCTGAAAAAGGTTTAACACACGCTAAAGCCTCCCCGGCAGCGGCGCCAAAATTTGATTGGCCTCCAAACGGTCAAGTTTAATCACTCAAGCTAGCCACTTGTGAATGGCTAACCGTAATAAACTTAAAACTGCTCAGAAACCAATACAATGAAGATCAGGAGAATATAATGAATTCCCGGGTCGTTAAGTCCCACGGAGACTCAATGGTGTTTTAAAACTTGATCAGATGATAGAGTGATCACTAAGGATAGTGATCAGTAAAGATTTGGATTGGAAATTACACTACTGATTGATTGGAATGTATTTGGACACAGAATTGGAAAGCACGACAATCAGATACAACAAACGTAAATAAGTACGTTTAAAAACTACGCAAACGTACAAAATAAAAAGTGAGATCTAAGAAATAAAAGACCTAAAAATATGAAAATGATATTTTTGGAATCCTAAAAATAAAAGAAAATTATTGGAAAAAGAAAATTATTTTTATAACTATTTATTTAATTATTATTAATTAAAAACTATTTTAAACTATTTATTAATACTCTAAAATAAAAGAAAATATGAAATAAGGCTAGAAAAATAAAATTATGATTCAGAAAAATCTAAAATATTATAAAACTAATTTTAAAACTGAAAAGATATTTTTTATGTTTTTTAATTATTTATTACTAATTATTTAATACTTTTAACTATTTAAAATTATAATAAATACTAAACAGATTAGGAAAATTATGAAACTTTTTCTAAAAATAACTTAAGGTGACAGAAAACTAAGAAAAATATAAAAACTAGATTTTCTTAAAAATAAGCTAAAAAGAAAAATCAAAAAGCTTAATTCTATTAAATAAATGCTATCACTATATTTAAATTGATATTTTTCTGGATTTTCTTTTTGAAAACTACTTAACTACTTAAAATATGAAACTTTAATGAACACAAAAATTTTACAAATAAAAAATAAGCTATTTGCTACTTAAAAAGCTTAACAGATGGCTTAATGAGCTTAATATGAGGAATTAAGCTCAAACAAGCTCACAAGCTGAAACAAAAGCTAAAATAAGATGCAAATAAGCTAGTACTACTCAAATGAAGCTACAAGACACAAAAGCACATACTGATAAGCTACTAAAAAGACAATAAGCACTTGGCTTAAACTGAGAAATGGACAGAACAAAAGGCCACTTGCAGCCCTATCAAACAAGCTAGAAAATGAAATATGAAGCTTGGGACCTCTAGATGGCTAGGTCAGCTTTCCAAAGAACCAATAATCACAGGATTTGACCAAGAAATAAGCTCTGTGTGAGCTTATGATTGAGCTTGTAAAACTGGTGCACATGGCACTTTTTCAGAACAAGTACTCAAAATAAGCTAGATAAAAAGCACTAAATAAGCTGATTAAAAGTGAATGAGTATTTTTCTAATTAAGTTAAGCAACTAAAATTTAATATCCCAAAAGCTATTAAGCTAAAACTCAATATTAAACACACAGTGAAATTCTAAAGTTTATTCAAAAACGACCAAATGGAAATTTGACTTTTTATAAAAACCAAAAGAGTTGACTAAAATGACATTTAAACTGATTCTATTAACTGATTATGTTGTTATAAGGTGGACTAAGATTGGTTTGGGCAATTTTAACAACTTATGAACACAAAATCATGACCATGAATCATAAAAATCCAACAGTTAGCAACCAAAATATGATCAAATGCTATTTTGACTATTCAAGAACAAAGACTGGTTTACTTGGTTGAAATGAGATATTAGGACCAAGTGTGACACAGAACAAGCACAAACAATCAACACAAACAAGACCTACTATGGTTTAAACAAGCAAGTCCAAACACCCTTTATATGACAGATTTGGTGATTATCAAAGCAAAAATCAACTTAAAACCATGGAACTGATTACAGACCTTATAATATTACTTAATAAGACTAAAGAAACATTAAACAACAATACTAACAACAAGAAACTAAGAAATGACAATTATGAATTTTTAACTGTTAAAACTAAATTTTATAAACTACAAATTAAAGAGAACAAGTTACTGGTTTTAATACTTAAATACACTTAACTAAAGCTAATGAACACGAAAACACAGAGATTAAAGCTAATAAATAACTAAAACAGTGAAATGCAAAAATGAACAAAAGGCTTACAAAGTAGAGTCCAAGTGAAAACTGAGAACCAAAGATCAAGACCAATCCTAATAGCTTTCCACAAAGCTTCTAACCCAAGGCCATCCACAATCTACCCTGCTCCAGCTGTGAACACCATTTCCATGGGATTTTTGAATTTTCAACTATTTATTTGGTATTTTTGGTAATTTTCTCTTTTTGCTTCTAAACTGGCTTTTAAGGTATCTAATAGCTTTTATAAGCTATATAGGAGCTTATGTGGCTTATGCAGTCCATAAGAACATCTACAAACAATATTTGATCATTCATGAGATTTTCAAAATAAGGAAAATTTGCATAATCTGAAATATAACTTGATACTGGAATTGATGTTTCACAAAAGCTTAATTATGCAATAAAAACTTGAAATACAGAGTTTAATAAGCTAAAACATACACTGAATTTAAAAATAAGCTAAAACGACATTAAGTAAACTAAATTATGCTAGATGATGTGATACATTGCTTCTCCTCCTCTTTATAATGACATTTGTGACTCTATGTTGACCTCTGAATGTATCCCACCTCATCTGAGCCATTGAAATCATCCAACTCATCATATCCGTCCATTTGGATTTTTGGCGCCAATTTTCTTTTGAGCAGGTTATAGTCAATTAATGATCTTGGATGATTGTGGTAGTGGAGGGGGTTGGTAAACAACTGGGAAGACAAGTGGGATGTTGAAAAAGTGGAAAAACTACCTCTGGTTTTGGATATCAGGCATGGGAGAGGAGAGTGAACAGTGCCTGGTTTTTAGGCGGGGTTTGACCTTTTTTGACCGTTTGATATAACGGGGGTGGGGTTGGGCTTGGTTGGGATTGGATTTGGGCTGGGTTGGATAAATACAAAGGGTGTCCGTTTGGTGTAGCTTATAAACACAAGGACTAACTTTGCAATTCGGCCAAAGTTAAGGGACCAAACTTGACTTTTTCCAATGTTATCAAAAGGACCAATCTTGACAAACTTTGATAGTACAAGGATAAAATTTGATCATTTTCCATTTTAAAATATCCAAGGACTAAATTTGACATTTTTCAAAGTTTAGGGACTTTTTCTGCCATTTGACCAAAGAATCATTCAAGGACCAATTTTAACAACTTAGAATATTTCAGGGACCTTGAATGATAAAATTCCACATTTTTGGATTCCAGGTACTAGATTTGACAACTTTTAAATCTTGGGGGACTAAAACTGCCAATTTTGCAAACTTGATACATTTTTCATCTGATTTTGATATTTTTGCATTTGAAACACATAAAACACTGATTTGTGATATTTTCATCATTTTGATGCATTTTTGAGTGTTTTCAGATGATTTTGCAGTTTATATTGTACAAAAATGATGAGTATTTAGACACTCATCAGTCAAACACACTCTCAGGTGTTTGACAGGAACAACTTCCTTGAAGATCTTAGGAAGGCAAAGTGATGTGAAGGAAAATCAAGTGGTTATGTTGCCTTTTTTTTTTTTTTTTTTTTTTTTTGAAAAAAATGTGCTGAATATTTAATGTTCAATATGAAATTAATGAATCTACATGTTATGTTCTTGTGTTATAATTTGTTAATTTTGTTGTTAATTTTTGTATTCCTTTTTGATTGTTGTTATATATGTTTTGATTGTATTGAGTGTTGGTAGAACTATGGTCCTTGCATAAACAATGTATGAATATAGGGGACTAAGGTTTTAGTCCCCTATCCTTTCCTCACATTTGCATAAAGTTATAGGAAGCACTTTATTCTCACATTTTACCCCAAACTTGAATTCATAAACCTAAAGGCTCAATTAAGTGAAATTGCATCAAAATGGGTAAATCTATAGCTCGTAGACAGATTAAATGCTCCAATTGTCAAACTGTTGGACATAATAAGTCTAGGTGTCACAAGGATCAAGTACCAAAACCAACAAAGGAAACAAAGGTGCGAGGTATAAAAAGGCCTTCTGATGGCAGAAGGCAACAAGTATTCATTTAATTATCATTTGCATAACGATTGTTCTTGTGTGTTTACATTGTAGTTGATGTGCAAATCTATTACTTTTACAGTGGATGGATGAAGACGATATAAGGCAGACTATGGAACAAGAGTTTCTTGAAGCTCTTTATGGGCAAGAAGAAGAACACACAATGTTGGAGGAAGATGAAGAGCATGCAAGGATGGATGAAGAAGCATTCCAGCAGTTTTTGGAAGAGGAGAGAATGTACAAAAGAATTGAAGAGGAAAGGAATAGGAAAAATTGGCCAGAAGAAGCAGAGTTTGAGGCAGCTTACTATGGAGTGGTTGTGGAGGATTTATATCCAAGACATCCATATATGCTGGATAAAAAATGTTGATCTGCTGTTAGTAGGTTGTAGCCATTTTTAATTTGGACACCATCATGTTTGAAATAAATTTGTTTTTGTTGACTTTATAAGTCATAATTGGTTATTCCAAACACCCCCTAAACTGCATATGTTGACTCTATTTTAAGCATTTATGTTGTCTTTACTCCCATCTACTTGTTCAACAACCACAACTCCCATCTACTTATATAATACATCTTAAGTCATCAATTCTTTATCATACCAACATATTATCACCATGGATGCAGAAAATGGCTGTCAAATGGTATGCCTTAACTGTTGGGTTGAAAGTGAAAAAAGGGTTGGATTGACCTTTTTTGCAAGGCGTCCACCTTATATAGATTTCATGTGGGATGTTTGTCCAGTGTGCCTTGACAAAAAGGGAAACACATCTTATACTGATAGAGGTGGTGTTACAAGGGAAAACACAACTACAACAGATATTGGTGGATATGTAATGGGTCTACATATTTCTGCATCTACTAGAGTTGGTACTTCCTTGGGCAGTGATGAAGAAGAAAGTGAACCACCTGAAGCTGAAATACCAAGTGGAGAACGCCTAAGCCAAACACCACGTGAAGCACCTGCAACTGAAAGACAAAATGGAGAACTCCCAAGACAAACACCACGTGAAGCACCTGCAACTCAAAGACCAAACGGATCACCTACTAGTCAATTAACCAAGTGAATTACCTGCAAGAAATGCTATGTTGTCTTTCAGTCTAAATGTAACTTAACTGATATGTGTGTACTTCTTTTGTTATAAGAATTGAATTTTGGTTACAATTTGTATCTGTTGACTTTATAAGTCAAATTGTGTTATTCCAAACAGCCCCCTAAACTGCACATCCAATTGCAACATGAACAACGTAAACAGCAAAACCGAAACTACAAATGCAAACAAAGGATATTTTAAAGACTAAAAAAATTCGGTGTGGTTAATAATTTTTGGGTTTATGTTGACTTTATAAGTCAAAATGGGTTTTTCCAAACACCCACCTAAACTGCATAAGCAAATGCAAACTACAAAATGAAAACAATAGGGCCAAAATGTACATACACCATCAACTAATTATACCGTATAAAGCAAAATATACATGTTAACAAGTATTGTTTTCAGTAACCATCATCAGCCAAAATATATACATCTTCATTACATCAACAACTAAAAATAACAGGTGGACTTCTTGATGGGAGACTTGATATTCATGGGGGGAGACTTAAGCTCCTTAGGGGGAGGCACATACCACTCATTCCTATTTGTCCTGGAGCATCCCACAGCCGCTCCAAGACCAAGTACAACATTTGTAATCTTTTCCCTTGTTTTTGGCCTTTTATGAACAAGGGTGGTAACAAGTTGTTTGGAAGCATTGGGAGTGGAAGCTTGGGAAGTGGAACCTTTCAAAGTAGTACTCATAGAAGACATGATCCCAAACTCATCATCAGATGTGTCTGAAATAATGATGACATCAACTTCATTTCCTTTCAATTTAGTATCTGGAAAGATAGCCAAACAAAAAGAAATCAGAGTTCACCCATTACAACTTTCTTAGTTTGCAAACATTAAGTCTAACCTTTCTCAAACTCCTTATTCTCATATTTTTTCCACAAGTCTTCAAGTATCACATCAGCAATTTCATCTCCTATATCCTACTTATTCCCATAAGTAGCCATGGCATACTCAATCATATCGTCAGATACCTTTAGTTTGCTATAATCCCTTTTTTTGGTAGATTCTGACACTGCTCGGATTTCTTGCAAATAAAATAGGGTTATTTATGCTCATTCCTGACTGGTAACCTTAAAATGCCAATTACACAAATACAAAAAAAACGAACTAACCTTTCATCGCTTCAGCTTCTTTTGCAAATCTGCATAAATCTTCAACCATTTCATTAGACATTTCATCTTCTTGTAACCAAGTATCCCCATATTTGGCCTTCAAATATTTTACCATCTCATCAGGTAAAAGTAAGGCCATTGTCTGCCATTGTTAAAGTGTATGTGAGGGTTGTGTGACGAGGGAAGGAAACGATCAAGATGGTATACGAATAGCTTCTCTCTGGTTGAGTTAAGGTGTGGTATAAATGTGTATGGACTATAATACCCTCGACTAACTAACATAAATCAGACGTTGACCTGGCGTTAATGGTCAAGGGACGAGTTTAGCCTATAAAAAACTTGTGTTGGACTCCCAACGATGAAAAAAGCAAGTTTTTTCCCAACGTGATGTTAAGGTACAAGATTAGGGACCAACCGTGTATTTTACTCTTTGATTTATGTGTAAACTTTGTGTGTGCACGAAACTTATATAACTATATGCAATTATCTTTAAAGACACAATATTCAGTATTAATACAAAATAATTTTTTTTTGTCAAAACCCTGTGCGTGCACAAATATTATAACTAGTTTGTCTTATATGAATAAATATATTTTAAAGTGTTTGAAACACTAAAAAAAAGAATTTTTAAAAATAACTAAAAGATGAAAAGACAAGAGTGTAAAAAAAGTATGTATGAAAACTTTTTGATCACCTTTGAAAGTTTCAATTTTCAGAAATACTCCCCATCCACATGTACTTATATATTTTTTAAATTTTGCACACTGAGGGAATCGTTCGCACTTATGAAATGATAGACTCTAAATAGACAAGTCCTTTGCAAGACATGTTTACATCGCTAGTTAAAGGGATCCATTATCGGCTTTTAGGTGACAACTAACCCTAATAACCAACTTGAAATTATTACATGTCTAGGTACAAGTCTATAGAGAGTTTCTCGAGATATTACTTTCAGCACTTGGTCTATCTCTAAGTCGAGTATTATTGAGATAAAGTCGATCAAAGTTTTAATCACATTTTCTCCTCCCCCAAAAATAGCATATCCATGGTATTTTTTATACCAATTTGATTAAAATTGTTGCTTTTAAAGCTTGCATGGAGAAACAGATTTTATTACATGAACATTTTTGGAGAATTTTTGTTTTGAAATACTCCCTCTCAAAACTTGCATTGGTTTTGAGAATTTTAAACTTTTTCTAAAGTTAGAAGGAATGAGTCTTCTTGAAGCAAAATTTTTGAAAGATTTTGAAAATCCAGTCTGAATAATTCTTGAACAAATTTTGCTTGAAGGAATATGATACCTTTTGTTGTTTTGGAAATTTTGTTTTTAAGGTATTAGGAGAAGAAATTTGAAATCTTATCTTATCAAAATGGAAAGAAGTTTTATTCAGATGATTTGACATTTCAGTTTTAAGAAAAGTTCTTTATTTTAAACTGCTCCCCCTCAAAACTATAAAACTGTTTGAAAGTTTGAGGGATGGAGTCTTCTTAAGCAAAATTGTGAAAGAATTTGAAAGTTTAGATGGAAAATTTATTGAACAAATTGTGCTTAAGGTTTGTACAACCATTTGTAAGATATGCAAATTTGGCTCACTATGACAAAGATTTTGAAAGAATGATTTGGAAATTCAGTTTGAGAAATATTTGTTTTGTATTTCAAATTAGGATTAATTTTATATATCACCCTACTTTCATGATTAATTTCATATATATCCAAAGTGCAAGTATTGAATGCATAATGTACAATGTTTTTAATGCATGTTTGGGTATATATGAAATTTCCAACTAAAATGAGGGAAGATATGAATTTGCTCCTTCAAATTAATAAGTTTTCACTTCTTTTTACATAGGATTATTGCACTTATGCGGACAAAAGGGTCCTTTTAGGATAAATGTACTAAGTTGATAAAATCATTTGCGTAACACTTTGCTTTCTTTGAAAACTGAGTTGTGCACTGTAATGTGTACACAAGTCATGAAACAAGAATTTAGAGACGACATGTTTTGAAAACATTTTAATGAGCTCTCGTTCAACCATCTTTACATTCCATATCATTGTTGAATGACATTTTTAGAACCGTAAAGAATATCAATTATACGATAGTCATAGAAGAATATTATTGGATTTTTTTTTTTAATTTTTTGTATTTTGCTTTTATATGTTTTATATTTTTGTATTTTTTTTAAAATTTTTTTACATGCGAAGCTTTGTTTTGAAAGATTTTCAAGAAAGTTCGACAATTCTGTCTTGAGGTAGGCTTCACATATAATTCTGTCGACCAACTGGGAATCCGTCTTGAGGAAGTATAGCTCAATTGTACCCTTTTTCACGTGCTCTTTATTGAAGTGGTAGTGAACTGCGACATGCTTCGTGCGGGAATGCTAAACCTGGTTGTACGAGATGGCTATGACACTATTTGAATCACAATAAATTGGGATGTTGTTAAAGAGAAAACCATAATATGATAGTTGCGTGCGCATCCAAAGAACTTGCATGCAACATGCATATAAAGACACATACTCGGCCTCGGCAGTCGACATCGCCGTGCAATCTTGCTTTTTGGACGATTAACTTACTAACTTTTCACCAAGAAATTGGATACCGCCTGATGTGTTTTTTGCATCGATTTTGAAACCTGCTTGATCACCATCTGAAAAAGCAGTGAGTTTAATTGGGGAGTCCTTCAGATACCTCAAGTGTATGGCGCCGATGAGGGGAGCCGGAGACGAAGATTACTAAAACACGACAATGCTTAACTATGAAGTTGAATACATAGTACAATTTACGCTTCATCATTGTTGGGAGGTTTTAAGAAAGTGAGCGAAATGGAATGACACTGAAGTTCCAAACTTTGAAGAAAGTGTCCGACTATGATCAGTGTCCAAGAGATACAAGTCATCTGGGTCTTGTTCGTTCAACCCGAAGTCTGGTGATGATAGGTTTAATCTGAATAATGATGCTAGATACGACGAGGAAGATGAGGTGCATAAAGAGAGACGGCCAGTAGGCATGGAAAAATCAAAAGCATTGAAGAAGAAAGGGGCGGGATCGTCGGGAACGTCAGCAACTACGAATGACGAAGCATTGGCTAGGATGATGATCTCTGAATTGACACAGCATAACGAACGTGCCATGGAAATGAAGAAAAAAGAACGCTTTGAATTTTTGGAGATAAAAAAGAGGGAGGAGGAAATGCAGGAATATAAAGCAAAATAAAAGGACTTAATGTTTTATATGCATCAATATGATTACTTGAATGGGGATGCACTCAGGGGCATGAAAGAGATAAGGGCGGGTATCAAAGAGAAGTGGGGTTTACCATTTTAGTTTACGTTTTTTATTCCGTATGTTTAAGTTTTTAATAATCTATGTAATGTTTTAATTCCGTAGGCTTAAGTTTTTAATAATCTATCGTAAGCTTAAGTTTTTAATAATCTATTTAATGTTTTAATTCCGTCAATTTAAGTTTTTAATAATCTATGTAATGTTTTAATTTATGAATAAAGATTTTTAATTTCGTACATGTACGTTTTAATTCGTACATTTACATATTTGTTTATGTTAATATTTACGTTTTTATTTTATAAATATAAAGTATTTAATTAAATAAAAAAATAGAGGGAGTGTGGAAAAGTGAGTGGAGAGAGGCACTGAATGAGTCACCTAAACACTCTTTGGATATGTAATCTTCGTGTGTTGTATCATTGGGTGTTGTTGATATGTGATGATTGCACACTGACACAAAATTGATACTGTAAGTTATTTTCCTTCTCTTCTTTAGGGCCCGTTTGGTTTGTAGGTGGGTTTATGATTAGGATTTGGATTTGGTATAAGTTTTATAAATATTAAGAAAGATAAAATACATAATTGCTATTTTATTATATATATAAAAATATTTAAATAGAAAAAGTTGTACTGTATTTGAAAATTTTCATATTCACAAATGGCTTAGAATATGCCACGTTAGTCATGCATAAAAGTAACCATCAAAACCCACCCTTTCCCCCTAGATTTGAAGATGGTCGTGTATCTGGAATTTGTGGCCCTCTTCAACCTCAAACTGGGAACCAAACATTGCTTTTCTGTCTCAACCCAAAACCTCCCCCATTAACCCCCCAACCAAACGGGCCCTTACTTTTGCTCACTCTTCTTTTCTTATCTTTCAAAAAGAAACTTGGGGCACGTTTGTTTGAGTCAAAGGAATTACTTTAGTATTTGGATCTGATTAATAGTTAAAAATCTGGATTGGATTTAAGTTAATTTTTTATAAATAACATTTTGGAGTGATTTTGTCACTTCATTCTTATTGAAAAAACAATTGGGCCAACAGGAGAGCTCAATTTCGTCACGTAAGCAAAATCGTGTGATGTGATTGGTTAATAAAAGTCAAAATTAAATTGATTTTCGTCAAACTTTAATAAATTTGGTGGAGAAATTTGATTTGATAAAAAAACACATAAAATATAGGTGTCAAATTTGTGAAAACAAAAACTTAAAAAAAGAGGAGGTAATTAATAAAACTTTAGGTGGTTGAATTTTTAAAAATTATATAGAGTTAAGTGTAATATTATAAGTCTACATGTTTTTTAATAACTTTGGATTATAAAAAAATACCCCTTATACTTTATACCATTTATACTTTATATCTAAAAAATACAATGAATATATTGTTTTAAAATAACAACATATAAATTTGCATAAAATTATAAGTATCAAAATTTTACTATATACGTTCAATAAGGACTTATTTATTTCATTTTTAAAAGTTTAATCTATGTGGAAACGAGTTTACATTTTAAATACGGCTAAATTACTAAAAACGAGACTATAATTATCAAATTGTAAGCACGAATTACTTTAATATAGAAAAAAATACACGTGATTGTACTTATAACAATGACTCACGTAATTCTTATTTATTTATATAAGGATATCTAGAAAACCATTTTTAAAAAACTTTAAGGAGTATACTTTAACTTTATCAATGCTCATTATGTGCTATTAAACTTACATCATGTGTAAAACATAATATCATAGTGAAATTTTAATAACAACATCAACATAGTTTTCAACTAAATAAAATTAAATCTTGAGTTACTTAACATATTTTTTTACAAACATTTTCTCAAATTCTAATGAATAATGCATAATGAAAAACTCGTGCTTAAGTATTAGTTGTACTTATATCATAATGTTCACGGGCAAATTCTTATATGTGTATATACTGAACTAGAATGTTAAAATAAATTTGATTTATGTGTAAACTTCGTGCGAAACTTACATAACTATATAATTATATGTAATTACCTTTAAAGACACAATATTCAATATTAATACAAAATAATTTTTGTTGTCAAAACCTTATGCGTGCACAAATATTATAACTAGTTTGTCTTATATAAATATATATATTTTAAAGTGTTTGAAGCACTAAAAAAATGAATTTATAAAAATAACTCAAAGATGAAAAGACAAGAGTGTGCCACGTCGTATTACCATGCATTTACACACTATCTCACATTCAAGGAACCAAGATATTTGAGTTTTGATGGGTCCATTCTCGGACATCCCCCTTAACCAAACATTGATATTCAGCCAAAAGTCAAATCCTAACACTAGTCACCTATACCAAACGCACCCTGATATTATTAAAGTTGGATTACGATAAACATTCAAAAGACAAAAACACACACTTATTTTCTCTCTCAGGAATTGTCAAACACTTCAGTGTAAGTTTAATTCATCACTTTTTATATATTTATACACTTTTTTTTATGTAATTTTAATAATTTATAATTATATACGGTTTATTTATTTGTTTCGGTGTAAGCTCAAATTATCATCTATATGATTTAGTTACATATTAATTTATCTACTAGTAATACACTATACTTCGTATATTTTAATGTGTTTATAAGCTTTATTATACTTTTTTTTGTTGTTGTGATTTTGTAGCTTAATTTGTTGTTTGGAATGAAGTGAAGTTGTTAGTCAAAGGTTGTGATTCTGAGTATTGGAAGAGAGTGACGTAAGGATGACGTCACGAGATAGAGTAGGAGGAAGTAGTGGTGGAGGAATGTCGGAAGCGACGCCGCGGCGGAGGATATTGCGGACACAGACGGCGGGGATTCTCGGTGAGTCCATATTTGATAGTGAGGTTGTGCCATCGTCGTTGGTGGAGATTGCGCCGATTTTGCGTGTTGCGAATGAAGTTGAAGCGAGTAACCCTAGGGTTGCGTATCTTTGTAAGTGATTTTGTTTGTTTGTGTATTTTTGATATTGTTGCGATTAGTTTGTAAACCGTATGGTGAATCGAATAGGAAAATTTGCTTACATTGATATAGCGGTGGTTTTATGCTTACTTTTAAGCTTTTATTTGGTGTCAAAACGAAGCCTATTATGTGAATTGGGGCAATGTTCAACTGTCGTATGCTTTTAGTTTTGTATGTATCGTCATTGTTATGGCTGCTGCCAGTTTTGTATTTATTTAGGCCAGTTGATGTGAATGTATATTATTTATAAATGGTGTGGTAGTAGTGTTTGAAATGAGGGTAAATGGTTTTTCATCATGTCTATTAGTTAGTTATTAGTTAGTTAGCGTGTAGATTGATATTCTAGGTTTCTACCAAATTATTTATATAACAGAAATTTTAGTGTTTGTTCAGAAGAAGTGTAAGGTGCATAATATGTGCCGATTCTATCTGTTGTTCCCCTTCCAAGGGGAGGTTCTTACTAAGGTATTAATTCAGAATATTTTTTTTTGTCGGGATTTATATAACTAAAAATCATTGGGTGATGCATACATGATAATACTGTGTGAGGAAGCTTTGTCAAATTATTCTTAAAGGTGTATCGTGTTGTTAAGTGTAAGCTCATGGAGTTTGTATCGGGGAAAATGTGGTATCTTGTGACATGTAATTTAGCTCTTAGTTGGTGATATGCCGAAAAAGTACCAAGACATAGTTGGTAAAAGGTTGGATGTACATCTGCAATGAGGCACTCTATTTTGTTCTAAATCATTGTTGATGGATTTACTGCAGGTCGGTTTTATGCATATGAGAAAGCCCATAGGTTGGATCCCACGTCTAGTGGACGTGGTGTCCGGCAATTCAAAACTGCCCTTCTTCAGCGGCTTGAAAGGGTAAGTAGTGTATTAAATCTAAAATGTCGTTTTTGGTTGTTGGGAAATAATCAATGAAATATTCGATGTTATTATGAATAGGACAATGATCCAACCTTGATGGGAAGGATGAAAAAAAGTGATGCGCTTGAAATGCAGAGTTTTTATCGACATTACTACTCTAAACACATCCAAGCTTTGGAAACTGCTGGTGATAACAAAGACCAGTAAGTGTTTTAAGTACATTTAACATTTTTTATTTTTCATGCTTAACTCTATATTTCTTCAGTGCACAGCTGACCAAAGCATACCAAACTGCTAATATTCTATTTGTGGTTTTAAAGTCTGTTAATCTTACACAAGCAGTGGAAATAGAAGAGGAGGTGAATGATCTTTCCTACCCTGTTGTTTTGCTCCTGTTTTACTATTTTGACTAAGCTGGCTGTCCCACAGATGCTGAAAAAACATCTTGAAGTTACAGAAAAGACAGAGATGTATCTTCCGTACAATATACTACCTCTTGATACTGATAGTGCAAATCAGGCTATTATGAGATTACCCGAGGTTTGTATTTGGAACTTCTGTCTAATCGTATGTTTATTACACTCTTTAAATCCTTAATTAACTTTATTTAAAGTAGAGCAAACAGCAAAATTCATCCATGTGGTTTGTTGAACTTTGGCAGTAATCATCCCTTGCGCAAATGTCATCCTGTAAGAGCAAATTTCTAGCATATTACATCCCTGAGAGCATAGGGTATCATGACATGCTAATTTTTCTTTTTTCGGTGCCACCTCATCGCCACTTCACTATTCCCACTTTTAACACTCACACACCAAAATACCCTTTCACTTATAACATTTCTTTCACATGTAATTTGGGTCCCACTATACCCAATTAAAACACAACACCCACACACAAAAAACAATTAAAAATAAAGAAAAAAAGAGAAAGGAAACTGGCATGCGCCACTTAAATGGCTTGGGATTTGGCATAAGAGGGAGAGGGCATGGTGGCATGCCATTGAGGGTGCCAAAATGCATTCCACATAGGATTTGGCATGAGTTTGTGTTACCATAAATAGTAGTATTTTTGTTGGAGGCATGAGACTGTACTCTCACAAAAACGTGCTCACCAATGGCGGAGCTTGAACATCATGTTTGGGGGCCAAAGCATTTCGAAAATTGATTGTAACCTTCTTATATAAGTGACCATCTGTATAGTCATATAGAAAACAAAAGGTAAAACTAGCAAACTACCACAACTTATTATATAAAGTACTAACTGTGAACGATTTTCTTGAACTCTTCGAAAGCTTTATGCATTCATATCTACTCATTTTACTATAAACGATAGTAATTTGTACTAGACAACGATAGCAAACCAAATACATGTTAGGAATTATATAACATGACAATCATATATAAAACACATAAAACATCAAAGAAACATGCGGAAGCGTATAGGAACGATAAATGAATAGCTAATTAACATAAACATAAAGTATGCGTACCTTTTTTATTCTAGCCGAACAAGAATCAATTCCTCAAACTAGCAAGTGGATGAACCTTAATTAGGGTTTATAAGGATTATGTGAATTACCCCTTACCGTTTTGTAATTCAATCCAAGATACTAACAATAGTGTGTTAGTGCCACGTTCTTGTACACACATACTATAACAAATTAAAGTAATGCTAGTTTTAAGAACACGAAAATATTTGTTTTGGAAAAACAAGTGTATCGACACCCTTGTGGAGGTGTACGATCGGTTGGACAAGAAAAACACACAAACACTTTTAGGTTTTTAGTTTAGGAGTACAAGAGATAGAATATAATGACCCTAGGCCTTGTATATATACACAAGATAACTTGGTGACCAAGTTAAACTTGGATTGGGTTTGGAAACCCCTTGGCCGATCGGTCCATGCATCACTAAGGGTTTCCGGAACCTTCTCGATCTCTATTTTAATATCTAGTCCTTCCATTTAACATTTAACGATCGTTAGTCCATTACACTTAATTAACTTAACGTTCGTTATATATTTCGTGTAAATAATAAATAAATATAACATTTTCTATTTAATTATTAACTTTAATTCTCATACGCAAAGTGTGCAATCCCGTGGTCTCGAGTTCGATCCTAACTCATGTCTACTAATTTATATCCATAAAACCAACAATACAAAGAGTTCGATCCTAACGCAACACCCCTTCTAGCCACTTATATCCTCTACCATTGGTGCTCACCAATATGCTGGTGAAACACTCCAAGAAACAAGATGTTACCCAACTACAAGATGTTACCCAACTGCTTCTTTTATGAACTTTGGAAAAACTTAACAAACCATTACACAAATTTGGAGACAAAATGGGGTAGATTACACTTGGGCTGCTTTTGTTTGTTAAGAGACAAATTTGGAGACAAAATGCTTTTGTTTGTTAAGAGACAAATTTGGAGACAAAATGCTGGTGAAACACTCCAAGAAATAAGAGGTGTTACAAAGTGATTTTATGAAAAGAGAATAATTGTGGTAAATGAAGGTGGATGGGTTTGGTGAGGAAAAAGATGGGAGAGATATAAAAAGTGGTTAAAAGGCTTTATAAAACTCTGCAAAAAAAAAAAAAAAAAAAAAAAAAAGAAAGAGGAAAAACGTAATTTTTACCTCTTTTGTCTTAAAAAAATCAAACATTCTTCATCACAAATGTCTGCCCGCTTAGAGGCCGGATTCTAGAAGCTCTTCTTCATAAAAAACAAACAACACCTTAGTCCTCGGTCCGTGGTTTTGGTCTAATTCGGTCTCGGTCTGGTCCGGTTTTTGCCGGTCCGGTCCGAACTTAGACCGATGCTCAACCCTACCTTCATCCCATATTCACTTATCTTGTTGGAGGCTAACCTCCTTCATCCCATCATCTTCATTTAGTGACTAATTTTGCAACTACAACTTTTTGTCACTAACATCCTTTTTCCTCCTTTTTCTTGGAGGATTTAGAGAAAGGTAATTTTTTGTCGAGAGTGTGTGTAGAGGATTTGTGTGAAGATTTTTTTATGGAGAATACATATATTTTTTTGTGGAGGATTTTGTTGAAGGGTAATTTTTGTGTTTTTGTGGAGGATTTTCCAAAGTGTGACTCCCCTTTAGAAGTTGCAGCTTGAGTAGCAATTTGTGAGCTCCCACTTTGATTGAATTTTGACCATGATCATGTGTGTAAATTTGACACACAACTTGGGACCATTGTTACTAAACTTTTTCAACTTGAGTCCGCGCAATGGTACCAATTTCTTTGATTTTTCTTATTAAAATCATTTTTTAAAACTTATTAGTAGTCAAAGTAAAACATGAATATGTTGAAGAAGTTAACAAGTTTTACATAAGACCCATTTGACAACTAATAACATCATTGATACTTTTCAATGTATATAATTCTTATTAGAAATGAATCAAAGAATTACAAGGGATAGTTGCAGAACGCTATCCCAATTGAATGACGAATGTAACTATTAGTGCACTGTGCACGACGTAGAGACCTATTGTGATTGGGATTTTTTTCACCCAATAACACGACAAAATGCACCATGGTTGGTGCCATTTGCTGCGCCATTCGTCCCATCGCCAGCCCATTAACAAGCGTGGTTAGTTTTTTTATTTTTTATTTTTATTATTATTTTTTTTTAGTAAGTGGGTATTTTTGGTGGTGTGTTATGGGACCACTTGCGAACTGCGTTTGGCTGTTCTGCCTTTGAGAGAATAGTGACATTCCTTAAAATTGACAGTTTGTTTAGCAGCATCTCTAACTATTCAGATATAGGTGTTTTAGTTATAGTGGTGTTATTGGGCGTGTGCTGAGGTGGCAACCCAATAACACTTATTTGCACTCCGTGCATTTAGTTGAAGTTTATGGATGAACAACACAAGCATGCTAGGTTAGCTTTGTGTGTTCTTAGGAGCTATGTAGTTATCTCGGTCGGAAATCACATATAGTTCAAGGACCGAGATATGAAATAGCGGTTATCGCGGTGAGATATCGGTGAGATATCGGGTTTTTATAATCAGTAGGCATGTTTAAGTTAGTTTAATTTATTTCAATTAGGCACTTTTATCAGTACTCATTAGGCATAATAGATATATAAGTTAGTTCAATTTAGTTCAATTAGGCACTTTTATCATTAGGTGTTTTTATCAGTATTATCAATTTGACAATGTATAAGTTAGTTCAATTAGTTGTTTTCATCACTATATATAAATTAAGTCAAGAAGAATTGAAGAAAAGAAATATGTAATTAACCAATTACCTCTTAGGATAGATCTGCTACAGCAGAAAGAATTAAGTGAATTAAGTCAAGAAGAAGAAAAGAAGAAGAAGAAAGAAGATCTGCCACAGCAGATGAATTGAATGTGTGTTCTTTATTATTAGGTATTTAATTGGGTTTTTAATTGGGCTAAGTGGGTTTTTTAATTGGGTTCTTTTCAGTTGGGTTTTTTTTACAGAACTTAGTGTTAAAAAAAAGTCAAAATATCGCCAAAATATCGAAAATATCGCCGATTTTCAAAATATCGTCAAAATATCGGAAAATATCGCCGATATTAATCGGATCCGATATTTTGGGCCGATATTTTGAACCGATATTTTTTCTAGGGGCGAGATGCGAGATATCGACGATATATCAGCGATATATCGCCGAGATTAACTACATAGCTTAGGAGAGGTAGGGATGAGCACGGTACCATAATGGTACCGAACCCGTACCGAATTGGTGGTACCGATTTTTTTCCGAGCATGAAAGTGGGTACCGGTACCGTACCGGACGGGATTCGGGTACCGGATCCAGTACCGGTACTCGGTACCGGAAAATCGGTACCTATACGGTTCTTCCTGTTTTTGTTAAACCCAAAAAGGATTTCAAGAAAATGCAAAAAAAAAAAAATAATAAATAAAGGAAAAAACATGTATTTCAAGTGATTTCAATCCACGACGTCTCACAAAACGCAACCAACACTTACATAAATACATCACCAAGATATTCGTAACATACAAACGTTTCAAAACTTATAAAATAGGTTCGGGTTTAATTTTTGTGAGTGGTTATGAAGGATCTATAAATGCCACAATAAGTTTTTCGAACGTTTGGTTTCTTTCCATATGTTCTACATGACTATTGTTTGACCTGGAACGGGCCAAATGAGTGTTTGGACAAAATATTCAATTCAAAAATATTACTCAATTTTCGGTACTTCCCGCTATGGTACCGGTACCGTATTAGTGGGACCAAATTTTTTTTGGGCTCAATTCATGGTACCGGTACCGTACCGTGTATTGAGAGTCGGTACCGTTTCGATACGGTACCGATGCGGTTCCGGTTCGGTACCGGGATTCGGGTCCAAATGCTCATCCCTAGGAGAGGAGGATAATTTCGTAATAATACATTTTGTATTATTTTTTCGTAAGAATACATTTTGTATTATTTTTGTATTATTTTTGCGTAATAATACTTTCTGTTTACGGACTCTCTTATATAGGCAATGATAAAGTTGAAGTCACATGTTATACTAGGTTAGGTTTCAAGCATATTTAATGTTGGCTTCAACTTCCAATGTACTTTATTGAATAGTTAGTTCAACGATTCACCTTTTATCAACCACCCTTGTACTTGTTTGACTTGTATTTGCTTTTTCACTTTTGCTTTTAGGAAGTTCCCGCTCATATTTCAATTATGGCTTTGAGAGAGTATATTGAGTCAGTGAGACTTTTTTTTGGATCTAAGTGACTTTAATGTTGTTTATAACTAGGTACTTTAGTCTGATACATGAGTGATGTAAAGTGTATCTTTAGATGGTCTTCGACGTCCTTGTTAGCTTGTTGTTGATAGAGCTTTATACGACACTCAATATACTTGACACTAATGGATGATTAGTGAGTTGTATAATGGATGATTAGTGCCAAATTTAACAAACCACAAGAATAATTTTTGCAGTTACCTCTTTAAAGTATGTTGATTATTTTGTTTGTAGATTCAAGCTGCCGTTGTTGCTCTTCGTTACACAAGGGGTCTTCCATGGCCTAGGGAATACAAGAGGAAAAAAGAAGACGACGTCCTAGATTGGCTTCAAGTGATGTTTGGGTTTCAGGTAAAGCAAGCTTACCATGGATGTTCTATTCTATTTTTTCACCGACAGTAGTAATGATAAATATTAACTTCTTATTATTTGTAGAAAGATAATGTTGCAAATCAAAGGGATCATCTGATGCTGTTACTTGCAAATGCTCATGCTCGCCTAATGATTGAACCTAATCAGCAGTCGAAGGTTTTTTACACATCAACCTCCTATGGAAGTTTTTTACAACAGTCCATTAAAAAGGGAATACTAAATAGAAAATGCTTCCTCCTCTAGCTAAGATTCCAAATACAATCTGAACTTCAAATCAAATCAACCAACAATAACTTGAACATTTAGGAAATGATAAAAATGTACTTGTATGTTGAATAGTTTTTCCTCGCTTAATTTGTTCTTTCGTTTGTCTTTCGGTCTTCTTTATTGTTAGTTGGATGAGCGTGCACTAAATGGAGTGATGAAGAAACTTCTTAAGAATTACAAGAAATGGTGCAAATACTTGAAGAAGAAAAGTAGTCTTTGGTGAGGCTTCATATGCATCCTTGCTTAAGTTGAATAATTTCACATAATAGGAAATTGGGTGACAACGAGTGTAGGGAAGGTGTTAGCTCGGTAAATTTATAACCACAAAGGATTTTTTTTTTTTTTTTTTTTTTTTTTTTTTTTTTTTTTTTTTGGTATAGTTGATTAAAAAACCCTTACAACAGCCTATATTGATAGGCTCAATATAGGCTAAGAAGCATTAATTGATAGGGTTTGCATACGTACATTTTAAATCAATACAGTAAAGATAAACATTTTCAACAGATAATTACTAGCAAACCTTATCATTTTCTGACATTAAAACAATTGAAATTGTGATAATGATAGAGTAAGCTTATTTTCACATGTTAAGGGTTTGCACACTAACATTTTAATTTTCTATTGTAGGCATCATTTTTATATTAATGTAATTTTGTTTTGTTCTAAAATAGGTTGCCGATAGTACACCCAGAAATTCAACAACGTAAGTTATTGTATACAGGCCTGTATCTTCTTATCTGGGGCGAGGCTGCAAATCTGAGATTCATGCCCGAGTGCCTTTGTTATATCTATCATCATGTATGCTTCTTGTCAAGTGCGTTATAGTTGTGCTGCATATTTTATGATTTTTTCCATTATTTATTATCATTTTAGTTCTCTTTAAGTGGTTTAATATAAGAACACAAGTCCTTTATATAGATATAGATTTCCTTAGAGTTGACGTTATCAACGAAACTCACGGTTCACATATTTTTTTAGATGGCTTATGAACTATATGGTATTCTATCTGGTAATGTGAGTCCCATGACCGGTGAGGATGTGAAACCAGCATACGGAGGAGACGAGGAAGCTTTTTTGATGAAAGTGGTTTGTCCTATTTATGAAGTGATAGCAAGGGTATTCTTTCATTCATTCTATTGTCTTCACTTAATTTAGAAGTTCTGACAAGTTTTCCTATATGGCTGTTTGTATAGGAAGGAGTTAATTACAAAATCCATCCCTGTCGTTTGCATAAGTTACACCTTTTCGTATCCGTCATTTTGTAGAAGACCGGTCCTTTGACCATTAGTCTGTTAGATTGTTGTCGTTAAGTTGTTATGTGCCACTCACGTGATGGTAAATTTGTCTTTTGACACTCCATCATCTATATCTCATTTTTGTATAGGAAGCTATGAGGAGCAGAACAAGGAAATCCGGACATTCCAATTGGAGAAACTATGATGATCTAAACGAGTATTTCTGGTATAGTTTTTTTTTTTTTTTTTTTTTTTTTTTTTTTTTTTTTTTTTTTTTTTGCAATTTAAAGTATTTATTCATTTGTATTAGAGTTAATTACAAAAACCATCCCCGTCGTTTGCATAAGTTACACCTTTTCGTATATGTCATTTTGTAGAAGACCGGTCCTTTGACCATTAGTCCGTTAGATTGTTGTCGTTAACTTGTCATGTGCCACTCACGTGATGGTAAATTTGTCTTTTGACACTCCATCTATATCTCTTTTTCTTTTGTGATATGTTGTTTTTCTATAAAAAAACAAACTCAAAAAAACATAAATTACCATAAGCAACCTAAATCATGCCTCAAAACTAACTCCTACTATCTTATATTATAAAGCATGAATGCCTTCTAAAAATAAAAATACTAAAATTCAGCATTACTTAAAATAGCAATACTAATTAAAACACATTTTATATCATTGATTTCTATACTACATAACTTACAAGTTTTAAAGCTTAACGTACAAAATACAAAGCACTATTTTTTTTAAAGTCTTAGATTTATTATAAACTGTCATAACGGATTACAATAAGATGGCAGGCAAACCAATTCTACTAAAAATGAAATTTTGTGACTTAGGGGTCGCAAAATTACTTTGCACAACCTGTTGAACCCTAGTCAAAAACTCCACAGCTGCCGAAGCTAGGAACCCAAATGTATCAAAAGCAAAAGGGGTAAATACGTGTTGATTCTCTAAACAAGCTTTCTCGTGTTTAGCAACTTTGCTCGATTCCGCTTTCAACGCCGCTTGTTCTGCAACAAACCCATTGTCCCTTAGCCCAACAAGAGGGGACACTCCGGTAAGATCCACACAAGCATGTTTCCCCCCGGCCCATCCAAACACAAGTATATCAGCTGGCCGTAATGTAAACCTCCGTTCAAGCGGATCTGTCAGAAAGTTCACTGGGGCCTCTTTTTTAGAGGAAATTCCTGCTCGTTTAAGAACATCATACAAAACATCCCTAACCAAATCATGCCTGTATTTGAAACCCGGTAACTCCTTGCAATGGACCGCATGCTCGCCAAAGGAATCTAAACAAACCTTGCGGCAGGCTGGGCAAGGCTCATCAGCCGGAAACAGAGGGATCATTAGCCGGTACTTAAGGATAGTCCGGTACTCCAGGGCCGACATATGTTGGCCTAGCCTTTCAATGGGGATAACCGTCAAGAAATCTTGAGCATGAGGAGCTTGGAGACATTCAAACACCGCTTTTTGCCGAAGGGATAAATCAAACTTCTCTCCCAAACTCCGGACGATTCCACTAAAAAGGGCACACGCCAAAACATTTTGGGCTTTAGGTGGGGCGGTGTCCTTGTTAGAGAATGGTCAAAGCACACGCCAAAGCACTATTGATATGGTCAAGATATTTAATGTAGTCAATTAATTAAATGGTCAAAAAATACAATTAATACGATTATTAAAACACCCTTACATAAGAAATACAAATTACCAAACATATTGTACAACCAACTTAAACACAATTCGTGAATTAAATGTCACTAATACAATAATAAAGCACATTATACAAATATTCAAGCCCGAAAGGGCAACGAGCCAAATGGGCTCGAGCCCGATGGGGCACGGGCCAAACGGGCTCGAGCTCGAGCAGGCACGGGCCAACGGGCTTGAGCCCAAACGGGCACGGGCTAAACGAAATTCTTGATATCCGTAAATTTATTGTCAAAAAGAACATAATAAACTAACATACATGATTCACCGGAAAATTTTATTTCACGGTACCCGCCGCCGCAACGCACGGGTACCTTGCTAGTATACTTGAATCATCAATGACATCAAAATTGTAACTAATAATCAAGAGCAAGGTTGTAAATTCAGTCGGCGGTCGACCACCTTCAAGTGATATATCGGTCTTGGTGGCGATATATCGGGTTCTCAGCGGGTACCATAAGTTCTAAAAGAATTTATTTAAAAAAATAAATATTAGCAATATCCTAACAAAATAAGTCAATAACCACAAAAATCTAAAAAGTTTAACATGCTTGAAAAATAAAAACTATAAGTCCATAATTATTTATAATATAACACCCAACTTAAATAGTCCAATTTTTTTCGTGATAGATAATCGGCCCAAAACAAATCTTTTTGATCCAATGGAAGGGGAAGGGATTCGGGAAGAAGAAAAACTAAAATGAGAAAAATAAGAAGAATTTTCAGTCACACATTTCAAATAAGGGAGAGATTTTCAAGGGGAGATGCATCTATTTTAATAGATGCATTTGAAATGTGTTGTTGTGGTTTCTTATCCTTCTCATTTTAATTTTTCTTCTTATTTGATCCTAACTCCCAATGGAAGTCCTTAAACTTAACATACCCTAAACTTTTGCCAACTAAGCACATACAACCCAATTTTTTAGTATCCCTAATCCTAAACACACACACCTTAGTCGCTTCTTCCCACTCCCCACTCCTTGCAGTCACACACACGAATAATAAATCACAAAACCAAATCTCTTTATTTCTGCTCAATGAATCACTAAGCAAAAATACCCTTTATCTTCTTATTTAACTTCGAGCAACAAACGACCCTTTGAGTTCGAATCACTGAATCATTCAAAATGAAGATGAAGTTGTCACGGCTTGTAGATTTTTTAAATAAGGTCTGGGGTACTTGTTTTTCATTTTTTAGATCGATTTTGATCACCGTTTTGACCGATTTTGACCATGGCCGATTTTGACCGATATGATATGTGAATTTCGGTGGCGGTGGACCCCCGCCCACCGCCATGGCACTGATATATCGGCCGCCATGACCAATATTTACAACACTGCCAAAGAGTGATATCTAAATCCAAAAATTCAAAAACATAAATATATAACACAATCATAATCCCCTCAATTCTTTACTTCCACAATACCCATTAACAAAAACAACTTCAACAAACCCACATTGTAACAAAAACATGTAAGGGATCATTGTTTCGTGCACGTTCATATATGGTGTTTTTTTGTTGGTAATGCAAGTTGTATAAAAAGAAAATAAGAAGTTGATCATAAAAAGAGGTTGAAGATGAATGCTACTAAAAGTACGAAAATACCCTTTTCTCCATATCCTTAACGGATACAGATTCAATGATCGTTTGGTCAAAGGATCGGTGTGTTACAAAATGAAAAATACAAGGAGGAACAATGTAATTAATAAAGTTTAAGGACGAAAGGTGTAATTGTGTGCAAACGATAGCCGAGATGTTTGTAACTAACTCTTTGTATTATGTAATGTAATATTTTACTAAGGATATCATGAGCATTTCAGGTCAACAAATTGTTTTCGGTTAGGTTGGCCAATGAGTGATGTTGCTGATTTTTTTGACGAGCCTATAAAGCTACAAGAAGACTCAAATAAGTTAAAGA
Source organism: Chrysanthemum seticuspe (assembly GCA_019973895.1). Lineage (NCBI taxonomy): Eukaryota > Viridiplantae > Streptophyta > Magnoliopsida > Asterales > Asteraceae > Chrysanthemum > Chrysanthemum seticuspe. The sequence continues at coordinate 188,397,016 of BPTQ01000002.1, read as the reverse complement.
AAAGAGGGGTAAATCTCTAACAATGATACTTTTTTTTTCCGTATGAAAATAGTTTCTCTTTAGAATATTAATGTTCTTTGGGAGTAGCATATGTGTGTTTGTTTCTTTTTCATATTGAATGAGCATCTTAAAAAATGTAAATGTCCAATGACCCTTGTCTTTAAAATCAATATGTACTTTCTTTTTTTATATTTGTGAGCCAAATTCAATAACAATTTAAGCCCAAACAATCAAACTCTGGTTAATGGAACTCGAAAATCCCATATTTAAAAGACAAGATACTCGAAAATCCCATATAGGGGTGTTGCTAATGATATTGCTAAAGCACCTTGACTACGTAATCTTCTTATTGAGTTGAATTGTCCTTTTTCGTGGTCGATGATCAACTATCGTTTTTTTGTGACACTATAAGTGCATGTTATTTGGCCTCTAATCGTGTATAGCACCAACAAACTAAACATGGTGAAATAGATTTATATTTTGTTAGAGAGCGTGTTGCCTTTCGGTCTATACCTTAAAGATGCTCCCTCTTGTATCTCTCTCTCTATACATATATTGAATGAATATACAGGAAACCAAAGTTAGGTATTCACCAAATATTGTCTTACACAGAATTAGAGGCAAAACTCTATTAGTATTCATATTCATCAAATCGGAGTTTACATACGCCTATCTCTTCTCTACTACTGATAAAGCAAATTTGCCTATTATTGAAACTTAAAAGTGCTCAAAAAAGAGTAAAGTGATTTGCCTAATCTACCCCTTAATACCCTTTAATACTTCTTAAACTTTTATCTTAAATGCCAACTGTAAAATTGTCAACTAGTAAAAAACAATGTCAACTAACAAATGAAAACTTAAAAAAAAACGGTTTAACAATGACAGAATTAAAAATGGAAAATAAGATATGGAAACTTATAAAAACACAGTTTTACAAATATGCGTTACATGCTTCGATCTAATTTATAAATAAGCATCCACGGTTCGATTCTTTTTTATTATTTAAAAAAAAGTTATAATAAATAGTTTCAAAATAATCATCCTAAACTCTACTATATAAACACCATTACCTTTTTCTTACTTTTATGGTAATTCATAGTTAACTTAAGAAATTGAATAATCAAAAAATGTTGATGTTGATGTATGGTTAGTACATTGTGATTTTTTATTTATCGTTTGTTGTTTCACTACTTAGTTCATGGTCGTTTATATAACACCTACTTGTGCACCGCTTTTGTTTGTTTATATACAACTACATCCCGCTCCCGATCCCGCTCCCAATCCCAATCCGTTTTTAAATCTCAATTTGTAAACTGGAATGATGTTATTGTCATCTCGGAACACCAATTGTTGAGAATCAAATTTTGATATTTGGACGAAAAAGGATTTACAGTCTAATTGATGAAAGTGAAAGTGATGAAGATTAATAGTGGAGCATATTGATATTTATGTTTCTTCTCAAAGTTCACGTTACACGAAACACTTAACCACAATATCGCAACTATAGTTGTTTGCTGCTAGAAAATTCCGTTGCTATGCACGGGTACTTATCTAGTATTATATAGAGTGTAGACTTTATTTCCAAGACAAATAACACACACACACACACAAAAAAAAAAACATTATAGAATCACACACAATATGCATTATGATCAACTTATTGAAAGCACTTAAAGATTTTAAAGCCCGAGGCCAGCCACTCGAGTAAGGTGCATCTTAGGCTTGAGATTAGGATCACCCAACACCCTTTCATAGTGTGACATAGTAGTTAAGAAAGCCATTGCTTGGTTTGAGTCCATAATTTGTTCCTCATGAGTCATGACCAAATAGGCTGCTTACTGCCCTCACACGTATTAGTTTGTTAAGATAGTGACATGAATAATGTGGGATGAATGACATTTAGGTCGGAAAAGTCAACTTTGTCGAGATAAGATCATTTTGGCATGTCTTCAGAAGCTTCGACAGAATGTGGAGTTTCTTCATATTGTGCTTAAAGGTAACCTCTTGATACTACTAATGTTATTGTTTATAATTAGAGTAAACTGCAAACACCATCCTTGTGGTTTGTCAAATTTGGCACTAATCATCCATGTCACAAACTATTAGCAAGTATCATCCTTAGGAGGCCAAATGTCTATAACAAAAATCATCCTTTATTAGGGATGATTTTTGCAAAAAGTTTAGCATAAGGATTTGCAATCATCCCTCTAGGGATGTAAAGTGGTAGACATTTGACCTCTCACGGATACTTGCCAATTATTTGTGACTGAGATGATTAGTGCCAAATTTGGCGAACCACAAGGATGTTTTTTGCAGTTTACTCTTATAATTATAACTAGAAGTTCATTTCTCATTACTGAGGCGGTACCATTTGTAATAATTAATTCTTTTTAGGTTATGATTATAGTTGCTTGGAATGGTGCTGGAAACAACAACAACTACAACAACATACCCAATCCCACCGAGGCGGGGTATGGATGGAATGGTGCTGGAAACGGGACATCAATATTCAATTATGATGTTTTTAAGAAAGTAATGAGTGTCTTTATTACTGCTTCTGTATTGAAGCTTGGTCAAGGTATCTCTGCAAGCCTTAATTTCTCTAACTTATCACTTTGCATTTCACGGTGACGCCCCCTTCGTTTGGTATTGTAAATTAACATTTTAATTATGCAGCTGTGCTAGACATACTTCTGAATTGGAAGGCAAGAGAATGCATGACCTCCCATGTCAAGCTAAGATACCTTTTGAAGGTTGTATCAGCTGTCACTTGGGTGGTAATTTTAATGGGTTGCTCATGTTCCCCATTATCATTTAATTTGGCCGTTGTTGTATACTTGTCACCAAACATGCTTGCTGGTTTGTTGTTTCTATTCCCCAACATACGTCGTTACCTTGAGAGTTCAAACCACCAAATTGTGATGATAATGATGTGGTGGTCTCAGGCACGGATATTTTATAACTTTTCATCTATTCATCTGTTTTGCTGGCTTCAACTTGATTATTGGTTAATGAAATACTTACTCTAGATTATATGAAATATGACAGCCTCAGCTGTATGTTGGGGGGGAAATGCACGAAAGCATGTTCTCTATTTTCAAGTACACAGCCTTTTGGATTCTGCTCATTTTTACGAAGCTCACATTCAGTTACTATTTAGAGGTCATGTTCTCAACAGTACATTACATGTTTTGCTAAGCTGTAATATTTTCCAGCCAAAATGTATAGTCTGAATGGCAAAATGTATAGTCTCTTTGATGTTAATGAACCTTTTGGTTTTGTTTATGCATTGACATCTGTAAAATATCATTGCAGATAAAGCCACTTATACGTCCTACAAAAGCCATCATGAGTTTCGATAGCAGTACTTTCGCATGGCATAAGTTTTTCACCCATCGTAAATACATAATATTATTTGGTTTTTGAAATTGAGTTATGTGGTTTTGCAGCAAGGAACAATATTGGTCTGGTGATTGCACTGTGGGCTCCAGTCATTCTTGTAGGATTAAACATATTCAGTTTATTGTATCATTCATTTGAACTCGATTGGTGTAGCTATTATGTATTAACACCCAAATATGTACAGGTTTATTTTATGGATACTCAAATCTGGTATGCTACATTCTCTACATTATTTGGAGGTATCTATGGAGCATTCCACCACCTTGGAGAGGTTTGTCAAATTCTGTGTCTGAGTGTGCTTCTCAGGACATCTTACTGCCTTAAGTTATAATCTAAAAATCATATTCTTTTGCAGATTCGGACTCTTGGAATGTTGCGCTCCCGTTTTCATTTGTTACCAGGTGCATTTAACTGTTGCTTAGTTCCACCGGAGAAAAGTGATCCAGTGAAAAAAAAGGGAGTTAAAGCTACTTTGTCTCGTCATTATGAGAGGGTAACTTTATGACATAACATACGCACAGAAAATCAACTGTTCTGTTCATATTTTTCTTAATTGATTGTATTAGTTCTAGTTTAAGGCAATGCTTTTTGCAATTGCTGCAGCTCCCGTCACATAAAGAGAAAGAAGCTGCAAGATTTGCTCAGTTGTGGAATGCAATTATTACAAGTTTCCGAGAGGAAGATCTTATTAACAATAGGTAAGTAGGTTGAGTTCTACATGTTGTTTTCTATCATAAATCTATTTTGCTGCCTCAAAGTTTTATTTACTGAAAAGCTTCTTATGGCAACAGAGAAATGAACCTCTTGCTTGTGCCCTATTGGGCAGACAGAGACTTGGATCTTATTCAGTGGCCCCCATTTCTGCTTGCTAGCATGGTACTCATAGTTCTAGGATTCTCATTTTTTTTTTTTTTTTTTTTTTTTTTGAAATTTTAGTTTATGAAGACATTTATTGTTTTTGCTATTAATGGATAGATTCCTATTGCATTGAATATGGCGAAAGACAATGCCAAAGACCGTGAGCTGAAAAAGAGGATTGGGAACGACATTTATATGTATTGTGCTGTTTGTGAATGCTATGCTTCATTTCGCAATGTAATTAAATTTTTGGTTCGTGGTGGTCGTGAAAAGAAGTAAGCCTGGTTTTTCTCTAACAAGTTTTATCGTGGAAGTCAAGGTGTTTATTAGGGACACATCTATTTTCATTTCAGAGTTATCAACGAAATATTTGAGGAAGTTGACAAACATATTAAAAATGACACTCTATTGAGAGACTTCAATATGAGTGCTCTTCCTATCCTCTTTGACCATGTTGTTAGGCTTATTAACTACCTGGTATGTAATTCAATAAAACGTTTTGGAATAACTTCCTTTGATCTGTTAATGTGTATAGGGATAAGCTTATTTTACATGGTTTGCTGCTCACAGTTAATAAATAAGGCAGAGGACCGCGATCAAGTTATTATCCTTTTCCAGGATATGCACGAAGTTGTGACAAGAGACATAATGGAGGATCATTTACTAAAGTAAAGCCTTTCCTGTAACTAATGTCTACTTCAGCTCGAATAATTTCTTAGTCTGTCTTGTTTCTTTTTTGTCTAGTATGGATGGGCCAGGTTACGAGGTGGATGAACAATACCAGTTATTTGCACCTGCAGGAGCTATTGTGTTCCCGACCCCAGAATCAGAAGCCTGGAAGGAGAAAGTAAATTAAAAACATATTGACACGTTATGATGTTTTGTTTCACGTTTAGTATATACTTCTTACATGGTGTCCTTTTGCAGATCAATAGACTGTACTTATTGCTTACAGTGAAGGAATCTGCTATGGATGTGCCGTCAAACTTGGAAGCTAGAAGACGAATTTCCTTCTTCTCCAATTCATTGTTCATGGACATGCCACAAGCACCCAAAGTTCGCCATATGCTTTCCTTCTCGTAAGTATTCCGTGTTGAATTCTCTTTTTAAATGAAATAGTTTGTTCTACCTTGTATTGAGCATAATAAGTTTCTTTTTATTATTTTTTTAGCGTACTGACCCCTTATTACACGGAGGAGGTTCTCTTTTCTCTTTATGATTTGCAATGCCCAAATGAGGAGGGTGTATCGATTCTCTTTTATATACAGAATATTTTCCCAGGTTTGTCATGTTCTATTGTGTGATTACACGACACCAATGTGTGTGCGTGTATGGTATTACTGACTGGTGATTATGCCTTACAGATGAATGGAACAACTTTCTCGAGAGAATGAATTGTCACGATGAAGATGACCTAATAGGAGACGAGTTGGTGGATCAACTACGTCTCTGGGCTTCCTATAGAGGCCAAACTTTAACCAAGACAGGTGTGTTTTCACCAGAAGCTGATTTAGTAACACCTTTCACATCTTACAGCTGGACTAATCGTATTATTGATGATAGTTCGGGGAATGATGTATTATCGTAAAGCATTGGAGCTTCAGGCTTTCCTTGATATGGCTAAAGACGATGGTACACAACTTATCTTTTTCTTGCGAGTATAAATGAAGTTCCAAGCTATAACAGAAATTAATTCGGTCTGCTATGTCTATTGTTTTGACCAGATCTGATGGAGGGGTTTAAGGCGATTGCATTAAACGAGGATCCAAGGAAGGGAGAAAGGTCATTATACTCTCAATGTCAAGCACTATCTGATATGAAGTTTACATATGTCGTCTCATGCCTAAATTATGGTACTCAAAAGCGTTCTGGGGATCCTCGTGCACAAAACGTTTTGAGGCTTATGACAGAGTATGCATCTGATTTGGACTTGGCTAATTTGAGTTATAATTTGTATTTACTGACAAATGGTCATGACAGGTACCCATCTCTCCGTGTAGCTTATATCGATGAGGTTGAGGAGCCTAGCAAGGATACAAGTAAAAGAATAAACCACAAGGTTTATTACTCTGTTCTTGTCAAAGCTATGCCAAATTCCATTGCTCTTGATTCGGGACAAAATTTGGATCAGGTAGAAAGTAAATCTTTATATGGAATTTAGATGTATGTAACAGAATTAGTTTTGTGACAAACTGACGATAGATGTGATCTCAATTGCAGGTTATTTACAAGATAAAATTGCCTGGACCTGCAATATTGGGAGAAGGAAAGCCTGAAAATCAGAATCATGCTATAATCTTCACACGTGGAGAGGGTTTGCAGACGATAGATATGAACCAGGTTTCAAACTTATGCTTTCATTTCCAGAAATGAATGGACAATTAATGTGCCTCCCTTAATCTTTTTAAACATCCATGTTTAGGCGAACTACATGGAAGAGGCCTTAAAAATGAGGAACTTGCTTCAAGAATTTCTCGTTCAAGGTGATGATGCGAGATACCCTACGATACTTGGAGTGAGGGAGCATCTTTTCACTGAAAGGTACTTGTTGTAGCGTTTCTCTTAGTTAATTTTTTCTAAGCTCATTGTTCTACTTTCTTGTTGCAGTGTTTCTTCTCTTTCACGCTTTATGTCTATTCAGGAGGCAAGTTTTGTGACCATTGGTCGGAGATTGATGGCAAACCCTTTAAAGGTTCGTTTTCACTATGGTCATCCAGATGTTTTTGATAAACTGTTTCACCTTACAAGAGGGGGTGTAAGCAAAGCCTCCAATATCATAAATCTAAGTGGGGACGTATTCGCAGGTATTGTCAAACCAGGATGTCTCTCATGGTTTGTGAGTGTTCCATACGAGCTTACCAATTCTTGCATTCTGTACAGGTTTTAATTCGACACTCCGAAAAGGAAATGTCACACATCACGACTACATACAAGTTGGTAAAGGAAGGGATTCGGGTTTAAATCAAATATCTCTGTTTGAGGCGATGATAGCCAATGGAAATGGGGAACAGACACTTAGCCGTGACCTATACAGGCTAGGACACGGCTTTGACTTTTTCAGAATGTTGTCATGTTATTTTACTACCATCGGTTTCTACTTTAATACCTTAATCACTGTATTGATTGTGTATGTGTTTCTGTACGGGCGCCTTTATATTGCTATTAGTGGACTCGGGCGGGAGCGTGGTGCCCAACTCGCCATTCGGTATAGTTCATCTCTTCGAATGGTTTTTGCTTCACAATTTTTTGTGCAAATTGGACTCTTAACGGCGGTGCCTATGTTGATGGAAATTGGTCTAGAAAAAGGTTTATGGACCGCATTAAGTGAATTAATTATTTTGCAAATAAATTTTGCACTGATGTTGTTCCCATTTATGCTTGGAACAAAGACTCATTACTATGGTAGGACATTGCTACATGGAGGTGCAAAGCACATGGCAACAGGTCATGGATTTGATATTTTACATACAACGTTTTCTAACAACTACCGCCTTTACTCCCGTAGTCATTTTGTTAAAGGCATCGAGGTTATGATTTTGCTTCTTGTTTACTGCATTTTTGGCGACTCGTATAAAAGAGTGGTTCCATACATCTTGATTATCGTGTCAATATGGTTTATGGTCATAGCGTGGCTATTTACTCCGTTTCTCTTCAATCCACGGGGTTTTGAGTGGCAAAAGATTGTTGATGATTGGTCTGATTGGATCAAGTGGATTAGCAACGAGGGTGGTATTGGAGTTCCTCTTGAGAAGAGTTGGGAATCATGGTGGGAGGCTGAACAAGAACACCTACGTTATATTGGAAATAGTGGTGTTTTAGCTGAGATATTGTTCGCATTACGTTTTTTCATTTATCATCATGTGATTGTTTATTATTTAAGTATAACGAAGCATCAATTTGTCGACATCTCACCTTCTCCATTCCTTGTGGAAGACAGGATTGGGTTAACGTTGTTGAAGCGTCAATTTGTCATGGTATGTATTTTTTTATTTGTTGTTGCTGTTGGTTCTCTTTTATATGTTTCTAAAGCTTTTGTTTTCATGGATAACAGGTTTGCTACATATCATTTGGAATCTTTGTAGCGATAAAGGTATATAAAACAAAAGAATTGATAAACAAAGCCCTAAGGGCTACATTTATGAGTTAACACATGCACGAATGATGGTACTTTAACAATCATGGGGCGGTTATCAATCTATCATCAAGTGGTTGAGGTGGTTATGTCTAAAGTGCATCATTTTAATGCATGTCTTAAGCTTTTAAACGTAGCCCTTATGGCTATGTTTATCAATAGCCATAAAACAATTATGAAATAGTTTTTTTAAAACTTTCTGTGTATGTATTGTCGTCTTTAGTTTTGATTTTGGTGGTCATCGTTGGGTTATCGGCAGAAAAAATGGTGTTTGTACGCGGAGACTTTTTTCTGGGAGTAATGGAATTTAATAATTTAATTAAAATGTTAAAAGAAAAGCAAGCATTATCCTAAAAATTAATTTTGGGTTTTCCATCTTCCAGGCTTTATTGAGTGAAATTGATCAACTCGTCTTCCGGCTAATCAAAGGGGTCCTCATGCTTGTCTTTGTTTTCATGATCATGATAGCTCTCCCAAATATGACACTGCAAGACATTATTGTGTGCGTTCTTGCCTTCATGCCAGCTGGTTGGGGTTTAGTATTGGTCAGTAAAACAATTTGCCATTCCCTATATATTTCTTTGTATCTCAGTTCAGTATTGGTAGCTTATTTATTGCATTCTTTTTAGATTGCACAAGCATGTAGACCCGTAGTGAAGAGTGCTGGATTGTGGGAATCTGTCAGGACACTTGCTCGTTGGTATGACATAATGGTGGGCCTTGTTGTGTTCACCCCAGTTGCATTTCTTGCATGTTTTCCTTTTATTTCAGAATTACAAACACGCATGTTGTTCAATGAAGCGTTTAGCAGAGGTTTGCAAATATCTCGTATATTGGGAGGTTTGCGAAGAACTGTTTGAAGGCTTTTGTGGGTCTTTATATGTGACTAGATCGGCAATGAACACCTGCTAATACCAGCATCCCAAAGTGAAGGAAAAAAATGTCAATGTATCATCATCATCATCATCTTTGTATCTTTTAAGTTCGGATGTTTAAGGTAATACACAATACTCATTATGCTGCCAATCCGCAAGAACCTAACGATGTAGAATGTTGTAATATTGTAATCGATGGTGTAAAAGAATTTCAGTAGCTATAATTTGTTGCGACTAGTGAAAGCACTAATAAGGGATTTTGATTTTCGTGTACTTGCTCCATTTCAATGAAGGCTCCAACAACTAAGGAACAGAATGGAAGGGAAAAAAAGTATTCTGCGCGGACGTGAAAGCTCTATCAATAGAACTAGCTCCTTTTTTTATTTAGCCTCGTCTTAGAATCTTCATTTACGAACTATTACTTTTTTTTTAAGCCAAGGTACTTCTTTTTAACCACAATTCCAATAAAATAATAGATATATGTTTATGTTAATTAAATTTGCCTGTTAAAAAGCTTTCGTTTAGTTTATTTTGTTACTCCCCTCCGTTCCAAAATTATTATCCAAATTTGACTTTTTCTGTTTTTCTTTTACATCTTTGACCTTAAATATTTTTGTTTGTGTTATATAAAATTTAATGTAAAATATATGAATGTATTGCGTTTTAAATGTATTTTCATTGATATAATTTTCCTCAATTATTGTATAACACAAACAAAAATATTTTAGGTCAAAGTTGAAAAGAAAAGATTAAAAAAGTCAAAAGGGGACAATAATTTTAAGACGGAGGTAGTATCTACTTATGTTTATCAAGGATTTTTGAGTAAATTTCAGATTTCGTCCTTATGGTTTACACACGATCGCACCTTTCGTCTTTCACGCAAAGTAAGTATAGCCGTCCATCTTGTTAATTTTTGCATGTATTGTCCTTTTCGCTAACGGCTGTTAGTAGGGGTGTCATTCGGGCCAACCCGACCCGACCCGAACCCGACCCGAACCCGACCCGAGTCAATTCGGGTCGGGTTACTCGGGTCCAAAATCTAACTCGGGTCAATCGGGTCAACCCGTTTAACCCGAGTACGAATTAGGGTCGGGTATCGGGTTTAAATACTTTGCTTCGTCGGGTTCGGGTCAACCCGACTAACCCGAGTTAGGATTTTTTTTTTTTTTTTTTTTTTTTTTTTTTTTTTTTTTTTTTTTTTTTTAATCTTTATGAAGTATAAGCTAAAAGATCACAACTTTATGGCCCCTAATCATATTCACAACCAATGGATACTTTGAATTTTGAAAAGTGTCACTAAAAGATCTTAACTTGCCATTAGAGTTTATATGCAAAGGACCAATCTCTTCAGCTGCACCAAAAGCTACTGAAGAACAACCAGGACCACCAGTGAGCTACAGCAACAATGGTCTAGTTTCCGGGTTTCAGTTAGCTGGTGACTCAGTCAACCAGTAAAACAATGACCTCCCAGATTCTTTATTCACATTAACATAACCTGAATACTGATCAAAATCTACATTTGCTGGCTGCCCAGGTAACTTATCAATCTTATCCAACAAATAAGTACTATTTCCAAGAACAACATATGACACAGTTCTATCGAAAAAAATATGTAACAAACAAATGCAACCAAAAAAATGTGTCATTTATACATGTGTTATTTTAGAAATTAAATTCTATGATTTTGTAAATGGCCAGACCCGAACCCGACCTGACCCGACCCGACTTGACCCGAACCCGACTAACCCGAGTTCAAGTAGGGTCGGGTTCGGGTATATTATTTTTACCCTCGACCCGACTTGGACCCGACCCGTTTGACCCGAACCCGACCCGAATAGCACCCCTAGCTGTTAGTATACAACAACAATATCCAATTCCGCCAAAGCGAGATACAAAGGATGTGAGATGGTGAGATATAGACAATCACACCCCTACCCGGATAAAGGGACTACTACCAGAAGACCTCCGACAAATGCGTGTGTCTTAATCACGTGCAATTATTTTACACGCTTCCATCTTCAACCTCTAATTTCTTTATAGAATTTCTATTCTTTTTTTTCAAAATAAACTAATCTAACAAAAACATATGTTAAATCTAATCAACCCATTATTAAAAGAAAGAAGAAGGAAAACTTAACTAATCCAATTCATCAAAACAAAAGATTAACCAAATTTTCCCTTCATCGTCTCCTATTTCATTAAACACACGTACACCCAAACCATTTCTCCAAAACAATCTTTTTCTCTATGGTACATACAACACTACGATATCTATATATCTAACTTTATATATAAATACACACACGACTACCATCATATAACCGAAGTATTCACCTGTAGTAACTAACAAATGGCGCACAACCATGGTGGCCGAATGACAACTGTTCAACTACCGGGTGGTGTCAGCAATGGATGGCGGCCGTAAAGAGATTGTCGAAGTTGCTACGATGATATATGATAGATTTATTGTGATGATTCATTGTTGTTTTTGTTGTGTTGTTGTCGATTTTGTGACTTTTTGATTTAATCTGTCAAATTTATGTAGAGCAAAAAACTCTAAGTTTATAGAAAGAAATTAATTATTGCTAAAAAAATATATAGAAGGAACTTAATTAAATACAATGTTGCAAAAATCGCGAATCGGTAGTCGGGCGGTCGACCTCCCTGTAGCGTGTAATCGGTCTACGCGGGGATTAATCGGTGATTAATCGGATTGGCATTTCCAACAATTTTTTAGTATTTTCGGCAAATTTTAGGTATTTTCGACAAGTTTTAGGTATTTTCGACAAGTTTATGTATTGTCGGCAATATTTTTCTTGAAAAAACATCTTGTAATAGATATAAACAATGATCATAAGTTATTCAAACAATTTTATGGGTAGTTTTAAGTATTTTCGGCAAGATATGAAGGTTTTCGACAAGTTTGACCACCATTAACCGTCATTGACCACCATTGACCATGGTTGACCGATTTGTTTGACCGATTTACATAAATCGAAAAGGTTGGTGGCCTTGCAGCACTTAATCGGCGATTAATCGGCCTTGTAGGCCTTGTTTTGCAACACTGATTAAATATAATCATGATTTAAAATGTGTTTGTGATTGTTGGATTTTTTTTCCATATTTGGCATTAATCTAAGAAGATACACTGTTTTTGTAAATATTCAAAAATCTGTATTTGTACTTTTTGATGTTTTTGATTTTTATAAGCTAAAAAACAGAAATTTTCAAGAATTAAAAGAGGTCGAAGATGAAAACATGTAAAATGACCAATATACCCTTAGGTGCTTTACACGTGATTGAGTTAATGAAGAGACAATAACAGGCGTTAGTGAAAAGGATGAAACATGCAAAAAATGACAATGTGTGATTATGTGTAAACTAATTTGAATATTACTTAGGATTTTATAAAAGGAAAATGTCACCATTTAGTAATCAAGTTTCTATCATTGTTTTACTAAAGTCACTCATACTTTATTTCACCTAAAAAACCACTCAACTTTCAAAACTGTTTCATTAAATACACTCAAAGTTTTTTTTCAACTACAAAAACTACTCCATTTTAATATTTGATAAGATCGTTTATGAGCTCGGCTAGGGATCAATAACAAAGATAATAAACATAATACGCAGCGGAATAATCAAAACAATACTTTGTTATTGAACAAGGTTTTCATTCACTAACACTAACTAATATTAGACGTTTATAGGAATACGTCTACTAACTAAACTAATAACCTAGGCGTTTACAAGACCATACGCCTAGGACACACTAATCTAAAACCAATACCCTAGACGTTCTCCCCTAACGTCTAGGCTAAACACACACCTTTTAGTCGACTACATTATTGGAAGACTTGTTTTAAACCTACACCACATGTCCTCTTTATATACTAGAGTATTAGGGTTTACAAATCTCCACTAAGGACTAAATAATAAATCTTCTTTTGCAAGCAAGTCCTTCCATCTTTTTGTAGGTTTCCTTCTTGTCATATTAAGTCCCTCTTGTTTCATTCTTTTTGTCTTTATCAACTCAAACTTGTAATTCCCAACAATCTTCCCCTAGTTGATAATGACAAAACCATTCTTGAACGAACTTCCCTAGACGAAGTAGAGAAATTGAGATCAGGGATCTCACCATGAATGAAACAAGTATGTCTTCCTTTGTCTTCCCCTTAATCCATGCCATGCTACTCAAACATCTCTTCCCCTTTTTGTTATTATCCAAATAGGGAACGTATGCAAATAATGATCTTGACCACCACGAACCAATATCATACTTCCAATCTAAGTCGTCCAATGCTTCAAATCACCCACCATAGGAAAAATGGATCCAAAACAGTAGAAAACTTCAACTAGCAGTAGGAATAATGATCAACAATAGTAAAAATCAAAAACTTCCCCTTGAGTGATGCATGTAGATGGTTAAACTTTTAACAATAAGCTTCCACTAAAAAACTATATATTAACCATCTTCTTGATTCTTCAAAATCTGTAGGCTTTATGTAATGATCACTTGTGAAGAAAAGCAAATATAACGAACTTGATGAAGAAGTAGAATTTCCCAAACTTGCGTCTTAAATCTTTTACAATCCACGGAACTCCATACTTATACGAACCAACAAATATAAGTAGACCGCAATCCCTTGAAAAGAATCCTCAACTAGTATGAGACACTGAGCACTACAATGTAACTCCTTCAAGTGATAGTCAATGTGTGCATAGAGCATCATAAGAAAAATCACACATTGCTAGATTCAACAAGCTAGATGATAAGAACACAAACCAAGTAATTCCACTTCACCTTCAAATAAGTGATAAATAATCATCTTCGTAATCAATTCTTCAATAAATCTCCATAACGAGCCTTGTTAAATCCTTTTAAGAACATAAACTTCTTCCTGTGTGTGTGAACCAAATAACCATTCTGTGTGTGTGTCATCCAAAAATCCATAACAATCTTTATGCTCGACTTCCCCTTGATTCCAAATCTCCTCGTAATAAACCATTATACTTCGAGGTGAAGCAATACTTTGAAAATAAAACTCCAACAGTACTTTCGTCCATGATCATAAATCAAACGAGTATATTGACTTTGTGTGTCCACTATCCAATCAGTTGGACCAGAATTAGCACTCGAATGAAATTAATAAAAATACCAATACATACCACGAGAAGTCAGATATGGAGTACCCCATGTGCACAATATTCGACCAATCAAAGTATGATGTGTGAAGTAAAAAACTCGTGGGTCCCTTTGACTATTATAACTGATAATAGCAGCAGCAATAATCATGAACTTCGTGGGTCCCAGCAGCAAAAACGAAACACACCCAGCAATAATCCAAGTAAACTTTCTTTGGGCAATACAGTTACCATGTGCGTTGTAGAGGATCAAAACCTAATTGTAATACTAGATCCCTCGTGAAAGCGACACAAGCTTGTCATCAACGAACATATAATCTCCACGTGACCAAGAATTAAATTGAATCCAGTATTGTTCCGTTTGAAACCATTATTAACTCACGAATACAAATTGATAAAAACAAAAACTGACGCATCACGTGATCATAGTCCAACAAACGATATCATTGTACATGTGACGTCAATATTCAATTACTTGGACCCATTAAAAACCGAAAAATATTAAGCAATATAGTGAATTAAAAATCAAAGTAGACAACCAGTCCCACGTGATCACAGCAGCCAAAATAATAAAAAGCAATCATCATGCCCACATGACCATAACTTGTAGGTCCTCGATGTATGAAACCAGTATTATCAAATTGATTCATGTATACAATCGAATAAAATAACATGACCAATCTAAAATATTTGGGACCATCCTACAGTCACGTGCTTTTGACCCACGTACACGACCAGACTTAATTAATTAATACGAGGTACCTTTTTCGAATCTGATTTTCGTTTACTATCTGCTTGCTTCATCGACAACCTTTTATTAATAAACACGACATCAAAACCTTGTAGAACCCTATATCAAGAGCTCCCCGCTCTGATACCAATTGATAAGATCGTTTATGAGCTCGGCTAGGGATCAATAACAAAGATAATAAACATAATACGCAGCGGAATAATCAAAACAATACTTTGTTATTGAACAAGGTTTTCATTCACTAACACTAACTAATATTAGACGTTTATAGGAATACGTCTACTAACTAAACTAATAACCTAGGCGTTTACAAGACCATACGCCTAGGACACACTAATCTAAAACCAATACCCTAGACGTTCTCCCCTAACGTCTAGGCTAAACACACACCTTTTAGTCGACTACATTATTGGAAGACTTGTTTTAAACCTACACCCCATGTCCTCTTTATATACTAGAGTATTAGGGTTTACAAATCTCCACTAAGGACTAAATAATAAATCTTCTTTTGCAAGCAAGTCCTTCCATCTTTTTGTAGGTTTCCTTCTTGTCATATTAAGTCCCTCTTGTTTTATTCTTTTTGTCTTTATCAACTCAAACTTGTAATTCCCAACAATATTATTCAACCTTAGTGACTTTTATAATGAAATTAGTAAAAATTTATCTTTTAAAGTTGTCTTTAATGTGTTTAGACATGCATCAATCACTTGTACCTTGAATAAACTAGCCCACTAAATTTAACTTCTTTCAACTAATTTTATATGCTACAAAATAATAACAAAATTTAAAAGTTTCTAATCCTTTTATTATATAAATGTTCAAAATTTTCACAATCTTAGAACATTATCTTTTATATAATAAAACAAAACCCTTATTGAGAATTTTTCATTTAAAAAAAAATCAATTCATACCTTATTTGGTAATATTTTAAAAAAAAGTTATTTTTTAAAAAAATATTAAAAAATAAAAACATAAACACTTTCTTATTTTGACAATAATATTAATAATTTCGTTTTTTAATGAAAAATCGAGTACAAAAGCATATGTGTCAAAAATGTAAAAAAAGAAAACTTTAAAAAGGTGGAGTTAATTTACAAAAACTTAAGGGTCCAAAGCTAAAATTTAAAACAACAAAATCACCAAAAATTCAACCCACCCTATTTTTCACCCAACCGGCTTTTCTAGGGTGAACCCTAAATAAAAAAAATGGCGATTTTGAAGCAAATGTGGTGGTTAATGTTTTCTCAAATTTCGTATGACATGTTTATCGGTATGTTCTAAGCCATACCACAGATAGGTAACATTAGATGAGACCGCTTATTGAATAATTGAATATTGATAATGTTTGATTTTTATTGTGTTTTGATAATGTTTAAGTGATAAAAATTATAAATATGATTCAACTATACATATTATGTACAGAATAATTAATTATAATGGGGTGCCCTTCTATAATTGTTAGTAATATATAACATTATTACCTATTAGTAGTCAATAGTCATTCAGAACTTAAAAAAACAATTTTCAATTCTTGATTAATTTCATCTTGATTGTGTTGAATCGATGTGGATTTGTTTTGAATTGTGATATGTGATATGGGTTTTTAATTAGTTTTATTTGTTAAATTGATGAATTAAAGTGTTTAATACGTTTTAGGTGTTATTGATTTGTAATCAAGTTATACCACCATGCAGTTGAACCAATGCAAGAAAGATCAAACAACAAAAGCACCTTGACGATCCAGTTGATGACATCCAGAAAGATATTGTGTCAAGACGCGTTATTGAACGAGCCAATGTTTAAAGTTCGATGGGTCGAACTAATATGACGTCGTGCAAATCGTCTGGAATCTTTTGTGAGCACTCTTTTGACTATGAAACCTTAATTGTATTGCTCTATGTAGTTCTTTTGATGATGTGAACATATTTGTGTAGTGATAACCATATGCCACTTTTTAATCGATGTGCAAATCAGATCGACGTGCATGCACACTAGATTGTGGTGTGGATAACCCATTGTGTAAAAACTCCTAATTGCTCAGAAGCATATACGTGTTAATAATTTTATTCAAATATATTTGTTTGACTGTGTTTTCCATGATTGGGTGTTAAGCATAATGGAACATAAATCTGAATATTTGAAGAAAACTAGCTAGACTTAATAGAATTGTTACTCATGCTCCTAAGGCCCTATGTATTCAGAAGGTGAGTTATGCGGTACTCTGATTCTGTTATTAGTTTGAAATGTATGTGATATTGAAGTTATGTTCTGATCTCACTTTTAGGGAGTGTTTGGGGTAATATTTGTTTGCTAAAAACTGGAAAACCTAAAGTTTATTTTATTTTGTACCAATTGAGTTTGTGACGTTTTCGGGTACTCAACATATTATGGCATGTTCCACATTGCATAGCGGATTGATGTCATAATTGGATGGAAGGTTGATAACAATACGCTTGGATAGAAAACTTTTTGCCATCGGTTGACTAGAAAAAGCAACCATGACTCATCTTTCTTGCTCATCGTGTTATTAACTATTCTTCTAACTCTTGGTTAGCCAATGAGGGTGCCTTCGAGGAGCACATGGGTCGAGAAAACTTGCAAAAGTTATTTGTATGTAAGTACTACATGTACTATATAACAGGTATTGGTTAGCTCTAGGTGAATTCTGTAGTACATTGCAGATAATTACTATGATAACAACCCATGGCATGGAATAGAAAAAAGGGCACTCAAGGTACTTAAGTATTTTCATTTAACACTTAATGGATGTGTATACACAAATGTACCATTTAAAAATTAATGAACATATTTCTACCACTTCTTCAATTTTGCAGAATAAACTAAGAGACCTCATTACACCTGTATTTTAAGTTCATAAATATGCTTGCAAAAACCGTAATTGCTAAAGTTTTGTGAAGTCAGCTTTGAAGATGGGCCTAGCTCACCAAGATGGGTGTCAACAACTATGGCACTAAAATCCATTGCAGCGAATGTGAGTGCTACTTATATTTTGTGTTACCATTTACCATTGTTTAAAGATAGCATACACTATTTTATTAAGCACATAAATTTGCTTATAATTATTTAAAGGGTTGAAACTTGAAACTATTGTTGATTTAAACAGCTACTTTCCAAATAGTATATAGCGAATTCTATAAAGCTTGCTTAATATAATCAAGAATCTATGTGGTAAACAACTTAATTTCCTTTTACCAAAAATCTTAGTAAATTGCATAAACGATCCCCATGGTATGCTTGAAATTATAGATTTTGTCCTTTGCTGATACTAATACAGATATATCCCCCAAAAGCATTTGCTTTCCTATTTGTCCCACAAATATGTACTTCTGGTCCTTAAGTAAAGATTAAAGGTTGAGGGACCAACTATGAAAGAAAACAGTGCAGCTCTCCAAACCAAGCAGCATGATATGTTTTATGACTCCACTACTTCTCACTGGTAAGCATTATAAGTGCATTTAGTAAACTTATGAAGTGGAGCATTGTGTCAAGATTGGGGGTTTAGTTACTTATTAAGGCTGGGACTTTGAGCGAGAATATGTATTTACAGAAATAAGTTACATAAGGATAACTCCGTTATATGTCTTCATTTGGAATATGCAATTACAAAAGTAAATTACCTTTCTTTCTTTATTCATAAACAAGTCTATGCCTGAATCAATGACGTTAGCGCTGATATGCCATTGAGCATTGGTTTTTTATACTTCTATCACTTCCTATCAGCTATGTTCCTCGACTGCCATACACTCTTATCAATCCTGCATACTTAGATAGTTATATATATCATACACTATGTTATATTATATGGAGCCAACTTTGGATTTGTATTTAATCTTCATAAATTGAAATGATCTTATCAGTTACTTAGTGAGTAATATAAATTTTCAATTATTCGGCTCATTCTCTATCTAATCAGAACATGGTTAAATTGGATTAGATGAACATATTATATTTAAGTGGTTTTGATGGGAAGTTATAGAATAATTTCCCATGTTTACAGACGAGCTCAAACTGTTTTATCATAATCAAAGACAATGGGATGTTTCAAATTTCATTGTCTACCATAAAAATTATAGACAAAATAGATGTGAAAAAATATATTAGATGTACTTTAGAAAAATACACAATCTTCTTTAAAATCACAATAAGTAAATTAATACATCATTATAATTTTATGTCCAAGCCCCTATGTGCGTATATTAAAACAATGAACCAGATCGAACTGTTTATAAGTAAACGGGTCGTAATTGTGCCTATACTACTTGGGAAAGGTCCATTAATGATGTTATGGACCAGTTTCCTGCACCCTAAATGAGATATTGATTATGGTTACCTGCTTTTAAAATATTTTAATGCAATACTCTGGTTTTATTGGACTGTGAGGGTGTTATCTTTTATGTTGTTAGTCCACAGATTTTCGTAGAAGTAATGAAGGCGATAGCATCAGGTGACGTTTGGTTCATGTAGTGGAGAACCTTGGACTTAATGCGGGGGCAATGTTTTCGTGGATTAGAAGGTAATGCTAAGCTTAGAGTTTTGCGTGAATTGGTTATTCCGAAATAATGAGATTATTCTTTTGATAAGAATAGGTAGGTTTGATAAGCGTACTTGAACATCTGCTTGGCTCTTTTTGTATATCTTGCCTACGGAAGGAGATTATAAGTGTAGTTTTTAAGGTTCTTAATTATAATTTCTGTTATAAGTGTAGTTTTTAAGGTTCTTAATTATAATTTCTGTTATATGCATTTAAGTGTAGCTTGAAATCAGTAAATGCGAAATGTCCATGATTTGGTAAAAATTATATATATTATATCTTATAATCTTTAATTGATTTGTCCTGTAATATATCAAAGTTACTTATATTCCCTTCATCATCATACCTGATACTTATTATTTGATATTATTTTTTATCCACATGATTTCTGTTGTTTTTCGATATAGAAAGGCATTTCGGATTTTAGGGTGATTTCAAAATAGTGATACGTTTATATAAACTGAGGTGGATTGGAGTGAGTATTAGTTTTAAGATATCATGACACATGTTATCTTTCAAATTTTAAGGTTGGTTCTTATAAATGATATAATTTATTAAAGAATATCATATATGTAGACAAACAACAAGTATCCGGCATCCACAAAGCATTGAAGATTTATATCAATGACAACAACAAACGTACATCAAATAATGGGCAAAGGATTGAGCGCAATTAATGAAGACAAAATTTCCTTTTAAATAAAAATTTTCATTTAATGAACATTTATTGATCTCTAAAATTACCGTAATTAATCATCATTTGGATATTAATTAACTAGAACCTTCCTTATATATAGTTAAACACATGCCCAATGGCTAAAGATTAGCAAAACCCATAAAACAAAATTAAGAAACATAATAAAAACAAAAAAAAATAAGCTATTTGTTTTTTAATAGATAAAAATACATTATTAAAAGTTTTAGAAAAAAGCCCGCGCGTGCTCGGGCATTATAACTAGTTTAAACTTGAATGATTTATGTAGTAAAAATAAAGTTTGAGTAACTTTAGAGAGACAATAATTAAACTTCAGTGTTTTTTTTAGCCACAACAATTTTTGAATGACTTTAGTGAAACAATATTGAAACTTGATTATTATTTAATGAAATTCACCTTTTTATAAACGAGATGTGGATTACTTTCTTTGTTAAAGGCTTTGCCATTTTAATTGTCAAAGTTTGTCATATACTTCTTTTAAACCGAAAATCTTAAATTTGATAATGAAGAAGTCGAATACTACAAAATTATACAACCGTTGCAACACGCAGTAATAACCACCTCGTTTATAACATTTTAAGCATATACGTAATGATTTAAGATCATTTAGAACAAAACATTCTTTACAACTCAATAGAGTAACCTTTTTTCATCATGGTTTTCAAAGTTCAATCGAGTAAAAGTTATGTGAGGGGATTTGGGGGTCTGGTTTATCTATTTATTGTATAGGGATTTTGTTGCAAAAAATGTCCCTAAACATTAATGTTGGTCGGGTTAAATAACAACTGACTTGTGTTGAGTGACATAAGTCAAAATTGATGTGGGTCGGCTTTAAATTTTTTAGTCAACAACGATAGCAATGGGTAATGTACACATGCAGCTGAGTGAGTCTGTGAGTGTCCATAAGTGTTCCACTGCTTCATTGCAACTATATGAACATGTATTTGGTTCATTATCAACACATAACCGATACACTCCTACTCCATCAATCCTACTTAACAAATACATGATCCTCCTTAACAAATGTACCTCAACACTAAACGAGGTAAATGTACACATTCATGGGTATTTATACAAGAGTAAAGTACATTGGCTAACAAATATATACATACCAATGCAATCATCAGATAGTATGACAATACCATAGTTGTCTATTTTGACAACATGAGTATTATAATAAACATGGCATTCATTTCAGTCATTAGGTAATATGACAATACCATAGTTACCCATTTTGATAGCATGAGTATTACAACAAACATGGCATCAAAACGCCAAAACAAATCCTAAATCATGATAACTCAATCTTTAACAGATGATTACAGATTCATTCACCAAATCACCTAAAATGTTATTGCTTCTACTCCACCTATTCTTACTGAAAACAAATCATAATCCTACTTAACAAAAAAATTACACAAATCATAAACAATCATAATCCTACTTTACAAACATATAACACAAATTAAATTAGATAATTAAAGATACTTGACCCATTGTTGTGATACCATAATGTACATTAACTACATAACCAACCATCAACAAAAATACATTGTTCATATACACCTAACATAAACATCATCAACTACCAAAACCCAAATAACTAACCCACATTGACCAAAACCAAACGGTCAACTTTGCAAGTAAACATAAGAAACGAAGAAAACCTAACTGATGATAAGGTATTTCCTCAACTTGTTAGCCCGCTGCTCCTCCATTTTTGCCCGAAGCTCTGCCTGGTATGCTTGGGTATCCTCCTCATTTGCCCTATGCTCCTCCCAGTCAGCCCTCTCTTGCTCTAACCCCAACGCATCTTCCAAAGCATCTCTAGACCTAAGTAGACCAGGGATGATGTCTAAAGATCGATTGCACATCGGTGGATCCACCCAATCGATGAAGGGACAACTCGAGTTCTGTAAAATGAAAGAAATATAATTAAAAAGAAGAAAACAGAGGCAACTTGTAAAATTGAACATTATTATTGTTTTGATCAAAAGCCAAACTTACGTATGTCAGGAATGAGTAGAAACGCCTACCAGGATTCCTGTTAGTCCAGGAAGTTCTAACTACATATTGAAGACCACATGCGCAAAAGAACCATTTTTTCAGATGAACAAGATGATGAGCAGTAACAGTTGATTCAAGGATGTGTAATGGTGACTGCTTAATCGTGTTATATAAGAATGAGAGAAGTATAACCTTGTTGCAAAAAATGTCCCTCAAAACAAAGTTAGGTGTGCTAGTGGGGCCTGTCAGGTGGATTTAACACGGCAAGGACATAACTTGCAAAAATGTGAAAGTTTAGAGACATTATTTGCAAAAAAAAAATTTGAGGGCATCTTTCGTAATTTTGAAAAAGTTTAGGGACATTTTTCGCAGTTTACTCTAAAATATATTACCATCTTACATCACATTCCTCATGTTACCTTAGCAAGAAAAATCTTATCCGTTTCATATGTATTTGTTTTTATCATTTCTCACTCTTTGGCGTAAGGGGCTGAAGCTGGAGCTGGAGCTGGAGCTGGAGCTGGGGTTGAGGTTAGAGCTGGAGTTGGGGCTTATATTATAAGCTGAAATTAGAATTTTTATTTTCATAAACTTGTTTGGCAAATTAGTTTAAGTTGTGGCTTATTATTGTAAAATTACTAAAAAGGACAAATTATTAAATTAACATATGTATATATTAGATATTTTTGTGGGTAATTAAGTAATTTGATACCAACGAGAATTATGTTTGGGGCTTATAAAATATTTATCCTAATTTTTAGGGCTGGGGCTTGGGCTTATAATTTCAAAAGCCCCTTTATAAGCCTCTACGCCAAACAAAGCTTATAGGAGGGCTTTTGAAATTTAAGCCCTTAAGCCCCTTAACCAACACAGCTTAAACGTGGTTTTTAAAAGAAGTATTGTTATTTCCAGTGACGTTAATTACGTCAATATAGTCTAAGGATATTTGTAGTGCCGTTTAGACTGATGTGGTGCCTTCGGGCGGATTAGTAGGGGGTTTTCCCCCATCGGGTATTTGAAATAGGCATTTCCGTTTCGAGGGAGCTCTCTAGCGCGGACCCGGTTTAGACAACGTAGTTTAGACCTCCCGCTGTCGAACCGCGACACGAAGCACTTAATAAGAAATTCACCTTTCAAAAAAAAAAGTAAGAAATATGAATGAAAATGACTCATAGGTCCTTAAATTTCCAAATTCATTATTTCATTGTAATTGCATTGATCTTTTTCAGAAACTCCTTTGAGTTCCTAGTTTCCTTCGTTGATTGGAGGAGTGGTTTCCCATTGATCTTAGCTTGGTCTTAACGATATCAAAATCACAACAAGTACTAAAAGAACATAATGTTAACCGTATATTGTGATAAGATCAATAGGTGCCAATTAGTGTAATTAGTTGTACATTGATTGGTGATTACCTTGATTTGTGGGGTTTACCCAAAAATAGTTTATGTATCTTCCTATATGTAGCCCCATTCGATTGGTCTGTATTGATTAATTCAAGTAATCAAATCATTATTCATATTACATATACATTCTCTTATCTTATTTGACACATAAATCTCTTCTCTACTAATATAAAGGAAAAATGGTCCACTCTTGAAAGTGAAAACTTAAAATTTGGTCAATGAGTGAAAACTTAAAATTTAGTCAATAGGTAATCAAAGAATGTTTAATAGTGCTGTAAAACTTATAAATAATTTCGGAAAGGTTCATCAATTCATCAATCTGTAACTTATATCAATTTGTGGAACACAGCTTTGTACACGGTTATCTCATCTATTTCAAGCAATGTAATATATTCAAATTTTGTAATCAAATTTAAGAGTGTAATAATTCAACCTTACAATGACAAAATGGCAAGTCAATGAAAAAAGTAAATGAAGGAGTTAATAAAGGAAATTCATTCAAGTTTTGTAACAAACAATCAAAATAACTTGAATATTAATCTTACACAAGAAGCTTATCTCATCTATTTCAAGCATTTATAGAACACTCACAGTTTTTTCTCAGCTAATATTGTTCTCTCCATAAGACTAACTATTTTCTATTTTTTTTTTTTTTTTTTTTTTTTTTTTTTTTTTTTTTTTTTTTTTTTTTTCCTTTTGCAGATTGATGTAGCATTTGATAAATTACCATGGAACATATGTGCCATAAATGGTCGTCATTCTATTTACATGTTGTAATTTAAGATTATGACTCGAAAAAAGTTAATACAAATGAAGGTACGTTCTAAGTGTTGTTCTTTCTTAATCTTTTCTTATTATGTTGCCATACATAATGTTTCGTTATTGGTATTTCGATATCTCAAGCCTTATGTATATATCAGTCATTATAATTTATAGATTTAATTGCATTTTTGGCCCCTGTGGTTTGGCCAAATTGCAGATTTGGTCCCCAAAACTTTGAAAGTGCACCAGAGGTCCCCATTTTCAAGTTTCCGTTGCAGATTTGGTCCCTGGACCCACACGCTGTTACTTCTGCTCCGTTACCCATCCCACGTGGTTTGCACACGAGGGTCTTTATGTCTTTTCACTCACTAAAATCCACCCACCCTTTATAAACCCCACACGATCTGTACTTTCCCACAAAATATCCCAACCCCACAATTTTTCCCGCACAATTAACCCAACCCCACAAATCTTACTTTAGTTTTTGACACAAACCCTAATTTGACTTCCTAAAAAAAATCCTAAATGTTCTAAAGCATTGCAAAGATCGTCCCTGAAGATTGACATTGTAAAATGGTTAGGGGAGTTCAAGTTTGGCGTTTTCGACCTGATCATGCAATTCACACGTATGATCCATATGTAGTTTATGGTAAGAAGTTGTGATTGCAATTTTGTTTAGTTTGGCATTTTTTTTATTAGCATAAATTCTGACAATGTGGATGGTTTGTGAAACAACTGATTATCCAAACATCTTTTTAATGAAGGTGTACCATGGTGGAGTTTTCACAAGTAGTCCTAATAGGAAGTATGTGAATGGCAAGGTACAATTTGTGGATTTTGTAGATAGTGAAAACTTTATGGTTGAGGTGATTCATAACATTGTTAAAATGTTAAAATATGATCCACAACAAATAATGTTCTATCACTTCAGAATACCTAAGAAAAAATTGGATTGGGGACTTAGAGCATTGGCAAGTGATGATGATATTGTGAGCTTGATTAGTTATGTTTCAAAGCATAAGGTTATAGAAGTTTACATTGAACACAATGAGACCATAGTTGAGTCATTTTACAAGCCTTTATTTAGGAAAGGAATGGAGATTAGGGAGATAGATGACAGTAATGAAATTGTTGATTTGGATGAAGATGATGTTGTGAAGAAATCATTGCCTAGGTCTAGTAAGCAGTTGGCCATTGAGTGGTTAAAAGAACATGTTACTGCAGAAGTGGATATGGTAGAGCAGGTTAGGACAAATGTGGATATGGTAGAGCAGGTTAGGACAGATGTGGATATGGTAGAGCATGTTAGGACAGATGTGGATATGGTAGAGCAGACTAATACAGATGTGGATAATGGGCAGGGTAGTACAGATGTACATGGCATGGGTAATGACCTAGGTATTGAAAACTTCATTGATAGTGATCATGAGCATGGTAGTGAGGAAGAGCAGGGTAGTAAGGAAGAGCAGTGTAGTGAGGAAGAGCATGGGAGTGATGAAGAGCATGGGAGTGATGAAGAGCAGGCTAGTGATCATGAGTAGGGTAGTGATCATGAGGACAATGAGCAGGGTAGGGATAATGTGGACAATGATCAGGGTAGGGATAATGTGGAGGAAATAGTGGATGAGGAACACATCATAGAGGAAGTTGAAGTTAATATGGATGGCTTTAGGTTTACTGTCAATTAAGATGGTGAGAATGAGTTGTTAACTACTGAGGTGAACTTAACAGAAGATGATATAGAGGTTTTATACTTTGATTCATATGAAAGTGATCTTGGTGATGATAGTGATACTGCAAGGAAATCAGCACTGAGGAAATTAAAGAAGCATGGAAAACAAGTTGCTGAACAGAATAGGATTCACAATTACTTCTTTGTTGGGCAAGAGTTTGCAAGTAAGGAGGATGCTAAGAAAAAAATTCAGGCTCATATTGTTGAAACCAGGAGAAACATTAAGTTCAAGAAGAATGATAAGGTTAGGTTGAGGGCTGTTTGTAATGGGACAATTCCAACATTGACTGTTGGTGGTCCAGTTGGACAAGAATCTTTTGAAAACATAAAAGGACAAGGTGGGAGGAAGAGTCAAAAAGGAAATAATATTGTCAAGGGTAAAAGCAAGGGTAAAAAAGTAATTGCACAAGAAGATGAGGATAATAAAGGCCCTTGGTCTTTATACATTCATTATGTACCACAAGTCCAAAAATGGGTTGTAAAGACTTTCACAGATTCACATAAATGTCTGCTTTCCAGAAAAATTAAAGCTTGCACATCTTCATTTCTATCTCCACATGTCCAAGATCTAATACAGTTGAATCCAGATATGCCAACTAAGGCCATACAAGATCAGATGCAGAAGCAGTTTCATGTTGGTGTTTCTATTCATAAGGCTTTTAGAGCAAAAGCAAAGGCAGAGTGTGCTCTAAAGGGAGATGCTGAAGTACAATATGTTTAGTTAGAGAATATGTTTTGGAATTAAAAAAGGCAAATCCAAACACAATAGTTAAGTTAGATTTTTATAGAGAAGGGGATCCAGAATCTACAACCAGGAAGTTTAGAAGGATTTATGTATGTTTGGGAGCTTTGAAAGAAGGGTTCAAAGCTGGTGGTAGAGAATTACTTGGTTTAGATGGAGCATTCATGAAAGGGCAATATCCTGGGCAACTTTTAACGGCTGTAGCAGTGGATGGGAATAATGGTATTTATCTTGTGGCATATAGAATAGTAGAATCTGAATCTAAAGATTCTTGGTTATGGTTCTTGTCACAACTAGGGGATGATTTGGACTTAGACTGCACTTCCAACTTTACATTCATAACAGATAGACAAAAGGTACATCTCCTTACCTAAACATATTTGACTGTAAATATTAACTTTTTTTTGTCTAATTTGAATTATAATTGCAGGGACTGTTACCAGCAATTCAGAGGTTGTTTCCAGAAGCTGAGCATAGGTTCTGTATCAGACACATCAATGAGAACATGAATCTGATATGGAAAGGTGGGAGGTTTAAAGACATATTGTGGAAAGCTGCAACTTCAACAACAACAGTTGAGTTCAACAATGTCATGAATGAACTGAAATCATATCATCTTGGGGCATATCAATGGTTGAACAAAGTTGCACCAAAACACTGGAGTAGATCCCATTTTTCTGGTATGTAGAATTACTTTATATGTTATGGTCTATTATTAATTTTGTAGATCCTCATACAATGTCATATACTGGTAGGGCACATTGTGATTTGCTTATCAACAATATTTGTGAAGTTTTCAATAGACAGTTATTAGAGGCTAGGGACTCACCAATCATATCTGCCTTAGAGTATGTTAGAGCCTATCTAATGAAAAGGATTGTCATTGTGCAAAAAATCATTGAAAAAAGTGAAGGTCCACTCACTCCTGCTGCTACAAAATTTTTTAACCAAATAAAAGATGCTTCAGTCAACTACATAGTAGAATGGAATGGGTTAGATTTGTATGAAGCTAAAGGACCTCATGGTGATCAGTGTGTTGTAAACCTTACTAATAGGAATTGTTCTTGTAGAAAATGGGAAGTGTCTGGTATCCCTTGTAAACATGCAGTAGCATGCATTCATGATATGGCAGATCATGGAATGGATGTGGGTTTGCCAGAAGATTGGGTCCATTCATCTTATAGGCTAGACACTTGGAAAAAGCAATACTATTTTAAGATTAATCCTCTGGTTGGTAGAAACTTATGGGTGAAGAATGAGTGGCCAACTACATTGCTTCCACCTAAGGTTCATGTGCAGATTGGTAGGCCATCTAAGAAAAGAAAGAAGAGTGCTGGTGAGGTTGAAAGTATGGTGCAGTCAGGGAAGATAGGTAGGAAAGGGATACAAGTCATGATCTACTCCAAGACGGTCAAGTTTTATCACACAAGCTGGCCACTTGTGAATGGCCAACCGTAACAAACTTAAAACAGTCCGGAAACAAATGCAATGAAGATCAGGAGAGTATAGTGTTTCCCCGGGTCGTTATGTCCCAGCGAGCTATGCGATGAATCACCAAACGAATAGTGATCGAGAGATTTGAACGGAAAAGAGATTTGAATTAATTATAACTAAAGAAAAAGTATACAAATTACAGGGGCTTAAATGCAAATTAAAGAAAATTAAAAAGATACAAAATATTAAATAAACGCTATCACTATTTGCAAAATGATGTTTTTGATTTTTCTTTTATAAAAACTTAAATTAAAAACTACGTGACGTACAAAAGAAAATGTGAAACTATATCAATATTAATCCTAAAAATATGAAAATGATATTTTTACAAACCTAATGATAAAAGAAAATTTTTAGAAAAAGAAAATTATTTTTAAAACTATTTATCTAATTATTATTAATTAAAAACTATTTTTAACTATTTAATAATAGCCTAAAATACAAGAAAATAGGAAATAAAGCTAGAAAAATGAAATTAGGACTTGGAAAAATCTAAAATAACAAAAGATAATTTTCAAAACTAATTTTATATTTTTCTGATTATTTTTGTATTTTTTATGAATTAAAAACTATTTAAAACTACTTAAATTGCTTAAAAATACAAATTTAACTAAGAAAAATCTAGAAAAACATTTTTTTGAATTTTTATATTTATCTTAACCTAGGAAAAATGAAAACTTATTTTTTTTGAAACTTTTCTGAATTAATTGTATTAAATGCTAATTAAAAAGGTCTAAAAACTGATTTAAATCAAGAAAAATACCAAACAGACTTAGAAAAATCTGAAAAATTCAAGAAAAGTCTAAAATAATATTATGAATCTAATAAAAATATAAAAACAGGGGGTTGTGTGCAAGAAAATGAAACTGCAATGCAAAGTGCTTATGAATAAGCACTTAGAATAAGCCACAAGCCACAAATAAGCTACCAAACTGAAACAGAACCTATAATATGCTAAAAACACTCAAAAGCAACTAAATACTACTAACCTAAACCACTGAAATACAAATTACAAAGATTTGATGATTTGAACACTTAAGTACCAAAACAGATTTGGGAGCTACTATGTGGATTAAAAATAAGCACTTAGATAAGCTGGAACTAAAAACCAAAAGTGAGGATTTAAAGTAGACCTGGATGGCTACTTCTAAACCAAGGATGAGCCCTGGATGACCTCTGATGAGCTTGGTACAAGCCTAGCACAAAACCTGTGCACACTCAGTTAATACTGAGTGTGTACAGGGCACTTAAGCTCATTTTGACAAGCATATATGAGGCTTATAAAAAATTTACAAAAATCTGCAAAAATCACAATAAGAAAATAGACCAACTGAAGTTCTTAAAACCACAATTTCACTTAGTTTGGCCCAAAGATGAATCAATGAAAATTCATCCTAGTTGGGTGAAAAACTGGAATTTCAACTTTTGACTTTTAACAGTTTTGAAAGGTTTGACTTTAATGAACTTTGCAACTGAATTTAAGGACTAAGATTGATGTTATAAGGTGAAATAAACTCAGTGCAAGCAATGTCTATGAATTTTAAACACAAAACAAGTTTTTGATTTTCAAAAACTTCAACAGATATGCATTTAAGACAGATTTGAGATGAGTTTGACTTTGAGCTAATGCAAGCACAATTTTATGACTGCAATGAGTCAAATAGAGATTAACCAGCCTAAACCAACAAGTCCTGACTACTTAATACCCCTCTAATACAGCTAAACCAACAGATCCAAACACCCTTTTATATCACTGATTTGAACTTTAAATGAAACCAACTACTTAACTAGCTAATGCTATTGATCAAACTGAGTTTAACTGACCTAAATACAACTAAATAAACAAGTTTGAACAGTTTATGATTACAAACACAGATTATGCAAGAACTTTGAAAATGCACTTACAATTGGTCCTAGCCACTATGGCTTGCCAAAGAGCACAAGTACCACTATCCTATTCTAACCCATAAAACAACTCAAAAACAACCCAAATCCAGCACTGCATCACCCATAGCCATTTCCATATCTGCTTGAACCACTTTTCAACAAGATTTGACTTTTGTTGACCGGATACTAAAATTACTTGGAATTGATTTTTAAGCTCACAAAAGCTATAAGCAGCTTATATGAGCTTATTTGAACTGTAAAATAAGCTTCTCAAAGTTTGAATAAGATAACTTGAAACTGAATTATACAACAGTGGACTCAAAAATATGAAACTTAAATGAAGTCTTGAATTAACACTTGAAATGAACTTATATTGATGAAATAACTTGAGTTTCAATACATAGATACAAAAGATAACAATTTAAGACTTAATTTAAAGCATTGAGATTAAAACGACATAAAAGTAATTTTAAAAAACTAAAGACTACTTCAACTCTCATTCTTCTGCTTCCTTTTATACTCCAAACTTCTTCTCTCTCCAATCTGAGCTAATCCCATCATAATTCTGGACCATTGGATAGCTTGATATATTCTTGGCCGTTTGATTGGTTTTTGGCGCCAAATTGTAAATAAGCCAGTTGTGGGTTGAGTGAGATGGAAAGGATGCATTAAATGCTCTTTGGAGTGTTGTTGAGGTGGGGGGAACAAGAGGAGTGGATGGTGAGCTGGGGGGATGGGTGTTGAGTGTTGCAGAGATGAGTTGGTAAAGGAGAAGAAAAAGGCGCGAGTGATATGTTTGACTGATGGGTTGACTTGGCTTATATTATGAAGGGGTCCAAAATGCAAAGGGTCAAATGGAATGGCAGGGGTCACAATTGGTTTGACAGGGGTCCAAGGGCTTAGGCTCTTTAATAAACAAGGACCTTTGTTGTAAATTCTGAAAGTTGGAGGGCCAAGGCTGCCATATTTGCAAAGTTGCTCCAAGGGACTAAAAGTGACAAGCTCCAATAGTACAAGGACCAAACTTGACATTTTCAAATTTCCAAGGACCATTTTTGCCAATTTTTAAACTTGAAGGACCAAATTTGTAATTTCTCAAAACTTTTGATATTTTTCACCAAAGGACTAATTTTGACAAGTTATGATTTTAAAAGGACCTTTGGTGATTTTTCTTTTGAAATTAAGTGCTCGGGGACTAATTCTGACAATTTTTGAAACTTGGGGGACTGAAACTGCCAATTATGCAAACTTAGCTCAATTTTCATCTGATTTTAAACATTTTGCATCTGAAACATATAAAATGCAATTTTGGAATATTTTCAGTATTTTTATGCATTTCTGAGCATTTTTAAACGTTTTGCAGTTCAGATTTAACCAAAAATGATGAGTATTTACACACTCATCAATCCCCCACACTAAACTATTGCTAGTCCCTAGCAATCTTTTGAGAAAAACTTAATGGATTTGAATCTCTTTACCAAAAGCCATTACTTCTGGAGTAGCCAAATGTTTTAGTTCAAGTAAGAACCATGGTACACCGATAACCATGTGATTTTGAGCAAACCACCAGCTTCCAACGGATTTGATTTGTCTTTACCAGAAGCCGTTTGCTCTGGACTAGCCAACTCTTAGATAAATTATCAATATTATCTTTGGTGAGCTGATTACCAATTATGGTTTTTCCACTGCCTTTACCACAAGCCATAAACTTGCGGGCTAGCCAACTCTTCACTTTTAAGGATATGGTGAGCTGAATACCATACAATTTTGGGCAAATTGCAAGCCGTCAACGGATTTGAGATATCTTTACCAAGAGCCGTTTGCTCCTGGATTAGCCAATCCTTTTGTTTATTAGACATGGCGGACTGATAACCATAAGACGAGTAAGTGTAAAACACTTACTCCAAAAAAAAAATTTGGCCAAAAATGGGGGAATTGGGCGGTATAATTACATGATAAAATTTATGAGAATTCCCCCCCACACTAGAAATGAATATTGCCCTCAATATTCAAAGTACCGGCGGTTATGCCGAAACAAAGAACGTAAAAGGGAAATACTACGGCCATTATTTGAAAGATTTTTTTTTTTTTTTTTTTTTTTTTTTTGAAATCTTATATACAACATGTGGGGCAACTCCCCCACACTAGGGTGGTAGAAAGATAGAAAGAAGTCAGAAATATGGGTGAAAACCCATATGGCATGCTACTATTTTTGATTCCCGAGTCGCTAGCTTGACTCGATCCCCGCATTCATTGGTTCATGGGGAAGCAACGTGGAAAACCAATCTCGATCGGACTTTCGTTCACAATGTTAATAAACATATGAACATCAGAAAGTTCCACACCGACGAGATACAACCGCGGTATTGTTAATAGTAGAAACTATAAGGGATGATACCGGGGTCAAAGATGGTGTCCTCATTCCCGAAAGAGAAAAGGGAAAGAGCAACCACACCATCTGTGAAGAATGGAATAAAGACGTACATGAGAATGCAAGTCCATTCCTCATCAGAAAGAAGCAAATCACCATTTTTGACATTTTTAAGCTTAAACTTGAAGCTTAGATGGTGATAGTCAATAAGATGTCCGGGAGGGAGGATGGGAAACGGTTCTTCAATCAACAGATTTTCTAGAAAAAGGATGTCTCCCTCCGAATCAAAGTAAGTATTATCAATTCCTGTTGGAATTGACTCATCACTAAGAAAGACATCGACTTCATTCCAAAAGTTATCGTCTTCCTCATCAGGAGTGAGAGAAGGGATGGAAGAGTGGGAAATAATAAGACTAGAAGATGATGGATCATTTTTGAGCAATTCATCAATGGGTAGAATGTCTCCCATTGGATCACAAACATCATCATCCAATTCAGATGAAACTGAAGAGAGTTTGGTTTCATCCACAGAGTTAACAAACTCGATACGATAAACTGATTCCGGAGGTGGGACAAGTGGTGTGCTCTTAGAGCTAGCAATTTCCACCACTTCCGATGAAGTCTCCGATTCTAGATCATCATCATCAAGAACACTTTTGACTTCCCTGGTACAACTTTCAAACCATTTGTTTGAACCAGGGGTGATTTTCAAAGCTTTTAACTCAGCACGTTTCTGGTGACTCCTCTTAACCGTGAAATTTGAGAGTGTTGCATTGAATCTTTCAGATTTTTGATCAATTGTGGCAACACTTTGTTTGGATAGAGCTTTGGAGTTCTGGTTGATATTCAACATGAGTTCTTCATTGTCAACCCGTATGGTCAACTCTTCAGCAAATACATCAATCAGAGCACGACTCGTTCTTAAGAAAGCTCTCCCTAAGATGAGGGGAACTCTAGGATCTGCATCAAAGTCTACTACAACAAAGTCAGTAGGAAAGTGAAACTTTCCTACTTTCATCACGACATCCTCGGCTATCCCAAGTGGACGAGTTATGGTACGGTCCGCTAGCTCGAGTGTCATACAAGTGGGTGAAAGTTTAGGAAGAGACAATTTCTTCCATACTGAGAGTGGCATGAGGTTAATGCTAGCGCCAAGATCGGTGTGACACACGGTAAATTTTCACCAAAATTTAACTGATAATTAGTAATTTATTTTTACTAAGCCAAACTTATTAAGCATACACAAGCTTTGCCCGAGCATTTGAGTAGATAACTCGCATACAATAAATTTCACCGCTCTTGCATTCATATCATTTTATGAATATTGCATTTTTGTCACATGATTTAACTGTAAGACGGGAGGTTATCTCGTTACCCCAGTGCCCGACACTGCACGCGTACCGACACTATGATAAGGACTCGCTAAAACAATTAACAAATGTCAACAATTTGGAATATTACAAGGATAAAATATTTCAGGCACGTAACAATAAGACACTACGTTATAAAAGCTATCGAACAATGATACCTTGGTCACAAATTAATATCGCGGGACACAAAATATATAACACACTATCCCTCAAACATAATTGTTATAAAACTCAAATACCATTAAAACTTAAGTGTAAAGTATATACATACACTTTCACAAGTTGTACTATGAATAAGATACATAAAGACACCCATTTATACTTTCATCTTAAGAGTAAACCTTTGTGAAATTTTGAGATAATAAACTTTTGTCTTTCACTCCCCACTCACGACAAAACCAAAGACACAAGATAAACTTTAACAGAAGGTCTCTTGACCTCTTCTCTCTCTCCCACGTCTAAAACAACCATGAAAGACCAGGAAAACAAGTTAACTAAATATTCCCTTCAACCTAGCCCTACACCTCTCACTAGTTCGAATCTCCCAATATGGTAAACCAACATGCCTCTTTCTATTATTCCTCATCTATCATCACCAAAATCATGAAAGATTTGCTCTCAAATCCAACCTTGGTGCGCCGGCTATGGGTTAGACGAATCCAAGAAGAATCAAAATGAGATCATTCACAAGAAACATATCTCTACTCCAATCCACCTTGAGCCAATTCACAAGATTCGTCCATTCTTGGAAGCTAGCCATTTTCGACTTCAATCCAAACACCAAGAAGAGAGAGAGTTCAAGCTTTACCCAAAGTACCTCTATATCTCTAGTAGAGATGCAAGAACCCCAAATTGAGTTTCAATCTCATTTTCTCTCAAAAGCTAGGGTTTGTCAAAGTTAGGGTTTTCCAAAATTGATTTGGGGGTTTTGCAATTGGAGGTATCTTGGAGCTAATTCGAGTTTTGTTTGGTCCGAATCCAAGAAACGACCTTTCGTCCATCACCTATCATTTTCGGATTTAAGGTTATCATCTCTTTTGTTGTTATGTTTTTATGTTGTTTTATGATATTAAGAGTGGAAGAGTTTATCAATGAAATTATCATGTGTTTTAGTCATGTCGATTTGGGTTTAAGTTTTGGATGCCACGTTGAATTCATGTATATAACTAGTTGAGATTTGGATGTTACTTTGTTTTGCTAATCTTGTTTTGTAACCAAAAAACTTAAGTTGTTATGTGCTCAAGGGTCCGTATAGTTTTATGTCGAGATTTATGAGTCGAGAAAATGGAGGTTAAGTCTTATAGCAACTTGGTAATTTAACTATGCAACTAAGTAATCTCGACGTGATAATACTCATGTCTTTGATAAACAACTATGTCACTCCGGAATCTAAGTAAGTCATTGGTAATACGTGGGTTTGGTTTACTGTCGAGGTAGGAACCGGGTCGAGTAGTACTCAACCATGGTATAGCCTTGCCATTTCTTTGCTCAATCGCGTATAGTTAGTCTCAACTCCATCATCATCATACTCGGCTTATGAGTCTTTGTCTTGACCTCACCTTGTAAAATTCATGCCATGTATAATCGAGTTTGTCAATGCTATAGTGATAATTTGGATGTCTTGTTTGAAAACTGTTTCTGTCGAGAAGCCGGAACCAAAGAGTTTGAAAATTCATCATTTGTAAGTCTACTAGTAAGCATGGTCTTAGAATCTAGAAATTCGACCTTGAAAGTGGCACTTGACTTAGTAAGTCAAGCACCTTGTAACAAGTTTAACTTATGACACTTAGTCACATACTTGTCGTTATCCTTGTTGTGGAGTTGTTCGGCTCGAAAAGGGAACCCATTTCGAGACCCATGACACCATCAGCCGAGCATACAACTAGAAACTTTAGTCTCACAAAAAGTTTGATACCTTGGTTTAATTAGGTGTGCATCTTGTTGAGAAACTAGCCTTATGTCTTTTCTTTTGTTGGCCGAATACTCACTCGTGAATATTACAATCAAGACGGGTAGCCAAGATGTGTTCGAGCACATTAGTCGTGGCCCGGTTGTAACTCCGAGATGATGGCGATTTAACTCAAAATTCTCTACTTCTCAAATGTATCTTGACTACATTTTTTCTCTCTTCCTGCGTTAACCATTCTTAAGTGTCAAAAACAAGAACACTTCTTGACTAGTTTAGTAGCAAAGGCTACTAACAAAAACTGATGGGCCACAACCCATTTGTATCTCAAAGGTTACTTGAACTCTTTTGGGCCAAGCCCATTCGTGTACCCAAACCGCTGGGCCACAGCCCACCTACGGTTTTGAATATTGGTTTAAGCAATTGAAACGCGTCAAGTAATACCGGAATAAATCACAAAGCTAAACTCATTTGTTGCACATTTGGAGAGTTCGACTTTAGTTATGTACTCATATATCGAATCATACCAAAATTTTAGGTTCAAACTAAATTTTGTTTATTAATTTTATAAGGTAATCATTCATATATCTACATATATATGGATAAATCCAACTGTGTTTTACCACAACAGTTTTAATATTAAACAAAAGATAAACATAAATCCTTTTTCGAGCTCACTTTAAATTTCATTAGTTAAAAATTTACCTGATCCTTTATTATATCACCACAGAGTAAGTAAATTGTTTGATCAAGGTATATATATCAAAAGCTACTCTGCAAGTGAACTGTATGTAAAGAAATGTGTAACAGCAATTTAGGTAAAGCGTTTAGAATAATATACCGAGTATTAAAAATCTGTGAACCAAGTAACAAACATGCGGAAATGAGAACAAAATAAGCAGCTATATACTCATGTATTGATTTCAGCTTGAGAGGTTTACACGTTGTTTACTCAAATC
>BPTQ01000002.1:188333096-188346219 GCA_019973895.1 Chrysanthemum seticuspe | reverse complement strand
CTATTTATACGATTTTTCCCAGTTGTGTTTCCAACCACTCAAGTATTCAACCACAATTTTCCTAAACTTTATGAATCTCTTTACAAGTGTGTCGTTTCCGTAACCAACCTTTGTGTTGACCCTTTTTAGCATATTTATCTCAGGTTGTAAGGCGATAGCATTTCATGGAGCTTTTGGGTCTCATGGCATACATTGGAGTCTTGTGTTTTTATCTATTACCATTCGACATGTTTTGTAAACCTTTATGTATTGTCAAACTTTGGAATCTCATGTGTTGTAAACTTTAACTTATTTTATCGAATGGTAATCTCTTTAAAACGTCTCATTATAGAGGTCGTTTTCTTTATCCATACTTTGTGCTATGACGTCATACCCCAATGACACTATCGTTCCGCTGCGATATTTTGGGGGTGTGACAGATTGGTATCAGAGCCTTGGTTATAGAGAACTAGGTTGCATTTTAGTTCCTAGACTATAACCGCTTTCACGTCGATCCTTTCGTTTCCTATCGCCTTACTCACTTTTCGTGCGCATATGTTTTCTTAAGTATTTCTTCTAGAACCACCTCATTGGATAACGTAGTTTCCTTGTACCAATAGGGGAGTCCCAAAATCTAGTTGGGTCATCAAAGATATGGAGCTCAGTAATGAGCACTTATCTAACTTGATCTCGTGACAGTTCTTGTTTGATGAGATGCGAGATCGAGCTAAATAAGTGTTACTATAAAGCTGGATAGATTTGATGATTTTGCCCGGGGATCGGAGTTCTCTTGAGGATACTTTGGGAACTGCTGGCGACCAAACCTCGTAGTGACTTTAGCACCTAACGGAATTTCCTATACACCAAGTGCGACTCTTTCTAGATACCTACCCTAAATCCTTCCTCCACCGTTTAGAATCCGATGATAGAATGGCTATCTATTTCAGTAACAACAATCGCCGAGACATGTATGCTTGGTGGTATGTACACGTGTGAAATGAAGCAATTATAATTATGGTGGCCAACATAATTATAAATGCGTCACAACCCACGTGGACATATGCGACCACGCATACGTAGATCGGTGTGGGTACACCTTAGGAACCAATTTGTGGCGTGATATTATGTTGAGAACGTTAAGCATAGACATTGGGAATTCAACGGTTCTTTCCTTGCAGAGATCATGGCACCAAAGAGGGTAACACGCAGCACTGGTCGAGGTGGTGCAGTGCCAAGGGGTGGAATGACAGGTGGGCGTGGAGGTAGAGAAGGTGGTAGCGACATGGGTGACAATGACAACAACGCTGGCAGAAACCCTGATTTTGCCGCCATCATCGCTCAACAACTTCAAATCTTGCTTCCCACTATTGTTACACAAGTTGGAAATCATATGAATAACTCGGGAAACCACGGGAACGGGAATGGCGACACCAACAATGTAGCTGGCAGTAACAACAACAACAACACCACCAACAACAACAACAGAATTGGATGCACATATAAGGAATTTTCGGCATGCAAACCTGTGGAGTTTGATGGTATAGGAGGTGCTTTGGCGTATACTCGATGGGTAGAGAAGACATAGTCAGTGATCGACATCAGCAATTGTGCCACACATCAGAGGGTGAAGTATGCTGCTTGTTTGCTATCAGGGAAGGCATTGACATGGTGGAACACACAGCTACAGGCTAGGGGCAGAGAAGCAGCTATAGGCATGACATGGGACGAATTTAAGGCGTTATTGAAAGAGGAGTACTGCCCGGACAATGAAATGCAGAAACTGGAGGATGAATTTTATCACCACTCCATGATAGGGGCTGGTCACGCAGCCTACACAGACCGATTTCATGAGTTAGCCAGACTAGTTCCTCATCTAGTTACCCCTGAGTCCAAGAGAATCTCGAGGTACATATATGGTCTTGTCCCCGAAATCCGTGGAACCGTGAAAACAACTGAGCCGTCTACAATACAAAGTGCGATACTGAGGGCAGGAACCCTGACAGACGAGATGGTTAGAAATGGTACTTTGAAGAGCAATGATAAGAGGAAGGAAGCAAGTGGGTCGAATAAGCAGATAGACGTGGTAGCAGACAACAAAAGGGCAAGAGTTTTTGTGACAACTGGTACTGAACAAAGAGAGTATGCGGGTACACATCCCAAATGTGCTAAATGTGCTTATCATCACCCGAAGTCCAAGCCCTGCCGCTTATG
Organism: Chrysanthemum seticuspe; assembly: GCA_019973895.1. NCBI lineage: Eukaryota > Viridiplantae > Streptophyta > Magnoliopsida > Asterales > Asteraceae > Chrysanthemum > Chrysanthemum seticuspe. The sequence continues at coordinate 188,344,029 of BPTQ01000002.1, read as the reverse complement.
TACAATATGCAATCAGTCGAGTCATTTTTCAAGCCAGTGTAGAGAGCGTGCAAGACCAATAACAACGGTTAACACGGGCAACATGAGGAATAACCAAAGGACTTGCTACGAGTGCAACAGCCCGAATCACTACCGGAATAATTGTCCTCAGTTGAATAAGCCACCGATGCAAGCTCCTCTAGCTGTGGCAATTGAAGGAAACAACCCGAACCCTGTACTCAATATCAGTCCACCCCGAGGTCGAGCATTCTATATAGGGACCGAGGAAGCCCGCAATGCGTAACTGGTACGTTTTTCCTAGACCAATAAGTGATCCACCGTATTATTCAGGTTCAGTGAGTCTCCTTAGATGAGAAACCTAGACGCGTAAGTTTTGGCATAAGCACTTTGACCATACATTCTGATTTCTCTAAACCTTAGGGTAGAACCTTATGTATCATCAATTGAATCGCGAGGACGCGATTCCTCTATCAGGGGAAGAATGTCACAATTCTCAATTTCCGGTCATTCCTCATACTTCATATTCATCATTTCATAACGGTTCGTGCATGGTTTTGCATTTTTCATTAAACGTTTATTTTCTTATTAAATAAACGCTATCGCGTAATTAATTATTTTGAACAATTGATTCAATACTTCCAAAAATTATCCCGACATATTTTTATATTTACATTTAGTTTATAAAAATAATATTTTGAGTTACCTAGTGTTTTAAATTTATTTTGTATATAAATCGTTAAATTTATATTATTACGACACTTTTTTAAAAACTACACGATAATTATTATATCACTCAAATTTTACAAGGAATGTATTTTTACAATTTTTATGATCTCATTATACTTTACTTTGATCTATTAAAAATTACTTTTACCTAAAACTACCTTAAATACACTAATGTATATACAATCTTACAAGTTATTATTACATGTACATTTTACTTACACTTTTTAACAATTATATACCAATAAAAGAAAGAAAAAAAAAGTAATTGGTGAAATACTTCCCCCCTTGGCCGACCAAGGGGGGGGGGGTAGGCATTAAATGGTTGGTAAAAATTTATTACTTGTATAGATTTATACTCCAAATTCTTTCATTCACTTCATTCATCACAAATAATTCAAGAGTTAGTAGTTTTCTTCTCTCTTTGTTTCCTTCCTCTCCAAGACCGGTCACACCATAGGAGTTAGAAGAGTTCATCAAATTTTCAAGATCAAGTTTTAAACAATCTAGTTACACTCTTATTAAAGGTTTTGAAATAAAAACCTAGGGTGTTTAGGTTTAATCCCTTGTCCTTATCACCTCATCAAGTTTACTAGTAAGCATATCATTTACATTTTACATATTTCCTTATCATTTCATATGTATTTCATCATTTTTTTAGCAAGCATGCAAGACTTATTGTTATTTATACCATTTTTAACATTTTTTTTAGAGTTTTATATATATAAGTCATCCTATAAATTATCCCTTGTTATATATTAGTCTTGATGATGTTTAGGAACCCATGACACCCTAAGAAGGTGTATGGTAGGATTAGAATAGCTTTGGAGTTGTTTTGAAGGGATTGGAATAGGTTTAGTACGAGAAAAACTCTTTTCGACAAGTATAAATAAGGGTCTGATCTTATTTTGTATTTCTGGAAAATCCGACAGTAGACATGATTTTTTGGCCTAGATATTTAGAAAATATACTTTAAAACGAATCCGTGGCCGCTTGAACGGATTAAAACGGAGTTATAACGAAGAAGTTATGAATTTTTCAAGTTTGACGACGAAATATATATTTTCTGAAATTTCAGCAAACTGTTTTTATTTTGTACGAGCCAAAAACGAGTCTTAAGCTTTATAAATTATTTCGACTTATCAAAAATATATTAGTATACTTTGATACGAAGCTAAGGACGTATAATACGTAGAAAACGGATTTGTAACGACTAAAATATACACGTTTTTACAAAAATTGCCGTAACTTTATTAGTTAAGAAAAACTATATTATTTTTATTTGACAAGTGTTACGGTAAACGAAACGACCATATTGAAGGCTACTTTTAACGTTGACTTAGAACCTTTTGTAACGAGATGTTTTCTAATGAAATTGAGATTACCAAGCATATTTTCCAAAACGACCAACCGTTTGTATAGCGGAGTTGTAATGAATTATTTACGGTTGCTTAAACTTTGCCGAAATTCACATTTAAACTACATTTGGACAAAATCACCCTACTTAACCTATATTTTTCTTGGTGATCGAGACCTCTAGGATAAAAACTTAAATGCCAAAACTTCTATATTTTGATACAAGCTTTCCAAAACCGTTGAGTTCGTTTCTTAACGTTCGACGTACACCATTTTACGACTAGCTTTTCGAAGCCATTTTTGTCACTTTCATGAAATTTCCAACGACATTATTTTACGACGAAAAGTTAAAATTTCACAATAAATCATTACGAAACTATTTTAGGATGACATTTTGACGTAAATACTTGTAAAGTAATTTAAGAATGGTCAAGACGTCAAAAGAGTATTTTTCGACGAAGAGTATTATTTTCAAAACTCACAAATGGTATAAGTAACATACGAAATGCATGCACAACATTGTATCACGCATTCACAACAACATATCATAACTCAAGTCATAACATTCATTTAGGTCGCGGATAGTTTCCGAGCCTCATTTTAGTGCACTTCATTTTGTTAGCATATCAATCATACCAGGTGAGTTCATACCCCGCTCTTACTCATTTAAATTCCTATAAACTATTTGGGGCGAGATATATGCTTATTTATCCAAACATTTAAACTCTTTTGTCAAACAACATTACTTATACATTAGACTTGGTGCGTGTAGTGACTAGACTTAAACAAACATCCCATCATTTATATGTTGGAAGGCCCTTTATTTGGATACAGCCCAACGTGAGTCGTTGGAGGAACATCCCAGCATTTATATGTTGGAAGGCCATTTTTATGGATACAGCCCAACGTGAGCGTTGGAGGAACATCCCAACACGAGTTGTTGGAAGACCCTTGTGGTGACATTTATACTTTTAACTACCTTATTGCACATATTCATGATTGTCATTCTATTTTAGGCAGTGGGTTGTGAACACACAGGTTGCAAGTTTTGTATGGGCGGAACTTGGAACTGAGTGGATTTACAATGCCTTTGCTGTGTGAACATTTCTCTAAGTATTTCAAATCCTTTTAACACCAACTTATGAACTCACCAACCTTTGTGTTGACCCTTTTTAGCATATTTATCTCAGGTTGTAAGGCGATAGCATTTCATGGAGCTTTTGGGTCTCATGGCATACATTGGAGTCTTGTGTTTTTATCTATTACCATTCGACATGTTTTGTAAACCTTTATGTATTGTCAAACTTTGGAATCTCATGTGTTGTAAACTTTAACTTATTTTATCGAATGGTAATCTCTTTAAAACGTCTCATTATAGAGGTCGTTTTCTTTATCCATACTTTGTGCTATGACGTCATACCCCAATGACACTATCGTTCCGCTGCGATATTTTGGGGGTGTGACACTTACCATCCTCAGACTGATGGACAGAGCGAGAGAACAATCCAAACACTAGAGGATATGCTAAGAGCATGTGTGATAGACTTTGGAAATGGCTGGGATAAACACTTGCCATTAGCCGAATTTTCTTACAACAACAGCTATCACACAAGTATCAAGGCCGCACCATATGAAGCACTCTATGGTCGAAAGTGTAGATCACCTGTGTGCTGGGCCGAAGTTGGAGAAAGTCAACTTACTGGTCCGGAGTTAATCCAAGAGACTACCGAGAAGATTGTACAAATCAAAAGCCGACTACAAGCAGCTCGTGACCGCCAAAAGAGCTACGCGGATAAAAGGAGGAAACCACTTGAGTTCCAAGTGGGAGATAAAGTTATGCTCAAAGTTGCGCCATGGAAGGGCGTAATTCGTTTCGGAAAACGTGGAAAGTTAAATCCTCGTTATATTGGACCTTTCAAAATTCTTGCTAGGATCGGACCGGTAGCATACCGCCTTGAATTACCACAAGAACTCAGCTCTGTGCACAACGTGTTTCACGTGTGCAACTTAAAGAAATTTCTTTCCGACGAAACTCTTGCTATTCCTTTGGAAGAAATCCAAGTCGACGAAAGACTGAATTTTGTCGAGGAACCCATTGAAATCATGGATAGGGATATCAAACGGCTTAAGCAAAGCCGCATCCCGATCGTCAAGGTCCGTTGGAACTCTCAAAGAGGTCCAGAATACACGTGGGAACGCGAAGACCAATTCAAACGCAAATACCCACACCTTTTCTCTACTTCACAAAGCAATCCTAACTGAAAACCGAGGACGGTTTTCTCTTCCAAGACGGGGAGCATGTGACACACGGTAAATTTTCACCAAAATTTAACTGATAATTAGTAATTTATTTTTACTAAGCCAAACTTATTAAGCATACACAAGCTTTGCCCGAGCATTTGAGTAGATAACTCGCATACAATAAATTTCACCGCTCTTGCATTCATATCATTTTATGAATATTGCTTTTTTGTCACATGATTTAACTGTAAGACGGGAGGTTATCTCGTTACCCCAGTGCCCGACACTGCACGCGTACCGACACTATGATAAGGACTCGCTAAAACAATTAACAAATGTCAACAATTTGGAATATTACAAGGATAAAATATTTCAGGCACGTAACAATAAGACACTACGTTATAAAAGCTATCGAACAATGATACCTTGGTCACAAATTAATATCGCGGGACACAAAATATATAACACACTATCCCTCAAACATAATTGTTATAAAACTCAAATACCATTAAAACTTAAGTGTAAAGTATATACATACACTTTCACAAGTTGTACTATGAATAAGATACATAAAGACACCCATTTATACCAAGAAGAGAGAGAGTTCAAGCTTTACCCAAAGTACCTCTATATCTCTAGTAGAGATGCAAGAACCCCAAATTGAGTTTCAATCTCATTTTCTCTCAAAAGCTAGGGTTTGTCAAAGTTAGGGTTTTCCAAAATTGATTTGGGGGTTTTGCAATTGGAGGTATCTTGGAGCTAATTCGAGTTTTGTTTGGTCCGAATCCAAGAAACGACCTTTCGTCCATCACCTATCATTTTCGGATTTAAGGTTATCATCTCTTTTGTTGTTATGTTTTTATGTTGTTTTATGATATTAAGAGTGGAAGAGTTTATCAATGAAATTATCATGTGTTTTAGTCATGTCGATTTGGGTTTAAGTTTTGGATGCCACGTTGAATTAATGTATATAACTAGTTGAGATTTGGATGTTACTTTGTTTTGCTAATCTTGTTTTGTAACCGAAAAACTTAAGTTGTTATGTACTCAAGGGTCCGTATAGTTTTTTGTCGAGATTTATGAGTCGAGAAAATGGAGGTTAAGTCTTATAGCAACTTGGTAATTTAACTATGCAACTAAGTAATCTCGACATGATAATACTCATGTCTTTGATAAACAACTATGTCACTCCGGAATCTAAGTAAGTCATTGGTAATACGTGGGTTTGGTTTACTGTCGAGGTAGGAACCGGGTCGAGTAGTACTCAACCATGGTATAGCCTTGCCATTTCTTTGCTTAATCCCGTATAGTTAGTCTCAACTCCATCATCATCATACTCGGCTTATGAGTCTTTGTCTTGACCTCACCTTGTAAAATTCATGCCATGTATAATCGAGTTTGTCAATGATATAGTGATAATTTGGATGTCTTGTTTGAAAACTGTTTCTGTCGAGAAGCCGGAACCAAAGAGTTTGAAAATTCATCATTTGTAAGTCTACTAGTAAGCATGGTCTTAGAATCTAGAAATTCGACCTTGAAAGTGGCACTTGACTTAGTAAGTCAAGCACCTTGTAACAAGTTTAACTTATGACACTTAGTCACATACTTGTCGTTATCCTTGTTGTGGAGTTGTTCGGCTCGAAAAGGGAACCCATTTCGAGACCCATGACACCATAAGCCGAGCATACAACTAGAAACTTTAGTCTCACAAAAAGTTTGATACCTTGGTTTAATTAGGTGTGCATCTTGTTGAGAAACTAGCCTTATGTCTTTTCTTTTGTTGGCCGAATACTCACTCGTGAATATTACAATCAAGACGGGTAGCCAAGATGTGTTCGAGCACATTAGTCGTGGCCCAGTTGTAACTCCGAGATGATGGCGATTTAACTCAAAATTCTCTACTTCTCAAATGTATCTTGACTACATTTTTTCTCTCTTCCTGCGTTAACCATTCTTAAGTGTCAAAAGCAAGAACACTTCTTGACTAGTTTAGTAGCAAAGGCTACTAACAAAAACTGATGGGCCACAGCCCATTTGTATCTCAAAGGTTACTTGAACTCTTTTGGGCCAAGCCCATTCGTGTACCCAAACCGCTGGGCCACAACCCACCTACGGTTTTGAATATTGGTTTAAGCAATTGAAACGCGTCAAGTAATACCGGAATAAATCACAAAGCTAAACTCATTTGTTGCACATTTGGAGAGTTCGACTTTAGTTATGTACTCATATATCGACGAATAAAACAAGAGTAAAGGCGTACAAACAATGAACCAAGTGTCTTAAAATTATGAGCCATATAATAAGATTTGCGAAATGGATTTAACGACAATGTGTAAAGAAATGTATGTCAAGTGAACGTCTCATCGAAAACTATATATATGGAACTAGTTTGTTAAATGAATGAGACACCACTATATTATTTTCTAGTCCATTTAAAAATTGATTACTTTAAATTTCACTCGAGCTTTTTCCTAAATACAAATAGAAAACAAATTATAATTTTGACAACACCATTTTGTGTCAACCTAAATAGGTATATATACATCTATATACTTACTAATGGAATATTTTAATTATTTGTTTTAAATCAAACTTGGATTTTAAAACCATACTAATGTCAAAGTGAAAAGAGTATATATACATTCATATACTTACTAGTAAATCTCTTAAATTACTTTTACAAACTAAAAGTTGATTTTAAAACCATTATATAAGAATAATATTAATTGCACCATTTTAAGTATGTAATACTTAAAACAATGAACTAAAACATTTCCCTCCTTGTCTAGGTCGCGTGTCGGTGCCACTCCACAACCATCACTAATCCCACATTCGGATTTGCACTTTTGCTAAGGTGAGTTTCATAGCCCCTCTTTTACTTGATAAACTGTTTTACACACTTTGGGGTGAGAAATATGCAAAACCTTTTATGGACCAAAACTATTACATGATTACTATTACGTGGTTTAGCCTAAGCCCTTATGTCCCTAGAGAATGCCCTTTTTCATGAACCGTCAATTCCCCATTGGGAAACGCGAATGTTATAAATAGATCTATTGAGGGTGACTCCTCCGTTCGGTTGGCCATGCTTAGGCCAAAGCGAAACGTATACCATGTCGGAATTAAGTGTTGAGGGACAAAACACTTGCTATGGGCCCCTATATTGTATGACATCTTTTAGCATACAGAAACTGTCGTAGTATCGGTTGCATGAACTTAGAGCTAACGTAATAGACATTCATACATATATCATTATATTCGTTGTAATGATTATATGCCTTTGCTTATGGTCCAAGCTTACTATTTTAATTTAAACCTATGAACTCAACAGCTTTTAGCTGACCCTTTTAGCATATTTTCTCAGGTGTTTAAGATTTGTTCATGAAGGCAAGGCAAGAAGCGGATGTATGGCCGTAGTAATATAAAAGAAGTGTTTTTACACAAAAATGATGTTTTTACTTTGGGACCACTATATATAATGGGATGTACCCATTTATTTAAAGAATGTTGTAAGACAGCGTTTTAAAACTATTTTATAAAATCAAACGGAGTATGTATTCCGTTCTTTATTACTTGTGTTGTGATCCACCCATTTCGTAACGCTCCCGAATAACATGTATGCTTCCGTTAAACAAATTTGGGGGTGTTACAATCGGCCAAGGCGGAGCATTGAACCATCCCCAAGAAATCACACGGGATTAAAAATCTGCCAGGGTCTTCAAGATTTTTGGGAAGCTTCTTGTGAAGGACCGCTGAGCATTGCTCATTGAGAGGAGTTTTAGCCATCTCAGATAGCTTATCTTTGTTGGTCAGTAAGCCTTTAAGCGTGGATACAAATTTAGGCATTAGAACGAGAGCATCAACGAAGCTTATATCAAAGTGTAGCTCATTGAAGATTTGGAAAAAATTTTCCATTTGCTCTTTGTTTTTGTCTTTGAGCTTCTCATCATTCATTCTTGATGGGTAAGGAAGCTGACTAGACTTTTAAGCCGGGATGGAAGTCATTTCTGGCTCAGGATTTTTCTTCGGAACTTCGGGTTCCGGACTTAAAGCTTGGACTACCGAAGGTGGGACGTGTGCGGTACTTCGTGGGCTTGAGAAATGCACCTTGTCCGTTGTATCCTTGGTAACTTGACTCATTGCTACAGGAGGAGGGGGCATTGGAGTCGAAGGTCCATTGTGCGTCTTACCACTACGAGTGGTGACGGCTTTCAACTCGGCATTGGGATTAGGAATCGTATTGCTTGGGAGTCCTCCAGAAGATGATGAAGCTTTGTTCATATTCATGTTCATGAAACTGCTCATCATATTCTTTAACTCATTTGTCTGCCGAGACATTGTGGTATCAATTTCCTTTTTAAGCTCAACTCTCATGTTATTGATTTGAGTTTGCATTGAACGTATGCTTGACTCAGTAATTTTTATGAAGTCATTTGGCATGGGTGCTTGAGAAGGTTGTTGATAACTTTGATGATTTGGATCTTGATATGGTTGGTTGAAATTGTTCCGGTTTTGATTGAAATTTTGAGAGTTATTGAAATTTTGTCCTTGATTCGGAACAAAGCGATTTTGATTGCCATGGTTTTGCACAGGAGGAAAACCAGGTGGTGTCATACCGCTAGGTGCACGGTAGTGAGGATCAGCTTGTGGTCGGTATTGATTGTGGTTTACCGAAGCTACGGGAGCTTGGTAAAAAGAAGCATCGGTTGCTTGACAATCATAATACGCGTGTGGACCACTACAAGTTTCACACACCTTGTTTACGGCTTTGATTGGTTCCGGCTTATGAATTCCGCTTTTGATTTCCTTTACATCTTTCATCATACAACGGATGACGTCCGTTAGAGCGGCTATCGGAACGGCTAACTCAGAAGAGTTACTGGATGAAGAAGCAGGAGTGTTTGGAGTATTGACTTTGTTGCGAGAAATAGGAACTTTTGATTTTTGCTCGCAAATCTCAATCACATCTTTAGGTTTACGATTCAAGATATTGCCGCCTGTGGCTGCGTTCAAAGAATCTTGATCGTTACCGTTCAACCCATTGTAAAAAATATTGACTTGTTGAAGCTCCGTGAATTCATGATGGGGGCATTTCCTGAGGAGATCTTTGAATCTCTCCCATGCCTCTCCAAAGTTTTCATTGAAATTTTGACGAAATCCAGAAATTTCATTTTTAAGATTAGTCGTCTTTGATGGAGGAAAGAAATAATTGACAAACTTTTGAACAAGATCCTCCCAAGTTTCGATGGATCGAGGGGGTTCTTTTTCCAGCCAAATCCGGGCTGTCCCCTCAAGTGAGAATGGAAATAGCATCAACTTGATGACTTTTTGTGGCACATCCTTGAAATTGATAGTTGAAGTCAACTTGTTAAACCAACGGATGTGTGCATACGGGTCTTCACGATCAAACCCGTGGAATTGATTTGTAGGCACAAGTTGGATCAAATGTGTCTTCAATTCAAAGTGATCAGAATTGATTGCTGGTAGAATGATGGCATCTCCATAACCCTCGGTAGGTGCCTGGAGAATTTCCGCCATAGTTCGTTCGTCTGCCATATTGCTGTTTGAAATAGTACGAATCTCGGGTTCGACTATTTGGGCAGCACGTCTACGAGAACGTCTTCTAGGAATTTCTACTAGATCACGTAAAGGACTCAATGATCTAGAAGAACGAGTGCGCATGCACTAGAGTTAACTCTAAGGAATCTCAGAGCCAAGGAAGGGAATTATGAAAATGGGGAAAGAAGATTCTTTTTGAGTTTTATGGTTATACATATATATAGAAACAAAAGAAAAATATTTTTGTATTTTATATGTTTTGAGATGTTTTTGGGTTTTTGAATTTTTTATAAGAAAATATATAGATATGGATAGATGGTATGAACAAAGAGTGAGTATTCAAATCACTAATCTGCTAAACGGAAGATAATCAGCACAGCTCCCCGGCAGCAGCGCCAAAAATTTGATCTGCTCCAAGACGGTCAAGTTTTATCACACAAGCTGGCCACTTGTGAATGGCCAACCGTAACAAACTTAAAACAGTCCGGAAACAAATGCAATGAAGATCAGGAGAGTATAGTGTTTCCCCGGGTCGTTATGTCCCAGCGAGCTATGCGATGAATCACCAAACGAATAGTGATCGAGAGATTTGAACGGAAAAGAGATTTGAATTAATTATAACTAAAGAAAAAGTATACAAATTACAGGGGCTTAAATGCAAATTAAAGGGCCCCTCGACACGACTAATAGAAGGCAAATCGTCTAATCACTAAACTTATGAGTGAGAAACAAGTATGGTAGATAGGTATAGATATATAAAAGAATATTTTTTAAGTTTTTGGGTTTTTGTAGAGTTTTGTATATTTTATGTTTTTATAAAAAGAAAACAAAGATATATATACATATTGGTATTTTGAGTTTTTCTTAGAAGAAAGGGGTAAAAGTATTAAGGGAAGGAACCGAGACTCTAAGGAATCTCAATTGAGATCACGTACGCGTGAGCAAGAAGATCTAGTAACTCAGGAAATGCACTAGATCATCTTTAAGGATCTTCTGCAAGAGCATCTGCACGACGGGTTTATCAGCTTGGGCTCTAAGCATGATAAAGTTTGTC
>BPTQ01000002.1:188296526-188331641 GCA_019973895.1 Chrysanthemum seticuspe | reverse complement strand
TATAAGCAGCTTATATGAGCTTATTTGAACTGTAAAATAAGCTTCTCAAAGCTTGAATAAGATAACTTGAAACTGAATTATACAACAGTGGACTCAAAAATATGAAACTTAAATGAAGTCTTGAATTAACACTTGAAATGAACTTATATTGATGAAATAACTTGAGTTTCAGTACATAGATACAAAAGATAACAATTTAAGACTTAATTTAAAGCATTGAGATTAAAACGACATAAAAGTAATTTTAAAAAACTAAAGACTACTTCAACTCTCATTCTTCTGCTTCCTTTTATACTCCAAACTTCTTCTCTCTCCAATCTGAGCTAATCCCATCATAATTCTGGACCATTGGATAGCTTGATATATTCTTGGCCGTTTGATTGGTTTTTGGCGCCAAATTGTAAATAAGCCAGTTGTGGGTTGAGTGAGATGGAAAGGATGCATTAAATGCTCTTTGGAGTGTTGTTGAGGTGGGGGGAACAAGAGGAGTGGATGGTGAGCTGGGGGGATGGGTGTTGAGTGTTGCAGAGATGAGTTGGTGAAGGAGAAGAAAAAGGCGCGAGTGATATGTTTGACTGATGGGTTGACTTGGCTTATATTATGAAGGGGTCCAAAATGCAAAGGGTCAAATGGAATGGCAGGGGTCACAATTGGTTTGACAGGGGTCCAAGGGCTTAGGCTCTTTAATAAACAAGGACCTTTGTTGTAAATTCTGAAAGTTGGAGGGCCAAGGCTGCCATATTTGCAAAGTTGCTTCAAGGGACTAAAAGTGACAAGCTCCAATAGTACAAGGACCAAACTTGACATTTTCAAATTTCCAAGGACCATTTTTGCCAATTTTTAAACTTGAAGGACCAAATTTGTAATTTCTCAAAACTTTTGATATTTTTCACCAAAGGACTAATTTTGACAATTTATGATTTTAAAAGGACCTTTGGTGATTTTTCTTTTGAAATTAAGTGCTCGGGGACTAATTCTGACAATTTTTGAAACTTGGGGGACTGAAACTGCCAATTATGCAAACTTAGCTCAATTTTCATCTGATTTTAAACATTTTGCATCTAAAACATATAAAATGAAATTTTGGAATATTTTCAGTATTTTGATGCATTTCTGAGCATTTTTAAACGTTTTGCAGTTCAGATTTAACAAAAAATAATGAGTATTTACACACTCATCAAGTCACTTGTAAGATTTGCAAAGGCAAGGGACACAATAAAAGAGGCTGCAAGGTAGCTCAAGCTGCAGCAACTCAACCAAGTCCAGCCCAACCAAGAGATGCAAGCCAACCAAGTCAAGGGCAAGCTTCTGCAAGCCAACCTCAGTCTGCAAGCCAACCAAGAGATGCAAGCCAACCTCAGTCTGCTAGCCAACCAAGTTCTGCAAGGCAACCAAGTTCTGCAAGGCAACCAATATCTGCAACCTCACCACAATCTGCAAGACAAACACAAGTTGGAAGCCAACAAGGTGCTGGTGAACCAAGTGCAGTCTCTGCAAGTCAGTCAAGCCCATCTACACCTCAGAGAAGGACAAAGATGACTGCAAATAGGCGTTTGACTCCCAACTAGACTGTTTGATTTGTGTTTGGTACTTTGTGTCTTAAGTTTATGTCGTTTGAGTTCTTAACTTTATGTCTTTGAACCTTGGTCTGTTATGTACAAGTTTATGTCTTATGTTTATGACTTTGAACCTTGGTCATTATGACTAGAGTATAAGTGTATGACTCTATAACTTAAGCTTATGACTTTGTGTATCTTTTTCTATTATGTCTGTTATGTACACTTGCAGTTTAGGCAATCTTGTTTACCACTTGTTTATAACACTTGCATTTATGTACACTTACAAGTACCTGTTTAACACTTGCAGTTTAGACAATCATTTGGTACAAGTACTTTAGTGTGTCTTACCTTAATCTGTTTTGCAATCTTGTTTAACACTTGCAGTTTATACATTCTTGTTTACCACTTGCACAATTAACCATTACACTTGCACAATTAACCATAACATTCTTCATTGAAATACATAATCTAATACAAAAGGGCAAAATTAACCATTACATATTTTGGTCAATTTTTTCTAGTCAAATTAAAAAACTACATATACAAATACACTAAAAATATGATCCAACTGCAAACCAACAATTTCTTCAATCTTCCATTTTGAGCAACCAATGCATTGTTTGCTACTTCAAGATCATTCCGTGCCCTTAGCAAACCAGGAATAATGGTCACGGCTCTAGCACACATTGGAGGATCAAACCAATCAAAAAACCCACAATCATCCTACAATCAATGATTGTTTCAATTATTCACTGTTAAAAAGAAGAAATTAATCAATCATTGAAAAACTTACATGTTTGGGGCAGCAGTAAAAACGACGCCCAGGGTTCAATGGAGTCTATGATGTGCGAATTCGGGCACGCAAACCACAATGACAGAACACCATTTCTTATATTGAAACAACTAGGTTTAGGGTTTATATTTAATTGAATTGGGATTGCAATTTGGGGGGATAGATTTCCTGGGTAAGTGGGTTTTTGTGGGGTTGGGATATTTTGTGGGAAAGTACAGATCGTGTGGGGTTTATAAAGGGTGGGTGGATTTTAGTGGGTGAAAAGACATAAAGACCCTCGTGTGCAAACCACGTGGGATGGGTAACGGAGCAGAAGTAATGGCGTGTGGGTCCAGGGACCAAATATGCAACGAAAACTTGAAAATGGGGACCTCTGGTGCACTTTCAAAGTTTTGGGGACCAAATCTGCAATTTGTCCAAACCACAGGGACCAAAAATGCAATTAACTCTAATTTATAAGATCATATTAGGTATTAAATTAAAATACAATATACTTGGAGATGGTGTAGACATCGAGCAATGGATAAGAAAGATGAGTGGTTGTAACAATACAGAGAGAGTGGATCATAGACTCCCAAACACTAACCCATGAGTTGATACCCATGTTTAATGTAGCATTGTTTAGTGTTGAAGAACAAGCATGGAACGCCCTAGCGTGAGTCAAGTTGTTCAAATCTTAACAAAGGTTGCCAAAGCGGTCAAATACAAACACGGTGGAGAGTTTGGTTGCATCCTCCAGCAGTAGGTTCACCTATCGTCCTATTGTAAGATCACCATCACCACCACCGGCCATCATGGAATCGCTCATGAGTGTTTCAACGAAACTGAACAAAAACAACTCCCTGATCTTTTAGGCATGTGAAAATAAGAATGTTGGGGTTACAAAATTATTGAATCTTGGTTCTTTTTGTTTTTTATGTTATTTTGAATGAAATTGTATATAGTAAATCAGTTTTTATTCCTTTTGGTTTAATGTATGATCTTATGCCTTTATAGATGAAATTATTGAATCCTTAGTTGTTGTATCTGTGTATGAATGTATAATCATATCCCTTTATAGATGAATGTAAAATTGTACATTCTAGCATGCTTGTTTTATTGTTCTTTTTTGCATTTTAATGTGTACAAATAGTTCTTGTATTGCTTATAATATACATATTTAATCACATAATCAACATGCAAAGTCTATTAAAAGTGAAAATATTGAACCGAATAAAACATACGCCAACTGTTGTTTACAAAGTTTATGGAAGAAAGCAACTTAATTGATATTTTCATGGACAAAGAAAACATATGCCAAATGCATCAAGCTATTGTTGATTGTGTTAACGTCGGGGAGATTCAACCGAATAAAGTTGGCCAACGTATTATCCTGCGTGCGTCTTTTATCGGCGAACCACGTCTCATAATTGATCTAATATTTTATTTTTAATTTCGGTAAATGTATTTAGATGTTTTTTGATACATTTTGCAGTGTTAAGTATTATTGTTTGAGTTGATTCGCATGATACAACATTTTGTAATTACATCTTGATATCTTCACGTTTTATGTTTAAGCGTTATATGGAATACTAATCACAATATCGCCGACTATAATTGTTTGTCGCTAGAAATTTCCGTTGCTATGCACGGGTACTCGTCTAGTCTATAAGAATGAAGAATTTGAACAAGCTCTAAGAAAGTAAGAATTTAATGATAAGATTTTGATTCCAACATTTTGCCCTAATTGTTTGTTTTGGACAAAAAGATAAATGTGATAACTTATAAAGTGAGAAATCTCTTATTATGTTGTTAACAAGTTCAAAGCATTTCTTTTTCTCAAGAGTGGATACATTTCAAGCCTAAGTAAAAAAACAACTTGGTCATTAAGGCTATATGTAGCTCACACCGATAATTTACTGCTCACTCAACTTCACATGAACGCCACATTATACCCCTCCTCACTCACTCGTCACTTAAACTCAAATAGTTTTCAGTCGATCACCCTTTACCTATGCCCAAATATAATTTAAACACACACATACACATAACACATCGCACACAAAAAGATAACCTCGCACCAACGGTGACGGTGCTCATCACTTGAGCCCAAAATCGAGTGACGAAGGGGTTAGGCGGTGTAACCCTTTCACACTTGAGTGAGGGAGGACATCAATTGGCACCTTAACCTCACACGTGAGGCAATCTTCCCACTACGTAGTACGCTGAGCCTAACAAGGAAACAAATACATTTCCTCAACTTCATGTGCCTAGCAAATCAAGTGATTATGCACATTAAGCCCTTTGACTCTTAGCAGAAAATCATTATAACTTTACCAAAATATTAATCTGACCATTTGAACTTAAAAAAATTTCCATGTAACGATTTTATCAAGCTACAAGTCTTTGACTAAATAAGGTTTATTTAAATATCTTATATTATCCTAGCTAGATGATTGTTGGACTAAATAAGGATTAGTTACTTTTTTTTGTGCTTTAACTGTACTCCTAAAGTCCTAATGCAACATATTTTAGAATGATGGTACATATCATAAATAAACGATGCAGAAAGCAATGTAGCAATATTGGTTATTTTTCACATGAATGACATACAACAACAAAAATATGTTACATTATAGTGGCAAGGCTTTGTGAAAAGACAAAAATAAAGACATTTACAATGGCCTAAGTTCAATGCCTTGCACCACAAGGCCAACAAAACTATAGTCGCCATCGATGTCCATACCATTCAAGCTAAGATCCATCCCAATATTTCCGGTGCTATCGATTTTATCTTCCCAAAGTTGAACTTCCATCCAACCATCCTTCCTCAGTTTTGGATGGCCTTTTACTTTTTCAGTATTTAACTGCTTGTCAGACTTGTGATCAAACATTGGTCTGATATTCGTAAGATACGGAATGATTAGATAGATAGACCGTGGATAGCGAAAACTTTGTGTACGAAAGTATAGGCAACAGTAGATAAACAACAGAACCTTTATTCAGATCTAAGCTGCAATAGTCAGCTTAGATTAATAGTATCCAAATGTTACAAGATTAGATTAATGTCAATGAGACAATAATCATATGAATGTAAAGACAAGACAAGATCAGTGAAATGATCTAAGAGAAGAGAAGAGAGTGATACAAAAGACTGCACACTCAAGTGTGTCTAACCCTAGATAAGGGGACTTATTAAATAGGAGATTAAGTTTCACTAAGACCCCTCTAACGGCTAGTAGTAACTCATCAGCAGAAACGAAGAAAGGCTTCAGCAGAAATGAGATTCTTGGAACTTTAAATCTTTAATCTTTTGTCCAGGTTAAACCCCTGTAATCAATCCTGCAATAAGCCACAACTTGAAAGCCATTAGCAATTGATAGAATGATATGTTTGCTACAGATTACCAACCCAAAATTTAACATTCCCCCTTAATCTGATGAGCAAACATATCAAACAATATCAATTTTTCACACAAAAATTTATGCTGATAGACAGGGAGGTTCTTTGTGAGTATGTCTGCAGTTTGGTTTGAAGAGCCAATCGTTTTAGCATTTATAACACCTCTAGCAATTTTTTCCCTGATGAAGTGAACATCAATTTCAAAGTGTTTTGATCTTTCATGGAAAACAGGGTTGACAGCAAGTTGTAAAGCAGATTTGTTATCACAAAAAAGATCAACAGGAAGATTGATATCAACTTTTAGGTCTTTTAGGATTTTTTGAATCCAAATGATTTCACAGGCAGCAGTAGACATAGATCTATATTCTGCTTCTGTGGAAGATTTTGAAAGAGTGTTTTGTTTTTTACTTTTCCATGAGATTAAACAATCATTAAAGAAAACACAATAACCTGTGACAGATTTTCTGGTTTTCTTGCATTTGGCCCAATCAGCATCACTATATCCTTCAAGATGATTTTCAGAGTTGCTGAAATTGTACCTTAGACCTTTTCCTGGAGCTCCTTTTAGATATCTCAGAACATTGAGGGCACATTCCAGATGAGACTTTAAAGGAGAATGCATATATTGTGCCAGACAATGAACTGAGTATGAGATGTCAGGTCTTGTATGGGTGAGATAGATAAGTTTCCCAAGTAACTTCTGATAACCAGTGATGTTGACAAGCAAGGGGTCATCAGTAGTGGGAATGTATGGAAGGACAGAGTTGGGTTCCATAGGAGTGGACACAGGTTTGCACCCAAGGAGACCAAATTCTTTGAGGAGTTCAAGACAATATTTTCTTTGGGAGAGACAAATGTCATTCCCAATTTTTAGAACCTCAATGCCAAGAAAGTATTTTAGATTTCCCAAGTCTTTAATATGAAACTTTGTTTTTAGGAACTCTTTGAATCGGTTTATCTCATCAGTACAATTTCCAGTAAGGACAATATCATCCACATAAACAAGCAGAGCAATAAACTTGTTATTCTCTGTTTTGGTGAACAAAGAGTGATCATTAACAGATTGAACAAAGTTATTTTCTTTTAAAACACTGACAAGTTTTTCATTCCATTTCCTGGGAGCTTGTTTTAAGCCATATAGGGATTTGACAAGTTTACAAACTTTATTCTTATTGTTCTCATTACAGAACCCTTTGGGAATGGTCATATAGATATCCTCATCAAGATCTCCATACAAGAAAGCATTATTAACATCAAGTTGAAAAAGAGGCCATTTGTTTTTTACGGCTAAGGCAATAAGACACCTGACAGTAGACATTTTTACAACAGGAGAAAAGGTTTCATCATAGTCTATTCCTTCCCTTTGGTTATAGCCTTTAACAACTAGTCTAGCCTTGTATCTATCAACTTCACCATTGGCTTTATATTTGATTTTAAATATCAATTTGTAGCCAATAGGAATTCTATTAGGAGGAAGATCAGCTATATCCCAAGCATGGTTTTCATTTAAGGCCTCAATTTCAGAATTCATAGCATCAACCCAATTACTATCATGGATAGCTTCTTCATAACAGGTAGGTTCAATACTTTTATTAAGACTAGATGCAAAGCAGTAATTATCTTTGTTAAGGTTGGAGTAATTAACAACCTTTTCAACACCATATTTGACTTTTCCTTCTATAATAAAGTCATTAAGATTACTGGGCAATTTGGAAACTCTGGTTGACCTTCTAGTAGTAATGGCTGGCAAGCCTCTTTCTTGTTCAGCATAATCAGGTGTTGTATCAGCAGGATCAGAAACTGCATCAGCAGAATGTGAATCATGTGATATGTTGCCCTCAGGGTGTGTATTATCATCTATAAATGTTGCAACTGGTTCGTCAATCCTAGTGGGATGACTTACCACTGTGCCATCATCATAGGATGTCACTCTCCCTTCATCATTGGGACTTATTTGTGAGTCAAAGAAATTTTTGTGATTTAAATCTTTTGGTACAAAGGTTTCAACAAAAGGTTTTGACACAGAATTTTTCATTTTGAAGGGAAAAACAGTTTCATAAAATTTGACATCTCTGGAGTAAAAGATATTTTTTGTTTCAAGGCTCAAGAGTTTATAGCCTTTCTTCTCATTTGAGTAACCAATAAAGACACTTTTTTCAGACCTACTACCAAATTTATCAGAGATGTTGAGAATGGTGGCATAGCATAAGCAGCCAAAGACTCTAAGGAGAGAGAGTGAAGGGTCATGCCCATACACAAGGAAGAACGGGGACTTGCCAGACAGAACTGAAGAGGGCAACCTGTTTATGACATAGGCAGCAGTTAGAACACATTCAGACCAAAGATTTAGAGGTAATTCCCCCTGAAACATGAGGGATCTAGCTACATTAAGGAGATGCCTATGTTTCCTTTCTGCAATACCATTTTGTTGTGGTGTATAGACACAAGAGGTTTGATGTAAAATTCCTTTTTCATGGAAAAAAATTGAAGTTTATTATTGACAAATTCTGTCTCATTATCACTTCTAAAGATCTTGACATTGTGTTCAAATTGATTTGATAGCATGTGAGTAAAGTTAACAATGGAAACATAAACATCATCCTTCCCCTTAAGCATATAAACCCACACTGCCCTGGAATAGTCATCAACAACAGTTAAAAAATATTTGTAACCATCTCTGCTAGTGACTTTATATGGTCCCCATACATCAAGATGGACAAGTTGACCAATTTTAGTTGATTTATGTTCACTTAGAGGGAATGGTTCCCTGGTTTGTTTAGCTTTATTACAAGTATCACAGAGATGATCAGTTTCAGATGTACTATCAATTTTAAGAGTGGGTTTAAGTATGTGTAGGACTTGGTCAGAGGGATGACCAAGTCTTTGATGCCAAAGATTTTTTGAAACATGACAAACAGATATGCAATTATTAGAAATAATCTTACATGAAGAATCAATATCAAACATATATAACCCATTGTGTTGTTTACCAATCCCCACAATCCTTTTTTGATGTAAATCCTGTATATAGCAATTGGATTCATTAAACCCGACAAACATCTTATTGTCTCTAGCAATTTTATGAACAGACAGCAAACTAACATTGTACTCAGGAACAACAAGTACATCAAAGAGAGTTAGATCATTATTGATCTTTAAATCACCAATTTTTGTAATTAAGGCCTGAGTACCGTTGGGATGTCCAACAGTTAAGCCAAGATTTGAAATGTTAACAACATTGATTAAAAAATTTTCAGTCACAGTCATGTGCTGATTTGCACCAGAATCAACAATCCAACCAAGACTGATGTTTCCAGATAATGTCTTAGTGTTGTTGTTAAAAAACTTGTTGAAGTTTATATTAAACTTGACACTGCCATTAAAGAAGGTTCCTGAAAAATTTTTACCTGCCAAGTTGGCATTAGCAGATAACACATTGTTGTCATTGAGAAGACTCATAAGTCTTGAGAGCTGTTCATTAGACAAGGAGACAGGAGAGTTGCTGGCACTATTATTAGTGACAAGATTGGTTTCAGCAGAAACATTGTTACTGCCGAAAGGTTTACCATTAAAATTTCTTTTAGCATATCCAGCAGGATAGCCAACAAGATCATAACATCTATCAATGGTGTGACCAGGTTTTTTACAATTGGTACATTTGAGGTTCATGTTTGGTCCTCTGCTATTGGAGCTGTTACCAGTATTATGACCATAAACTTTGTTGTTAAAACTTCTTTTATTATCAAAAAATTTTCCACCATCAGAAGTTTTTGCAGCAAAAGCTGTAGCATTGGGTTTAGCAGAGCTATTCCCAGATGATACATTTCTGTGAGACTCTTCTCCAGAGACAACAGAGAAGGCAGTTTTGACATTAGGTAAAGGGTCTCTGGTTAAAATATTGCTTCTGATGGGAACATAGGAGTCATCAAGACCCATAAGAAATTGCATTAACTTGATTAGCTGATTATGTTTTTCAAAATGTTTTGCAGCCTCACAAGTGCAAGGAGGCAAGCTAATCATACAATCAAATTGTTTCCATAAAGAGTTAAGATTGTTGTAGTAATCAGCAAGAGAGGACCCACTTTGACTAAGAGAGTTTATATTTTTATGCAAATTGAAAATAGCTGAACCATCAACCTTATCATAAGTATCTTTAAGATCATTCCACATTTCATAAGCAGTTTTGGCATAGATAGCCCCAGCAAATAATTCAGGGCTGAGAGAATTAAGAATCCAAGTAACCACAACTGAGTTACAAGTATCCCATTGATTAGCAAGATTAGGGTTTGAATCGTTTCTTATGCAAGTACCATCAATAAACCCTAACTTATTATGGTTCCTTAAGGCAAAGGTCATGGCCATATTCCATATTTTATAATTTTCAGTTCCTGTGAGTTTGATAGAAATAATGGGAGTCCCATTAGTGTTATTAGGGTGTAAGTACAAAGCATCCCCAAAGGATAAGCCTTTCTCAGTGGAACCACCACCACCAGCACTATCACCATCAACCATAATAAAGACAGTAAGACAGAAAGATAAAACAGACAGAGATAATAATAAGACCAAATAGATAGATAAGTAAGACTTTGAATTTAAGAAACAACAAGCACCAAGCCTGTGGACTAGGGTAAACCAGAGCAGGTATTCGTACCACTCAAAGGTGGCAGATCAAGATGTTAGTGTACCCGTTTGCACCCACAAAGACTTAAGTACTGTATGTTTGAAGAAGAGACAAGATATAGACTTACAGAGAAATATACAGCGGAAGAACAAATCACAATTACCCTAGATTCACTTAGTCTAGGGCTAATTGTAAGTAGAAGATAACCAGTGATTACGCCAATAGCAATACCCCCAAACCACCAATAGTTGCCGAAGAGAATCAATGAGCCTGAAGCTCTGATACCATGTACGAAAGTATAGGCAACAGTAGATAAACAACAGAACCTTTATTCAGATCTAAGCTGCAATAGTCAGCTTAGATTAATAGTATCCAAATGTTACAAGATTAGATTAATGTCAATGAGACAATAATCATATGAATGTAAAGACAAGACAAGATCAGTGAAATGATCTAAGAGAAGAGAAGAGAGTGATACAAAAGACTGCACACTCAAGTGTATCTAACCCTAGATAAGGGGACTTATTAAATAGGAGATTAAGTTTCACTAAGACCCCTCTAACGGCTAGTAGTAACTCATCAGCAGAAACGAAGAAAGGCTTCAGCAGAAATGAGATTCTTGGAACTTTAAATCTTTAATCTTTTGTCCAGGTTAAACCCCTGTAATCAATCCTGCAATAAGCCACAACTTGAAAGCCATTAGCAATTGATAGAATGATATGTTTGCTACAGATTACCAACCCAAAATTTAACACTTTGATTAAGCAATGCTATTGGACCCTCAATTGAAGAGTAGTTTTCAGGTGGTTTGTATATAAGATGACATGAATAGGTTGTCTGCGGTGACAACAATTTGGACTCAATTATAAAAACAATTTTAAATTCATCTGTGTCAGGAGACTCGGCCACCACTTTGAATCTGCAAAATTGTAGAAAGAAAATATGCTATGAAACATAGAAAAAAGTTCTATATGAAACAATTTTTATCCGGAATAAATTATGCAATTTCAGCCATCTATTTTTTTTTTATCAAAAATAAATATAACTACTTTCATATTTAAAAAAAAATTAAAATATCTCGAAAACCGTTAATTGTTAAGCGCAATTAATTATACAATCGCAACGAGAATTAAATTATCTTTATATATATATGCACTTCTATATACTCTCGACAATTTTTTTTTTCAAAATTTCTGCCCAAAAAAATCATGTGATTCAAAAAATCATATGTAATTTATTACTTTAAAAATCACATGTCACATAAATCACATGTGATTTTACAAATCACTTGTAATTTTTCGGCGGAAATTTTGAAAAAAAAAATTCGTCAAAAGTATATAGAAGTGCATATCTATAGAAAGATAATTTAATTCTCGTTTTGATAGTGTATTTTTCGTAGCTTGAAGATTCACCGTTTGCAAGATACGTTGTTTAAAAAAAGGGTGGAAATTGGGTTTTTTGTTTAATGAAAAAATGAATGGCTAGAATTCACAAATTTGTACTTTAAAAAAAATGTGTTCTTTGTTGATCTCATGAAATATAGCCTACCAATCTACCATACAAGTTTGTAGCATATATTTTTTGAAACAAAATGGTCATTTACATGTTTGAAACAACCCTGCATATATATTTTTCCCAGGGTCTATAAATATAATGTATATAGGCATAGGTGGGCTAAGTAACGGGTCAAACGGGGAGGTTGTTAGTCAGTATTTCTATAAAATAGAAACGGGTCAGGTTAGGTATACCCATACCCAAAAACATTATATGTCAGAGTTTTTTACTAGTAATAAATAATCTGTTAGACTAATAACGAGCACAGAAAATTACAATTACAATAATAATCAAACTATTTCAATAAAGCAATTCAATAAGTTGTGTGCATTTATAGTAAACTTTTCATAGATTTTAAGTTTTTAACCCATTTGACCCGTTAAAGATAGAACATGCAAATAACCAGACTTGTGAAAGAAAGTGATAGAACCTTGATTCCGGCAAAGGCTTCCTTATCCATTTTTCCTCTGGCAAAAATTCCATTGCGGGTATCATAAGACGTTTCTTCATACTTTTGCTAATAGAGAGCCACTATACATTAACACAAATTATACATTGTTAGTAATTCTGAAGTGCTGTCCTCTGCTATACTTAATCCTTCAAAACGACATATTATGAATCTTAAATGAACAAAACTAAGTGTAAACAATCATTGAGATAGCCACAATGCATAAGAACTAACCATTTTAAATGTCATAAACATATCATCCAATATACTAATAATCTTTTTAAGGCTTCATTGTGTAATGGAGTTGTTAATGTTGTAAATATGTCAGTTTACACCTATAGGCTATAGCCGCAAACTAATAATTTTGGTATCATGCAAAGAGTGTTTTTAATTAGAATTATACCAAATAAATAATTCCAGACTTCTATTAGCTTACAAAATAGAAGTTATGTGTCGAAGTTATGCGTGTGTAAGATCAGCAAATAGCAATGCACACATTCATATATTATGACGTAAAATTTGGAGGCACAATAGGAAGATACCTTTTCACCGTTGTCGATGAGGAACCCTTTGCGAAGAAGAAAGTAGAGTTCCTTCTTAGTTGTCCAGTGTATACGATATGTTGACCACTTGATTAAGTCGGTATAGTCATTCGGCAATTTTAGCTCCCAGTTAATGCGAGAAGCTGCTGCGGTTTGCATATCCTCCATATAGTTGTGCTCCAGATTTTCATGTGTCACCTATGAAATGTATACACAGATTTGATTTTAATTTTGTAATTTGATCAAGAAAAAATGTTTTATAATTACATAAATTTCATCGTTGTTATATTTATTTCTTATGCAGCAAACAGATAAGATTTATTACACTAACAAATTATAAATGAA
The DNA here is from genome assembly GCA_019973895.1 of Chrysanthemum seticuspe. NCBI lineage: Eukaryota > Viridiplantae > Streptophyta > Magnoliopsida > Asterales > Asteraceae > Chrysanthemum > Chrysanthemum seticuspe. The sequence continues at coordinate 188,318,398 of BPTQ01000002.1, read as the reverse complement.
GTTGTCCAGATACTCTATTTAATTCTGTAACTTTAGACCTTCAAAAAATTTAAATGATGTAAACAAAGAAATTCATCAGGTGAACTTACAGTATCTGTGGGCCGAAATTTGATGCTTTCAATAGAACACTGAGTGTCAGGCCAATTCAGAAGCAGTGGAAATATAGAAATGTTGAAATCATATTTCTTTTGATAACTAATAAATCGATATAGTGGTATAACTAGCCATCCATCTTCTCTCATAGTCGCATTGCTTGAATTCAAATAATGTGTCTCCTCTTCCAATTTGTATGTACATGATACATATGTCCCGATATCCTTTTGGACTTCGTAGTTCTCGAAGCTAATTCTGAAGACAAGATTTATGGTGTATGTGACATTTGGTGACAAGAATTGAGTACACACTTTTACTTTGAACCCATTGTAGGAACACATCACTACATTGGAAAACCTGCACATATTACAGCATGTATTTAGAGGGTGTTTCTTTTTCTCTTAGCTAAGAAATGAGTCTACATAAGTATTTAATAATATATTTTTTTTTATGTGAATCCCACATTTTTCCACTAATGCCACTATATCAGCAAGGCATATAAATGTGCTCTCTCCCCATTAAGAGACTCATATAGAACATGGCCTTAGCTAAGGGAAAAAAAGAAACACCCCCTTACACTCTTAATTAATATATATTCATTCCTTAACTGTATCACTTAATTAAATACAAAAAATCTCATACAATGTACCATTTGAAATGTCAAAAATAGAAAAAGGTTTGTGCCTACTATACAATCTCGCATTGTATACTAAAACGGTAAGTCTTGTCATTATTATAAATCTATGATGTTCATTATCTGTGGCAACTAAAAGATAAGAAGAAGAAAGATGAGTTACGAAGCCACTAACCTTGAATCCTCTGATGCATAACGTTCACCCCAAGATACACATTTTGCTGTGGAGATCATTTCACAAATTTCTCCATTCTTATTTATTGAAAGCCACTGCCATTTCATGATGTTCGATGAAATGTTAGCAAAACTTAGAGGAAATAATATAAGGTAGTTAGTTGGAGATGAAAGATATGATAAATAGTAATTTTGTTTTGACACATTCGTGTGACAGTAGCTATTTTCAGATTACAGCAATTGTTTCACAAAGAAGCAAGACTAGTTACCGTTGTGCCATCATCCACAAAGATCCCTTTCAAGAAAAGTCTAAAAAGTTGTTCTTGGGTTTCATAAGATAGAGGGGTAATCGCTTCATCTGCAATCTTGATCATTTCTTGTATATCTACTTTCATTTCAAGATTTTTATAAACCTCCTGTAAGAATAATTATGTCCTGTTTTTAGTTCACTGGTAACACTTAAAAATAAGATCTAAACATGTAATGAGAAAAGTGAAAACATACTTGTTGTTCGAGTGCAATCTCAAGTTCTTTCAAAACCTCATTCATGGTTGGTCGTTCTTCACGAGCTTTGTTAACACATCGATAAGCAATGTGTGAAAACTTACTAAAAGAAGCCGATTCCATCTGTTCTTTTAAACCGCGTAAGATAATCTCATCTAATCTGTTCTCCTCATAACATCTTCTCCACTTATGTACTAAAATCTCAGTCAAGTGTCCATTACGGTATTCAAAACATAATCTCCCACACATGACTTCAAACAAGACCACCCCGAACGAGTACACATCAGACTCCTTCGACAAGAACCCCGTCTCAAAATACAAAGGATCACAATAACCTGGGGTACCAACCGCATTTGAGAAAATAAACGTTTGCATTTGGTTGGCAGGGCCTGCTTTTGACAAACCAAAATCAGAAACCTTAGCTTTCCATTTATCGTCCAAAAGGATATTTGCACTTTTTATGTCTCTATGGATAACTCTCTGGTACGTCTCAGTCGGATGATGTAAAAAGTTAAGTCCACGTGCAACGCCAACACATATTTTGAGACGCTGGCTCCATGTGAGAGTAACATCACTTAGATAACGATCAAGGCTTCCACGAGATGCATACTCGTATACAAGTATCATCTCATCGCCTTGATTACAAAAATGCATGAGTGAGACTAAATTCTCATGTTTGTATTTGGAAAGCATCATTATTTCCTTATAGAACTCGGGGTTTCCTTGCCCAAGTTTACGATCTAACCGCTTAAATGCGACCATTGTGGGCCCATTTGGGAGAACGAGTTCTCCTTTATAGACCTGTCCGAACCCACCATGCCCGATTAGCTTGTCGCGACCAAAGTTGCTAGTAGCTAATCTTATATCTTGAAGTTTGATTTTTAAGTGATCAAACTCTTCCATGAAAGACACCAAACACTTAAAAAAACACACTTAGCAACCAATAATCCTACCAAAAACAACCCATTAAACCCAATCAAAATCTTGACGATAAAAGACTCAAAAACTTAATGTGATAAACTTTAATTTAATCTAAGCTTATGAACCATAAGCATTAAACCAATACAAAAGCAAATTTTAAACCCAAAATAAATACTACCAAAAGAAAAAAAAATATATATATATATATATTATCTTCCGTAAGAGCAGCAATGATGGATGAATGACGTTGAATTTTTAGAGTTGAAGAAGTCCGAACCGTTTACTTTAACTAAAATGGGAACACTTCTAAGTCTTACTATCCCTCAAACACCGTAAAGCAAACGCCAGTGTTTAAACTTCTTTATTTTTTCACTACCATACACAATAATTATACAAAATATCTATATTTATTTTAGGGTCCTCCTATGCAGGCACCCCTTAGTAGGGGGTGGTTGCATTTTCTTGGTGCCTCGATTTCCGTGCCAATGATTGGTAATGATTGGTTTCTCGATTTCCGTGCCAAGTCTTTTTACAACTTATTATTTACCACTTATAACTCTTATTTTTACAAGTTTTTTTGACATATTTTTGTACATGTGTTTTTTTTTTTACAAGTGTTTTGGTTTTACAGTTCAACAATTTTACAACTTATTTTTTGTTTTGGTTGGACAGTTCTAAATGTTTTATTCAGTTTTAACAGTTTTCAAAAATCGTAGTTGAAAAATATATGAGGCTTGAAGGTTGCAAAAGTGAGATTTTATCCCACTTTGCCGTCCATTCGGTCCATTCGGTTTTCATCATCGCCTCGGAAAGTTTTTAGGCTCAAACCCGAAGGTTGCAAAGTGAGATTTGATCTCACTTTACCGTCCATTCGGTCCATTATCATCATCGCCTCGGAAAGTTTTTAAAGTTTTTAGGCTCAAACCCGAAGGTTGCAAAGTGAGATTAGATCTTGTTGGATCGATATTCTTTAATCAAACTAACTTAACTAGCTTGTTAAGGTTTAATAACCTCAGATAAATCCTAAGTTATTAACAAAGAAACACTGAGCAATCTTTATCAAGTACGCGGAATTTACTTAACAAAGCTAAGAAGAATAACTTTATTATAAACTCTAAATCTGCTTATTATGCAGATACTCTAATACAACTCTAAGATAATCGAACTTTTCTCTAAAACATTAATTCGTAAACTCTAAAACTCTTTTTCTGAAATCGTACCTCTAATGCCAATCTAGGAGTCCTTTTATAGGCTCAAGGATATCCTAGTCGGTTTACAATTTATAACCTTGTACGACAAGTAATCTAAACATGGAATACAATACTTTCCATAAACGAATATAACAGTTTGATTGTTCTAGCAGTACTTTGACTTCACCTTGCAGTACTTTGACTTTGTCTTTAGCAGTACTTTGACTATTTGACTTCTTCAGCAGTACTTTGCAGCTTACAGTACTTTCATATCTTCAGTACTTTGATATCTTCAGCACTTTCATATCCCAACAATCCTCCCCTAACTTGAATTCTACTTGCTTGACTTCAAGTTCCTTTGTGAATATATCTTTAACAGCTTCATCATTTAAAAATGGATTGTTCTTTAGTCTTTAGATTATATCTCTGTAGAATCTGTGCTTTGTCAAAGTATCTCTTAGAATTGTTTTCTTCACAGCAGCATTCAGCAATCTCCATCTTTTCAGCAACACAACAACATATGACAATGTGTACAATAATTCAATTTAAGTTGCATACTATTCTCATCACATCTAAGTGAATCATTGAAAATTCAATGGATTTAGAACTCTTTACCAAAGCCATTATCTTTGGAGTAGCCAAATGTTTTGGTGTGTAAGACCATGGTACATTGATAACCATATGATTTTTAGCAAACCACCAGCTATCAACAGATTTGTTTTGTCTTTACCAAAAGCTGTACCCTTCTGGACTAGTTAGTTCTTCTATCTAATGGTGAACTAATTACCAATAATGGTTTTTCCACTGCCTTTACCACAAGCCATTTCTTGTGGGCTAGCCAACTCTTTACATTTACTGATATGGTGAGTTGATGAACATCCAACTTATTAGCAAGTTGTCAACTAAAAACGGATTTGATATATCTTTACCAGAGCCGTTTGCTCATGGATTAGTCAATCCTTTTGTAACCATGGTGGATTGATAACCTATTGATGTTATCATCACAAAAACCATTCAACCTTTATTTCAAAATATTTATTATTTAGCAAAAAGGTTTCTTCTAAAAGTTATTTTAACTGGTTTAGTTCAGCAAACAGTACTTTGATGAAAGTACTGTCTGACTAGCAGTACTTTGAATAAAAGTACTGATATATAAAAAAAAATATTTATTCAAATAAAATTCATACCAGTTAAAGATCATTCTCAGCAATGGTAGTCCAGTCTATAAGCAAATTGATCACCATGCAAGCAGTTTCATCAGTGATTCGTGTGAAGTGAGTGTGAGAAAAACTCAAATATCAACAATATCAAATTAACCGTAAAACTCGACAAATCAACCGTTTAGGAAAGGGGTTAACGTGCCAAATCTCACGGGTGTGATAAAAGTGATACCGGGAAGTGATTTCCCCGGGTCGTGTCCCAACGAGGTGTGAAATTGACGGTGTCGTTAAGTTTCGTGAATAGGACTTGAATTGGTTAACAAGTTTTTGGAATTGTGATTACGTATTCTACAAAATAAAGAACGGAAATGAAAATAAAGCATGTAAAACAATGTAAACACTAATTAAACTACTACTAAGCCTAAGAAACAATAAAATGAAGCTAAACTACATCCTAGGGTGCTAAAATACTAAAACGCAAAAAACCGAGAACACACCCGAGCCATAAACTTGAAAATTTTGCAATATAAGGGCAACGGGTGTAAAAACAATTTTCCTACATTCTAAATGACTAAAAATAATTTTAGGAAAAATCTGCGTATTTTTTTGACTTTTATTTTATTTATTACGAATTAAAAACGACTTAAACTAAATAAAATAAAATAAAATACTAAATGAAAGTAAAAATTTCTAAAAAAAAATCAAAACTAATCTAAACTATTATCTATCGAGGAAAAATAAAAAGGGCCTCAAAGCTATAAGCCATAGATGTTAAAAAGCTAACGTATGGAATAAGCTTAAACTAGCAAACGCATATTAAATATTAAAGGGGGTAAAGATTGACACAACAAAGGCGCTAGCTCAGATGGAAGGTGGATGTTGGTGTTGAACGTAGAGTATGTGCAGAAGGTCTCTGGTTCGAATCCAGTTGCTGTCTTCTTTTTGTTCTTTTTTTTTATGGAGCTTTTCTTTTTGAAACTTAAAAATAGCCATTGATAACCAATTTTACCAAAAACTAACTTACAAAAACCTGTAACAAGCTGTTAGTCAGCAAAAAAAAGAGTAGGAACATAAGCTAAAAAAACTAAGGGCTGCTTGATTGCTGCTACTAAGGGGCTGTTTGGACAACTAAGGACACAACAAGCAAAAATAAGCCTACAAAAAGTTGAACTATCCTAATCTAATTTACCTAACAAGTTATAAAGGGACTCTAATAAGCAATAAAAAAACATCAAATAGCTGGAAAATGAAATGAAACAGGTCTGCTGTTTGGACAGCACAACCAAACATCCACTTATGAGCTGATAGGCACAACTAACTCTATGAATCAAACATTGGATGAATAGCACACGGATAATTAAGCTATAACAACTGAAATAAGCAAATTACAAACGAGATAAACTACACTACAAGGGAATAAGCAGTTGGCAAAAAAAAAAAGTTACACTAAGGGGAATCCTAAGAAGCTAATAAGTGGACAAATAAGCAAATATAAGCTAATATTGATCTAGCCTAACCTAATTCAACTAAATGGAACCTAAGGAATCTAAATACCTACAATTAAGAACTAAAAAGCACCAAAAAAAAAAGAAGGGAACTACTGCTATTGTGGGGTTGTTGTACCAGTTGGTGAAGGCAACAAAGAGGCTGAATCTATGCTCGGATAAGTACTAAAAAGAAAAAAAAGTTATGGCAGACTAAAACTAAAGAACTTAAGAATACAAGAGGTACCTAAATAGGCAAATGAACTAAGCCTAATAAGCTCACTTTCCTATTACAGGGCTGCTGTTTTGCCACTGCTACAGGGGTGCTTTTGGGAGTAACACCAGCCAACGATTAAGCTCCTATCTAGCTCACAAAAACAATCCAAAGGCTGCAGCAGATTTAATGGGAACTCATTCAAACAACTTATTTCGCAACTGAGACTATTACAACACTCTAGTTAACAACTAATTAAAATCATTTGAGGTTCTAATATGGGTCAAGAATGGTTCTCGACCCACAACCCAAGCTACTCCAAACACTGCCTTAGGGCAGAAAAACTTGTGAAAAACAGATTTCAAAGAAACTTTTTTTTTTTTAGACTTTTAACAAAAAGCACCACTATACTTAAACAATCTCTAAACAAACATTCAAAACATGAATAATAGAACTCAAGAACTTTAAGGGAAACTTAAAACTGGACTGAAATAAATGGGATAAACCAATAAACTAAGATTGCATTGAAAATTAAAAGAGTACGCTTAAAGTAAATGACAGTAATGAAAAATGGACTAGAACTCTCAAATTCTAGACAACCTTTTACAATCCTTCTAACAACCTATTTATACAAAAATATGAAAGAAAATTCTTCTCTCTTCCTTCTTGTCTTTTCTGGTTGTGTTTTCTTTGTGAGATGAACCAAGCAAAAATACACTTTTGTGCTTTCTTCAATCAATCCCCACCATCCAATTGGTAGGTATAGTTAAGAGCAAATCTGAGCCGTCTATGAGAGGCTTTCTGCCTTTGGATTGCCAAGGTGGAATGGGATACATGTGACTATGTCTTGGGGAGGGAGAGAGTGGGTTTGGGAATTGGGATCAGCTGGGTAATAGGGGAGGTTGAGTGTTCCTGGGGTTGGGTTATGTCTGGGTAAAAAGGAGAAGCAGGAAACTGGGAGGGAAAAGGGAAATGGGTCGTTTTATTGTTATCTGGTTTGGTGTAGGGAGGTCAAAGTGGCAGGGGGTTCAATGTGGAGAGGGGTTAAAAGGTGTAGTGGAAGGGTTTAATAGGAAATATGAGGTTCATTTGGGTATCGGGGACGGGTGAAATGGAGATTTTGGTTTCGGGTTAGGTTTTTAGGTTTGTTTTCCCACTCTCACTCCAAACACGCGTCCTGGGCTCTAAAAATATAGAAATCCACTCTCGGCTCCGTCTGTTTCAGCACTTTTCTGATTTCGGCTCGTTTTTGCTCGTTTACGCTCTGTTTTCAATCATTTTGTACCTGCAAGACACAAAACACACTCCGAGGATATTTTTAACATATTTTGATCATATTTGGGTGTTTTTGGTCATTTTTGTGGTCTTAGGCGGGTAAAAACGATGAGTGAATAAGCACTCATCAAAATCCCCCACACTAAGCAATTGCTAGTCCCTAGCAATCTTTTGAGAAAACATAATGGATTTGAATCTCTTTACCAAAAGCCATTACTTCTGGAGTAGCCAATTGTTTCAGTTCAAGTAAGAACTATGGTACACTGATAACCATATGATTTTGAGCAAACCATCAGCTTTCAACGGATTTGATTTGTCTTTACCAGAAGCCGTTTGCTTCTGGACTAGCCAACTCTTAGATAAAATATCTTTGGTGAGTCGATTACCAATTATGGTTTTCCAACTGCCTTTACCACAAGCCATAAACTTGCGGGCTAGCCAACTCTTCACTTTTAAGGATATGGTGAGCTGAATACCATACAATTTTGGGCAAATTGCAAGCCGTCAACGGATTTGAGATATCTTTACCAAGAGCCGTTTGCTCATGGATTAGCCAATCCTTTTGTTTATTAGACATGGCGGACTGATAACCATAAAAAAAAAATTTGGCCAAAAATGGGGGAATTGGGTGGTATAATTACTTGATAAAATTCGTGAGAATTCCCCCTACACTAGAAATGAATATTGCCCTCAATATTCAAAGTACCGGCGGTTATGCCGAAACATAGAACGTAAAAGGGAAATACTACGGCCATTATTTGATTTTTTTTTTTTTTTTTTTTTTTTTTTTTTTTTTTTTTTAGAAAACTTATATACAACAGCGGGGGGCAACTCCCCCACACTAGGGTGGTAGAAAGTAGAAAGAAGTTAGAAATACGGGTGAAAACCCATGTTATGCTACTGTTTTTGTTAACCGAGTCGCTAGCTTGACTCGACCCCGAATTTATTTGTCCTTGGGGAAGCAAGTGGAAGAGAAAATCTCCATCGGACTTTCATTCAAATGGTTTGGATAAACGTTGAATGTGATGAAAGTTCCACTCCGATGAGATATAACCGGCTCAAAAGAAAGAGAAATGCCGGGATCAAAGATGGTATCTTCACTCCCGTAAGAGTTAAGACATGGAGAAGAAATGGGAGGAGAAGGCAAAGTGTCAATCTCATGACAACGGGTGGGTTGGGTGGGTAAAAGATTATATTGAGGAACATTAAGGGAATGTTCATAAATCTTATCCACCACTGAAGCAATGAAAACATCCGTATCGGGCTCTGAAGAGGTTCCATCATCCGGCGGTTTAGCAGGCGGACGAGTGGATGATGGACCTAAGCCATAATCGTCACTCTGAAAACCCGAAGGTATCGAGTCATCCGGAGAAAGAATTGAGTCGACCTCTTCCATAAGAGTGTCACTCGACGAATTATCAGAAGACAAATTGTAAATAAGATTTTCCAATTCGGTAAGGTCGGCTTCAAAGTCGAAGTGAGCATCATCATCTCCCGGTGGAGAATGATCAACGAGAGCGAGTTCATCGGAGAACTCCTCGAGAAGGTCTAACGTCGAAGTGGGATTGCCACTATTTTTATCTTCGGGTGAATATGGAGATGCAACGAGGTTCTCCATGTAAGAGTCACTATCCTCATTCTGAATGTCAAAGATGGGATTATCCGAAACTAGAGTGAATTCAGAATCAAAGTCAAACAGAGGATTAGTGAACGCCATAGCAAAAGGTTTCTCGGACACAACGAGAATATCTTCATCATCCGTTTCAAAATCAGTGTTTATATCAAGATCATCGGGATCAACATCTCTCACTTCTTCTAAGCTAATGAGCTCAGAAGGAATTTCCTCCACATACTCGATGTCTCCACACGATAAAGAATCATCAAACGACGTATAGTCATTTTCAGACTCGGAGATCACCTCAACAGGTTCTTTCGGGGTGGGAGAAGAATCATCATCGAGAGGGTCATCACACATATCACCAGAAATAACCTCGGATTCACTTGGGTTTGGGACAAGGTTCTCAACACAAGACGATTCCGTTTCCGGAATAGTGTCAAGATGCTCGTCCCCCATTAAAAGGTTATCCGAAGGTTCTATGGTAGGTAGGCAATATGAGGGCGGAGAGTGGACATGTGCGGTACTTTGTGGGCTTGAGATATGCACTTTGTCCTTTGTCATCTCCCAATCTTCCTCATCCTCGTCATCGAGACGGCAAGCTTCATTAAATAGGAGACGCTGTTGAGCATCTTCGTTCAATAGGAGAAGCTTTTGAGCTGCTCGCTCATCGGCCAAAAATCTTACGTTGCGAGCAGCTTGTTCCTCGGAAAGTTCCTCAAGAATCATATGAGGAAATGGATCAATGACGGGAAGTTGTGGGGGTTGGAAATTGTCAAAACAAGGAGTGTTATAACAAGGATCAGGTCCATAGTAATTTTGATTCCACGATTGACATTGATAATCATCATGAGGACCCCCACACTTAGCACAATGAGGGTATTGGGGAGAGAAACTTTGAAATGATGAATCATTGAAATCTTGATAGTACGGTTGTGGCTCGAATGAATTTTGTGGAGGGTAGTTGAAATCGTTTTGAGGATAATTGAAAGAGTTCGGGTTAGAATCATAAGTGAATGAATTCTCGGCACAAATCGAACAACATCCATTGACAAGATAGTTTCCACACCACTCGCACATACATTTGTAACAACGGAAACCTTTCGGTAACACGTCTCCACAACCGTAGCAATACTCTTGATCGAACGACGATATCTCGGGTACGGGAGCAGGAATCGAGGGCTCAAAAACATCACAAATGTTAGGTAAAACGATATTTCCCGAAGTTGAAATTTGACGAAATTCATTTAAGCAATTTTGAACAATGTTCATGAAATCGTCCGAAAAAGGTTTTGAAGATTCCGGAGGTGGGACAAGTGGTGTGCTCTTAGAGCTAGCAATTTCCACCATTTCCGTTTTGGTCTCCGGTCCTTGCTCTTTTCTCTTAACCTTAACCGTAAATCGCGAAAGATTTGGATCAAATCTAGACTGTTTAGGCTCAGAAACAATAGAACGAATCTCGGGTTGTGGCGGGTGGTCGGAAAAACTTGGAGGATCATCGAGAGAGTTTTTATCGGCTAATTCGCACCAATAGCAATATTTGCTTGCACCAGCCCTACCACATCGCTTACATACACATTCATGATTGAGACAATAAACTTGATCCTCTTCCATACGTCCTTTGCAATGAAAACAACGACGATAATCGATCGTCGCCATGAGAATTAAGCATGTAGAGGGTTAAAGAAATAGAATTGAGTGATCGAAAGGATAACGAAGAATAGAATCAAACGGTAAAAGAGGGTAAGAGAAATAGAATTATCGAATCAGAGGAATGAGAAGAATATTTTTGAGGTTTTTTATAAATAGAATACATAAAAGGAAAATAAATTTTGAAAAGGAAAATATTTTTGGGTTTTTTGGAAAGCAAGTAACTTCACGAGGAAGGTTCTTCAAGTCACTAATCGCAAAAATCACGATATTGTCGCAACACACCTCCCCGGCAGCGGCGCCAAAATTTGATTCGTGTGAAGTGAGTGTGAGAAAAACTCAAATATCAACAATATCAAATTAACCGTAAAACTTGACAAATCAACCGTTTAGGAAAGGGGTTAACGTGCCAAATCTCACGGGTGTGATAAAAGTGATACCGGGAAGTGATTTCCCCGGGTCGTGTCCCAACGAGGTGTGAAATTGACGGTGTCGTTAAGTTTCGTGAATAGGACTTGAATTGGTTAACAAGTTTTTGGAATTGTGATTACGTATTCTACAAAATAAAGAACAGAAATGAAAATAAAGCATGTAAAACAATGTAAACACTAATTAAACTACTACTAAGCCTAAGAAACAATAAAATGAAGCTAAACTACATCCTAGGGTGCTAAAATACTAAAACGCAAAAAACCGAGAACACACCCGAGCCATAAACTTGAAAATTTTGCAATATAAGGGCAACGGGTGTAAAAACAATTTTCCTACATTCTAAATGACTAAAAATAATTTTAGGAAAAATCCGCGTATTTTTTTGACTTTTATTTTATTTATTACGAATTAAAAACGACTTAAACTAAATAAAATAAAATAAAATACTAAATGAAAGTAAAAATTTCTAAAAAAAAATCAAAACTAATCAAAACTATTATCTATCGAGGAAAAATAAAAAGGGCCTCAAAGCTATAAGCCATAGATGTTAAAAAGCTAACGTATGGAATAAGCTTAAACTGGCAAACGCATATTAAATATTAAAGGGGGTAAAGATTGACACAACAAAGGCGCTAGCTCAGATGGAAGGTGGATGTTGGTGTTGAACGTAGAGTATGTGCAGAAGGTCTCTGGTTCGAATCCAGTTGCTGTCTTCTTTTTGTTCTTTTTTTTTTATGGAGCTTTTCTTTTTGAAACTTAAAAATAGCCATTGATAACCAATTTTACCAAAAACTAACTTACAAAAACCTGTAACAAGCTGTTAGTCAGCAAAAAAAAGAGTAGGAACATAAGCTAAAAAAACTAAGGGCTGCTTGATTGCTGCTACTAAGGGGCTGTTTGGACAACTAAGGACACAACAAGCAAAAATAAGCCTACAAAAAGTTGAACTATCCTAATCTAATTTACCTAACAAGTTATAAAGGGACTCTAATAAGCAATAATTAAACATCAAATAGCTGGAAAATGAAATGAAACAGGTCTGCTGTTTGGACAGCACAACCAAACATCCACTTATGAGCTGATAGGCACCAGGGGCGAACCTAGCCTTGCGTAGGTGGTGCCCGGGAACCACCTTGCACGAAAAACTCTTTTAGAAGCAATACAAGATTTTTTTTAGGACCTACCTTAGAAATTAGTCGGGAACTACCTTGGATTGAAATTTTCAAAAATAAAGAATGAAAACAAATAAAAAATAGATGTTTGGTCGGACATATCCGTCAGAATTTAGCGAGGAAGATGAAGAAGCATGGTTGTTTAAGGTTTTTCTGGAAATAGCAATTAACTTTATTCTGAAAATAGCAATTTAAGTTTTAAAGTTACTTCTGTTTTGTAAATAGCAATTTTAGGTTGGGGCGCAGTCTTTTTTCCTTTGTAGTCTGACATGTGCATATATCAATTCTATGTCTTAATATGTTATTTTGTATTAGTTAATATGTTATTTTGTAGCAATTTAGTTTTTATTTCACTTTCTGAGTTTCTTTTAACTTGTTTTATACAGTATATATTTTGTTTTGGGTATATTAAAGTATATTTATATGCTGTATAATTCTAAAATAATAGAACATTGAAGTTATGATTTACATTTTCTTTATATTTAATAATATATAATACAATTTGTTTTAGTAAATATCTCATGTTTTAACATTTATTGTAATAGAAATAGTAAGCGACACGACATTTTTTTTCGCTTCGACAAGATATAATATAACCCGACCCGTTGACTAATTGACTTTTTGAACCGTTTAGTTTGACTTGCCGACTATGTAAAGGAACCACCTTAAGTTTCGAGCTGGCTCCGCCACTGATAGGCACAACTAACTCTATGAATCAAACATTGGATGAATAGCACACGGATAATTAAGCTATAACAACTGAAATAAGCAAATTACAAACGAGATAAACTACACTACAAGGGAATAAGCAGTTGGCAAAAAAAAAGTTACACTAAGGGGAATCCTAAGAAGCTAATAAGTGGACAAATAAGCAAATATAAGCTAATATTGATCTAGCCTAACCTAATTCAACTAAATGGAACCTAAGGAATCTAAATACCTACAATTAAGAACTAAAAAGCACCAAAAAAAAAAGAAGGGAACTACTGCTATTATGGGGTTGTTGTACCAGTTGGTGAAGGCAACAAAGAGGCTGAATCTATGCTCGGATAAGTACTAAAAAGAAAAAAAAGTTATGGCAGACTAAAACTAAAGAACTTAAGAATACAAGAGGTACCTAAATAGGCAAATGAACTAAGCCTAATAAGCTCACTTTCCTATTACAGGGCTGCTGTTTTGCCACTGCTACAGGGGTGCTTTTGGGAGTAACACCAGCCAACGATTAAGCTCCTATCTAGCTCACAAAAACAATCCAAAGGCTGCAGCAGATTTAATGGGAACTCATTCAAACAACTTATTTCGCAACTGAGACTATTACAACACTCTAGTTAACAACTAATTAAAATCATTTGAGGTTCTAATATGGGTCAAGAATGGTTCTCGACCCACAACCTAAGCTACTCCAAACACTGCCTTAGGGCAGAAAAACTTGTGAAAAACAGATTTCAAAGAAACTTTTTTTTTTAGACTTTTAACAAAAAGCACCACTATACTTAAACAATCTCTAAACAAACATTCAAAACATGAATAATAGAACTCAAGAACTTTAAGGGAAACTTAAAACTGGACTGAAATAAATGGGATAAACCAATAAACTAAGATTGCATTGAAAATTAAAAGAGTACGCTTTAAGTAAATGACAGTAATGAAAAATGGACTAGAACTCTCAAATTCTAGACAACCTTTTACAATCCTTCTAACAACCTATTTATACAAAAATATGAAAGAAAATTCTTCTCTCTTCCTTCTTGTCTTTTCTGGTTGTGTTTTCTTTGTGAGATGAACCAAGCAAAAATACACTTTTGTGCTTTCTTCAATCAATCCCCACCATCCAATTGGTAGGTATAGTTAAGAGCAAATCTGAGCCGTCTATGAGAGGCTTTCTGCCTTTGGATTGCCAAGGTGGAATGGGATACATGTGACTATGTCTTGGGGAGGGAGAGAGTGGGTTTGGGAATTGGGATCAGCTGGGTAATAGGGGAGGTTGAGTGTTCCTGGGGTTGGGTTATGTCTGGGTAAAAAGGAGAAGCAGGAAACTGGGAGGGAAAAGGGAAATGGGTCATTTTATTGTTATCTGGTTTGGTGTAGGGAGGTCAAAGTAGCAGGGGGTTCAATGTGGAGAGGGGTTAAAAGGTGTAGTGGAAGGGTTTAATAGGAAAGATGAGGTTCATTTGGGTATCGGGGACGGGTGAAATGGAGATTTTGGTTTCGGGTTAGGTTTTTAGGTTTGTTTTCCCACTCTCACTCCAAACACGCGTCCTGGGCTCTAAAAATATAGAAATCCACTCTCGGCTCCGTCTGTTTCAGCACTTTTCTGATTTCGGCTCGTTTTTGCTCGTTTACGCTCTGTTTTCAATCATTTTGTAACTGCAAGACACAAAACACACTCCGAGGATATTTTTAACATATTTTGATCATATTTGGGTGTTTTTGGTCATTTTTGTGGTCTTAGGCGGGTAAAAACGATGAGTGAATAAGCACTCATCAATCAGCCTCTTCTACTTCCAATCCATGCTCTAGCATTCTTCTCATTAGATCAAATGTAAGAGGATATCTTCTTTCTGCAAACATGTGAATCATTGTTCCATTTTCTAGCTCCAAGACATGAACTCCAGATTCTTCAAAGAATCTCCAGCAAACTATTTCCCAGTTATCTTGATTCGTCCAGATATCATCAGCGCTTTCTTCTTCAGTTTCCCACATAGTTACGAGATCACCATGTAAAACCAATCCAATTCCTTCTAATGGATGATCTTCAAAATAAGCCTTCACTACTTGATATAAGTAGAATAGGTCTACTCTATCAATAACATGCAGCAAATCCCATAGCCTTTTGAAAACTTTAAAACTTTCATCTTCCTTATGAAAAACCATGTAATCTTCATTCTTGGATTTCACAACTTTAAAAAAACTGATCTTTGATATGTTCATCTTCAAATCATCATCTTCCTTGGTATAATCAAAATCTACCACTCTGAGATAATTCTTCAATTCATCACTAGTCTCAGATCTTAATTCAACCTTTTCTTTCTTTGAAAACTGAACATCTGTAACTTCAGTTTTTCTTTTCCTCTTTAAGCTTTTCTTCCTTTCAGCTTCAGTCCAATGAGCTTCTTCTCTGAAGTCTTTAATGCCTGCAACATCTTTCTTATAAGCTTTTGTTTCAGCATCATAAAGTCTTTTCATATCAACATAGTTTAGCTTCTGAAGTCCTTTATATCCTCTGCCTTTTAAATATGCCATCATTGCATTCCTTTCCTTAGCTAAATTAGATCTTCTTGACATAAATCTAACAGGTGTAGGAGACTGTAAAGGTTCAGCATTTTCATCATCCAATTCATCTTGCACCTTTTGAGCTGCTTCTCTATCTAGAGCTTCTTGAGCTTCTTGTTCTTTTCTATCTTTAGCATTTATTTCTTCTTGAACTTTTCTAGCTGCAGCTTCATTCCTTGCAACTTCAAATGCTCTAAGTTCTGCCAAAGTAAGTTTCTTCTTCTTAGTTTCAACCAGAACACCTTTTCCCTTGTCTTTTGGATCAATTGCAGGTTGATCAGTTCTTGGTTGTTCTTCTTCTTGTGCTTCTCTAATAGTAACTCCTCCTCTTGGTTGTGACAAATCGAATAATGTAGCAATTAACTCATCATCACTAGCTGAATGAATCGGTTTGAATGTAGCTTCCTCCTCTTCTTCTATAACAGTTGTAGAAGGACCAGCTTCTTCTTCAAAATTCAATACCCTTGGAGTTATTGGTGTTATTGCTTCTTGCCTAGATGTATCATGAAAATCAGTACTTTGATGTTCAGTACCTTGATCATCAGTACCTTGAACTTGCACTTCTTCTTCTTGTTTCTCAGAATCTGAAATAATCTTTTCTGCAGTACTTACAGATTCTTTCTTCTTTGTAATATCTTCTTCAGATTCTTTCTTCTTCATAACATCTTCTTTCAAATTTTCCTTTTCTAAATTCCTCCCCAAGTTGACAGAAGATGATTTAGGAACCTTCTTTCTTTTCAATTCCTTACGAAGTGCTTTACGACGTTTGTTTTCCTCCTTAACCCATAAGTTGAATCCTTGAATATAAGGTTTAACAAAATTCCTCAACCAGAAATAGTTGCGCTTCAACTTCCTAATTGTTTTAGCTTGACGCTCAACAGTCTTGTTCAACCTAGCTAGCGCCCTTGTCAAAGCATAGTTATCCATAATTAAACCTTCACGAGGTATAGTAGGATCAGTACCTTGAAGTGGTGAATGAGCCTCTGAAACAGAACGTTGTGGAGAAGGAGTAGGTGTTTTCTCAATCTCGACTTGAACCTCAGGACCTGAAGAAACATCACCTTGTAACGATGCAGTACCTTCACAAGAAGAATAACTTTATTAAGTACGCGGAATTTACTTAACAAAGCTAAGAAGAATAACTTTATTATAAACTCTAAATCTGCTTATTATGCAGATACTCTAATACAACTCTAAGATAATCGAACTTTTCTCTAAAACACTAATTCGTAAACTCTAAAACTCTTTTTCTGAAATCGTACCTCTAATGCCAATCTAGGAGTCCTTTTATAGGCTCAAGGATATCCTAGTCGGTTTACAATTTATAACCTTGTACGACAAGTAATCTAAACATGGAATACAATACTTTCCATAAACGAATATAACAGTTTGATTGTTCTAGCAGTACTTTGACTTCACCTTGCAGTACTTTGACTTTCAGTACTTTGATATCTTCAGCACTTTCATATCCCAACAATCCTCCCCTAACTTGAATTCTACTTGCTTGACTTCAAGTTCCTTTGTGAATATATCTTTAACAGCTTCATCATTTAAAATTGGATTGTTCTTTAGTCTTTAGATTATATCTCTGTAGAATCTGTGCTTTGTCAAAGTATCTCTTAGAATTGTTTTCTTCACAGCAGCATTCAGCAATCTCCATCTTTTCAGCAACACAACAACATATGACAATGTGTACAATAATTCAATTTAAGTTGCATACTATTCTCATCACATCTAAGTGAATCATTGAAAATTCAATGGATTTAGAACTCTTTACCAAAGCCATTATCTTTGGAGTAGCCAAATGTTTTGGTGTGTAAGACCATGGTACATTGATAACCATATGATTTTTAGCAAACCACCAGCTATCAACAGATTTGTTTTGTCTTTACCAAAAGCTGTACCCTTCTGGACTAGTTAGTTCTTCTATCTAATGGTGAACTAATTACCAATAATGGTTTTTCCACTGCCTTTACCACAAGCCATTTCTTGTGGGCTAGCCAACTCTTTACATTTACTGATATGGTGAGTTGATGACCTTGTTCATAATTATCTCAACTTCTACTACTTCGTCTAGGGAAGTTCGTACAAGAATTGTATTTGTTTTGTCATCATCAAATAGGGGAAGATTGTTGGGTCTATTATAGATTTGATGATACAAAATAAGAAGAATGAAACATGAAGGACTTAAAGTGACAAGAAGGAAACTATAAAAAGATGGAGGATTTGGAAGATTCTAGAAGATATGCTTAAAAGAATATTTAGTTTCCTAATTGTATTGTTTCCTAATTATATTATGATTCATCTTGTAAACCCTAGATGTCTTTAGTATATAAAGAGACATAGGGTCATTAGTTTTAGCACGTACGTACAAGATGTAGACGTCTAAAGGTGTGTGTGTGTGGGAACCTAGGCGTAGGGATTGGGAAAACGCCTAAGGTTTAGTGGTTTAGTTAGTTAGTGTTAAAGATCAAGTCTTTGATCTTTATTATTGTTTAGTTAGTTTATGATAATGAAAAACCTTGTCCATTATAACGTTAATTCTTATTGAATATTCCGCTTTCGTTATTATGTGTTCCTAGATATATTATTAGACCTCGTCTAAGAGCTTACAACGATCTTCACTTGAAGGTATCAGAGCCTGGGGCTCATGATATCTAGGATTACAAGGTTTTATGTGTCGAAGAATGATGAAAAAGACGAAAAATTCGGATCTCAAATTTTCGTATTTTTATACAGCACTATTTTGAAACGGCGATAACTTTTTCGTTAACCGTTGGATCGGGACGAAATTTTGGGTGGATGTTCTCTATATACCATACTAACTTTCCACCGAAGGAATTTTCGATCTGAGCTTCCAGTAAAAAGATATAAGGCGTCGAAGTTGGCTGCTGAAGGATTTTAAAAGTACTGCTGGAACAATACTTTGGGTTTGTGTTCGAATTTTTAAGGTTTATTCAAGGTTTTTGATATCGTGTTTATGAAGAAAACGTTACTGTCGAAGAAAAGTATATTTGGTTAAAGTTGTCGAAGAAAGCAGTTTTCAAACAGATTTGATGAAGAAACGATTTGGATTTAAAAGCGTCTCTGTGGTGGACCGTTTGCTACTTATTCTGTTTGAATAATCACATCAATCCTATATTATATTGATCACGAGAGATTGCTTCAATATTGTGATCACATGGGGTGATTCGAATAAAGTACTGATTTGATGATATTTGACTTCTCGAGGTATGTACTGTTATTATTATTCGAGTGCTAAGGCTAGTCCCCACTTGTCAAATATTCTTAATAATCCTTCTGGTCCTAAATCGTTTGACAAACTGATTCCAAATTTGCGTGAATGTGATTGGTTCCATTCGCTTGATATTATTCTGTGTGGTACGGTCTATGGAGGTTACGATGGAAGTGCTCTTTGATTGGTTCATGTGATAAGACAAATTGTTATTTTCTTGATGAGCACGTGGGCTGAATTTTTTGGATGTATGACAACGTGGGTCACACAATTGTGAAGATATCACGTGGGGCTACTTTGCTATATTATTTGAGTGCTATTACTGTTCTACATATCAGAAGAAAACGAAAGTACTGTTGGAATTATTTTTCTTCAAAGTACTGCTGCAAAGTACTGTGTCAAGGTACTGCAGATTTTAAACGAAAGTACTGCTTATGATTTTTAAAGGTACTGTTGCAAATTTTGAAGGTACTGTTCGAATTTGATTAAAGTACTGCTTCTCCTTACGAAAGTACTGCTGGAATTTTAAAGTACTGCTGCTGCTGCTGCTCTCATTGACTTAAAGTACTGCTTGAATGCAAAGTACTGCTTCAAGGTACTGCAAATTTTTTTTTTAAGTACTGCAGTTTATTTCAAAGTACTGCAGATTTTGATGAAAGTACTGCTCCTTCCCAACATACTGCTCATGCTTTATTACGAGAAGATTTTTGATTTAAGGGGAAGTCGAGCATGATTTTTGGAGACACACATAGAATGGTTATTTGGTTCACACACACAGGAAGAAATTTATGTTCTTAAAAGGATTTAAAAAGGCTCGTTATGGAGATTTATTGAAGAATTGATTACGAAGAGGATTATTTATCACTTATTTGAAGGTGAAGTGAAATTGCTTGGTTTGTGTTCTTATCATCTAGCTTGTTGAATCTAGCAATGTGTGATTTTTCTTATGATGCTCTATGCACACATTGGCTATCACTTGAAGGAGTTACATTGTAGTGCTCAGTGTCTCATATAGTTGAGGATTCTTGTCAAGGGATTGCGGTCTACTTATATTGGTAGTTCGTATAAGTATGGAGTTCCGTGGATAGTAAACGATTTAAGACGCAAGTTTGGAAATTTTACTTCTTCATCAAGTTTGTTATATTTGGTGTTCTTCACAAAGTGATCATTACATAAAGCCTACAGATTTTGAAGAATCAAGAAGATGGTTAACATATGGTTTTTAGGAGAAGCTTATTGTTAAATGTTTAACCATCTACATGCATCACTCAAGGGGAAGTGTTTGATTTTTACTATTGTTGATCATTATTACTACTGCTAGTTGAAGTTTTCTACTGTTTTGGATCCATTTTTCCTATGGTGCGTAATGGTGGGTGATTTGAAGCATTGGAAGTCTTAGATTGGAAGTATGATATTGTTTCATGGTGGTCAAGATCATTATTTGCATACGTTCTCTATTTAGATAATAACAAAAAGGGGAAGAGATGTTTGAGTGACATGTTTTAGTCAAGGGGAAGATTGTTTCATTCATGGTGAGATTTATTGATCTCAATTTCTCTACTTCGTCTAGGGAAGTTCTTTCAAGAATGGTTTTGTCATTATCAACTAGGGGAAGATTGTTGGGAATTACAAGTTTGAGTTGATAAAGACAAAAAGAATGAAACAAGAGGGACTTAATATGACAAGAAGGAAACCTACAAAAAGATGGAAGGACTTGCTTGCAAAAGAAGTTTTATTATTTAGTCCTTATCCTCTAGTATATAAAGAGGACATAGGTGTAGGTTTTTATTTAAGTCTTCCAATAATGTAGTCGACTAAAAGGTGTGTGTTTAGCCTAGACGTTAGGGGAGAACGTCTAGGGTATTAGTTTTAGATTAGTGTGTCCTAGGCGTAATGTCTTGTAAACGCCTAGGTTATTAGTTTAGTTAGTAGACGTGCTTCTATAAACGTCTAATATTAGTTAGTGTTAGTGATTGAAAAACCTTGTTCAATAACAAAGTATTGTTTTGATTATTCCGCTGCGTATTATGTTTATTATCTTTGTTATTGATCCCTAGCTGAGCTTATAAACGATCTTATCAGATCTCACTTTACCGTCCATTCGGTTTTTATCATCATCGCCTCGAAAAGTTTTTAAAGTTTTTAGGCTCAAAATACATCATCGCCTCGGAAAAGTTTTAGTCACAAAGTCACAGTTCATGATGCGCGCAAAACCGTCAAGTTCTCTCACGCAAGCGTAAGAAAACTTAAAGCAGCTTAAGCACGGAATCAATGAAGATCTGAGGAGTATAGAGTCTCCCCGGGTCGTTATGTCCCAGCGAGCTATGCAATGGATCAATCAACGTCTAGTGATCGAGAAATTTGAACGATAAAGGGAATTTGAGATTATTATGACTACAGAAAACGTATCGAGCGACCCTGTATTGCTGGGCCCCTCTGAGATATGAGGAGTCTAGAAGTAACTAAGGCACGAATTCGACGAAATTCAAAAGAATGCGAACGCACTCTCTTGAACTGCCAAAACGCGCGTAGTACTTGACACTGAAACACTGATTTTGAAAAGGCTCCGCTACTACATAAAACTCGGATTTTTGAAATTTTTGAAAAGCTCCGCTACTACTATTTTTGGCTTACCTGCCATTTCACTCTAGACTATTCTAGCAAATATTCGAGTCGATCCCTAGTTATTGTTTCTATTATTTGTATTATGCGTCGCCTTATTAGTTTTGTTATGAAACAATAACTTGTTCCAAAAAGTTAGTGATTGTGATTGATTATAATCTGCAAATATCTTCGTGCAGATGATTGATTTGATTATTGGATCCGCAAATGTTCTGTAATGCGGA
>BPTQ01000002.1:188021436-188288224 GCA_019973895.1 Chrysanthemum seticuspe | reverse complement strand
ACAACCAAGCAGATCGTAGCTCTACATAATATTAATGTTCCTGTCATGTTTCGATCACTATAACACACATTACCACCGTTCTGCACCTCATCTGACTTCGTTCGAATGTCGTTTACCCAACCCGATGTTTTGGTCCTCTGTAGGATCATGGCTGCAAGAAACACACGTTCAGGAGGTAGCAACAACGACAACCCAAACAACAATGACAATCCAAACAACAACGCTGCTGGAATAGCGGACCTACTCACCCAAATTATAATACATCTCGATGCTAGACGAACCAACAACGGAGAAGGTACTTCAAACAATGGACGAAAGCGACAGGAGGATCACCAGGGAAGCCGAGACCAGAATCAGCAAAACAAGAGGCAGCGAATAACCCAGAACTATGGGGCGACCAACCAGGGGCGCAAAAGATATACAGGTCCACATCCTTTGTGTACTCGATGTAATTATCATCACTTAGGAGACTGCCGAAAGTGTGGCAAATGTGGACAGACGGGCCACTTCGCGAAAAATTGCTCAAACAGAACTGGAAATCAAGGACAGAGAAAAGCATGTTACGAGTGTGGAAGTCTAGATCACCTTCGCAATACCTGTCCAAAGCTGAAAAGAACTCCCAATCAAGGAGGTAATCGTCCAAACCTGGCGTTGGCAATAGAAGGCCCACAAGATCAGAACATTGAAATTCCTCCCGCACGTGGTCGAGCATTCTATCTGGGTACCGAGGAAGCCCGCAACGCGCAACGGGTACATTCCTTTGAACAACCACTTTATTTCTGTGCGACATGATTTTGAGTGCATAACTTCCTTCCAATCCTTACCACGTTCACGACATTGATTAATTTGAGACCTATCGGTATCGACCTTAGTTGTTATATATTTTGTTGATTTGATTTGATTGTGTAAGCAAATCGAATATCGAGCGGATCTTTCAAAAGACTTCATTCAAGGATGTTGAATCCTACCTTTCTAACCACTTGTTTCCTAGCTTGATCTAGTGACAGTTCTTGTTTGATGAGTTGCGAAAATCAAGCTAAGAGACAAGTTTACTCAAGTCGGTTTAGTTTAATCTCATGACAGTTCTTGTTTGATGAGTTGTGAGATTAAATTAGAATCGACTACCTAAAGGTCTTTTGAGAGCTACGTTCGATATTGGGCAAGTTTACCCTATCCAATCTAATCACGGGCACGTACTTAGTTGAATGGGGAACCTGTACGCATGAGCATTGATATGATCATTTAGACTATTCGTACGAGCATGAACTTTTAGAACTCTTGTCGAGGTTCGGACCATAGTATCGTTAATCGAATCACGGGGACGTGATTCCGCTGACATGGGAAGAATGTCACAATTCTCAAATTCCGGTCATTTCTTAAATTATATATGCATCATATTAGTTCATTCATGGCATTTCGTTTCACATTTAACGCGTAATTTTTATATTTAACGGAGCGGCTAACTCGGAAGAGTTACCGGATGAAGAAGCAGGAGTGTTCGGAACATTGACTTTGTTGCGAGAAATAGGAACTTTTGATTTTTGCTCGCAAATCTCAATCACATCTTTAGGTTTACGATTCAAGATATTGCCGCCTGCGGCTGCATTCAAGGAATCTTGATCGTTTCCGTTCAACCCATTGTAAAAGATATTTACTTGTTGAAGCTCCGTGAATTCATGATGGGGGCATTTCCTGAGGAGATCTTTGAATCTCTCCCATGCCTCTCCAAAATTTTCATCGAAATTTTGACGAAATCCAGAAATTTCATTTTTAAGATTAGTCGTCTTTGATGGAGGAAAGAAATAGTTGACAAACTTTTGAACAAGATCCTCCCAAGTTTCGATGGATCGAGGGGGTTCTTTTTCCAGCCAAATCCGGGCTGTCCCCTCAAGAGAGAATGGAAAAAGCATCAACTTGATGACTTTTTGAGGCACATCCTTGAAATTGATAGTTGAAGTCAACTTGTTAAACCAACGGATGTGTGCATACGGGTCTTCTCGATCAGATCCGCGGAATTGATTTGTAGACACAAGTTGGATCAAATGTGTCTTCAACTCGAAGTGATCAGAATTGATAACGGGTAAAACGATGGCATCTCCATAACCCTCGGTGGGTGCCTGGAGCATTTCCGCCATAGTACGTTCGTCTGCCATTGTGTTGTTAGAAATAGTACGAATCTCGGATTCGACTATTTGGGCAGCACGTCTACGAGAACGTCTCCTTGGAATTTCTGCTAGATCACGCAAAGGACTCAATGATCTAGAAGAACGAGTGCGCATGCACTAGAGATAACTCTAAGGGATCTCAGAGTTAAGAAGAGAAATGGGAATTATGAAATTCTTCGGATGAGAATGAGAATTATGAAGACGTTTTGTAAAAATGGGGTGAGAAGAATCTTTATGGGTTTTCTGGTTCTGAAACGTCGATATCACAACAAAATCAATTAACACAAAATCGAGGCAAAACAACAATGAACTTAACCAATAATCCAAGATGAATGGCTTCTTTGAAAAAGGTACACCAATCACAATGGACACAAAGGCAAGTTTTATATCTTTAGTTCGGGAACTTATTATGGTCGCACCCCCAGTTAGGTAGTGCACTGCCTTGGTTTTCGGTGGTAATCTTTTAAGTTGTCAATTATTAGAGAAAACGACGATTCTTTTTGTATTTTTATTTTTGATACATATATAGAAACAAAAGGAAAAATATTTTTGTGTTTTATACGTTTTTGGTTGTTTTTGGGTTTTTGGATTTTTTAGAAGAAAATATGGATATATATATATACAAAGATGGATGATATAAACAAAGAGTGAGGATTCAAACAACTAATCTGCTAAACAGAAGATAGATCAGCACAGCTCCCCGGTAGCGGCGCCAAAAATTTGATGCGCGCAAAACCGTCAAGTTCTCTCACGCAAGCGTAAGAAAACTTAAAGCAGCTTAAGCACGGAATCAATGAAGATCTGAGGAGTATAGAGTCTCCCCGGGTCGTTATGTCCCAGCGAGCTATGCAATGGATCAATCAACGTCTAGTGATCGAGAAATTTGAACGATAAAGGGAATTTGAGATTATTATGACTACAGAAATATCAAACAAATACAAAGGCTAAAATGCAAATGAAAGGAAATTAAAAAGATAAAATCTATTAAATAAACGCTATCACTAAAATTAAAATGATGTTTTTGTTTTTATGATTTTACGAAACTGAAATTAAAATCTACGCGACGTATAACTAAAAAAGTGAAACTAACTCAATATTAACCCTAAAAATATGAAAATGATGTTTTTACAATCCTAATGATAAAAGAAAATTTATAGAAAAAGAAAATTATTTTTAAGACTAATTATCTAATTAAAAACTATTTTTAACTAATAATTAATTACCTAAAATACAAGAAAATAGGAAATTAGGCTAGAAAAATAAGATTAACACTTGGAAAAGTCTAAAATATCAAAATAGACTTTTCAAAACTATTTTTGTATTTTTGTGATTATTTATCTATTTTCTAGGAATTTTAAACTATTAAAATCTAATTAAATCACTAAAAATTACCAAATGAACTATGAAAAATCTAGAAAATTACTTTTTCTACTTTTTATATTTATCTAAGTCTAAGAAAAATGAAAACTTATTTTTTTGGACCTTTTCTGAATTTTTTGTATTTAATGCTAATTAAAAAGTGCTAAAAACTAATTAAAATCAAGAAAAATATCAAAACAGCTAGGAAAAATCTGAAAATTTCAGGAAAACTTTAAAATAATATTAAGAAGCTATGAAAATTGGAAAAACAGTATGTTATGTGGAGAAAATTGGAACTGATGAATCAAGTGCTTATTGAAATAAGCACTTGATAAGCAAATGATCAAATAAGCTACCACACTGATCACAGAAGCTATGATACACTAAATATGACCAAATGAAACTGTAATCAACAAACTACAATCACTAATTACCAAGATAACTCAGATTTGATGATTTTGATATTAAGCTAAAACAGATTATGGTGCTTACTTGCAGATCAAAAATAAGCACCCAAATAAGCTACAAACTAAAATCCAAATATTAAGTTCTAAACTAGACCTAAGTGAATATCTATAACCAAAAGACCAGCCCTTGAAAAGCTTTTATAAGCTCAGTGCAAGCTTGGCTAAAACTGAGAAAATCACTCAGTATTAACTGAGTTGGTGCAGGGCACCAGACCCTGACTTTGAGCCCTTGCACAAGCTCAACCAGAGGGCTTGAGCTTAAAACAGATACTAGGTCTTAAAGACCACCTAAAGGACTACTTGTATTCCAAAAATCAGGTTCTCAAGAGCTTTAATAAAACCTATACACAAGCTGCAAGTTCTGCAAAAAACAATTTTTTTGACATTTTGACTTTTTGAAAACAGAAAGAACTTTGACTAAAGTGAAGTTTGGATCCAATCTTGTTACTGATGTTGATGTTATAAGATGTTTTATGACTACTACAAGCTAACTTAATGATTTTTGAACACAAGATGAGTGATTTGATTCACAAAATTCCCACAGTTAAGCACAGTGAGACAGATTAGATGTAAGATTGACTTGTAGTGTTTGCAGGCACAATATCTTGACAGGTATGAGTATAAAATGACTAAACAAACTTGAACAAACAAAAGCTATGCACTGAACAAGCCCTGAACCCAATTAAATCAGCAATCCCAAACACTACTTAATGCAACTGTTTTGAAAATTTAAAGAGGTAACAACTAAACCAACTATGATTTATGATCAAACTAAGTCTTATAAGTCCTAAATACAACTTTTAGAACAGGTCTTAGCTAATTAAAGCTACAAATACACATTATGCATAAGATCATGGAATTGACTTACAACTTGTCCAATGGCCACTATGGCCTGCCAAATTGAAACCAAGAACCCTAACCTATCAAATTCAACCCACTGCTTCCATTTCAACCCATTTCAAGTTCTGAATCACACCATATCACCCTTGCACCATTCTTGTTCCAAATTTGACTTTTGTTGACCAGTTGCCAAAGTTGCATGAAATGTATAAATAAGCTTATACAAAGCTTTGACAAGCTTATTGGAGCTTGTTTAAGCTTAAAACTACACTGCTAAAAGATTTGACAATGATTTTGAGATTAAAAATTTCAACAGTAACATAAAATTTGGCACTTGAACTTAAAACTTGAATTGATACTGAAATCAAGTTGCAATACACTTAAATGATTATCTTGAATACAAATGAACTTAAAAATACCAGTACAAAGCTAATTTAAACTAAGGAATTGAAATTCGACATACATTTTTATAAAAGTAAAACTAACTCTCTTCTCCTTGCTTCCTCTCTGTCTTCTTATACACCAAACACTTTCTCTCTCCTTTCTGAGCAAATCCCAGCATCAATCTCAGCCATTGATTGGCTAGACTCAATCCTGGCCCTTAATCTTATTTTGGCGCCAATTTCTTGCTTTTGATATTAGAGACAGGAAAGCTTTGCATTTAATGTGGTGGGATGGGTAGGTGAGGTGGAGGAGACAATATGTGAGGTAGGGGGGCAAAGAGGTGGCTGGAGGAGGGGGGAAAGTTGCAGACATTGTTGTCGGGGAGACAGGGAAGGGGGCGGGTTTTTTTTATGTTTAAACACTGGGTTTGGGTGTCGGGTTGTGGGTAAAGGACCGGGTAAAGGGATTGGGCCAGGGGTTGTGTTTTGGGCTTGGGTATATTTAGGTCCGGATGGGTTTGTAGAGTATTAATAACTTAGGGACCAAATTTGCACTTTCTCAAAACCAAAGGACCAGAACTGTAACTTATGAAAAGTAGTAAAAAGGGTTTGTTTTGCCAATTCAAATAATCCAAGGGTTAGTTTTTGACAATTTTGAAATTCCCAAGGACTAATTTTGAACATTTTGGATTTTCAGGGACTGAATTGTAATTTTCTCAAAACTTTTAGATTTTCCACCAAAGGACTAAATATGATAATTTATGATTTTAAAAAGACCTTTGGTGACTTTTCTTCTGAAATTCGGGCTCAGGGACTATTTTTGACAATTTTATAAACTTGGGGGACTAAAACTGCAATTTTTGCAAATTTGATATGTTTTTCATCTGATTTTGATATTTTTGCATTTAAAACACATAAAACACTGATTTGTGATATTTTGATCATTTTGATGTGTTTCTGAGTGTTTTCAGATGATTTTACAGTTTATTTGGTATAAAAATGATGAGTATTTACACACTCATCAGTTCACATGAACTGCACTCACAAAACTGCACAGGCCTCACAAATCTGCACAAGCCTCACAAAACTGCACAAGCCTCACAAATCTGCACAAGCACAAGACTCACCAGTTTCACAGGTTTCACAAGATACACAAGTTACACGTTTTGAACAAGGTTCTCACAAGTTACCACTGCAAAAGTTCACATTCGGTACTAAGATTCTCAAAAGTTCACAAGTACTAAGATTCTCACAAGTTACCCATATGAAAGCAACAACACCAACAACAATCCCATATGAAAGCAACAACACCAACAACAATCCCAGGTGATAGCAAACACAAACAACAATACCAGTGGTCCAGAAACAACACAAACAACAACATAATCCTAGGCAGGCACCCCATATAATCCCAGGTGAAAGTAACAACAACAATCAAGTGGTCCAGATCAACAACTAGTGGTCCAGATCAACAACAACAATCAACCACCATGTCTAATTCACCATTTAACACACAAGAGGTAAACAACTTATCAAAGGCTCAGATTATTATCTTTATAGCTCATGTTGGCTGCAAATTCAGTTTTGCCTCGCCAAAACTCTCTTTAATTTAAAAAAAAAAAAATCATCATTGCCTTTTTTATTTCATTAAAGTTGCAAAATGACCTTGAATGGTCACTTTACCATCCAGCAATGAAATTTTTTTATATAAAAACAAAGTTTTTTTCATTACAGTTGCAAAGTGAATCACTTTACCATCCAGTAATGCCAAGGAAAATGTGGGGTGCCTGCCAAGTATAACATGGGCTTTGCCCACAAAAGGGTCGTCCTACGCAGGCAAACCTGCAAAAAAACCCAACAAACAATAAGCAATGATGATTTTTTTAAATAAAAAAACTTAAAAAATTAGTTTTTTTTAACAACGAAGCATTGTTTTTAAGAAAATCACAAAATTTAACGTTTTTCTTAACAAACCTCATGATCTTTTCAAGAAAATCACAAAACTTAACAACGTACAAACGTAACCACCAGAGTCTAACAAAGGTTTAGATCTAAAAAAAATTTTAGATCTAAAAAATGTTTTAGATCTAAACACTTAACAACGTACAAACGTAAACCACCACATCCTCAAAAGTACCACCACGTAAACCACCACAGTCTCACAAGTACCACCACGTAAACCACCACAGCCTCACCAACATCTAATTATTTTTAAGAAAACAAAGAAAACCTTTTTTTTACAAAGGTTTAGATCTAAAAAAAATTTTAGATCTAAAAAAATTTTAGATCTAAAAAAAGTTTTAGATCTAAACACTTAACAACGTACAAACGTAAACCACCACAGCCTCAAAAGTACCACCACGTAAACCACCACAGTCTCACAAGTACCACCACGTAAACCACCACAGCCTCACCAACATCTAATTATTTTTAAGAAAACAAAGAAAACCTTTTTTTTACAAAGGCTTAGATCTAAAAAAAATTTTAGATCTAAAAAAATTTTAGATCTAAAAAAAGTTTTAGATCTAAACACTTAACAACGTACAAACGTAAACCACCACAGCCTCAAAAGTACCAAAAAAATTAGTTTTTTTTTTAAGAAAATCACAAAATTTAACGTTTTTCTTAACAAACCTCATGATCTTTTCAAGAAAATCACAAAACTTAACAACGTACAAACGCAACCACCACAGTCTAACAAGTACCACCACGTAAACCACCACAACCACAAAACTTAACAACGTACAAACGTAACCACCACAGTCTAACAAACGACCACCACGTAGAATTTTAGATCTAAAATGTTTAGATCTAAAACTTTTTAGAGAGAGAGTTAGTGAGAGAGAGAGAGAGAGTTTACGTTTGAGAGAAGTGAGAGAGAGAGACGTGATAACTACACACGTTAACCCACACATGTGGGATGAAAGGTTAGAGAAAGACCACGTACAGCGTTCGAGAACCACACACGTTAACCCACACAAAACGCACGCGTTTAATAACGCGTTTTTTAAACGTTAATAAATAAAAACGCGTTTTTTAACGTTTTTTTTTTCTTTTTTTCTTTTTTTTTTTTTTTTTTTTTTTTTTTTTCTAACGTAAATTATTAAAAAACGTAAATTATTAATAAACTTTTTTTAAATAACGTTTTTAATAACGTAAATTATTAACAAAACGTTTTTTTTAATAAACTTTTTTTTAAAAGTAAAAGTTGTTACATGAAAACATGTATTTACAAAAAAAAATTATTAAAAGTATTTTTTAAATATTTTCACAAAAAGAATTTATAAAAAAAGTCTTTATAAAAAAGTTTTTATAAGAAAACGTATTTTATAAAGTTTTTTTAAAAAAAATGTATTAATAAAAAGGTTGTTGTGTTTTTATATTGTATAGGTTTTCGGTACTGAAGTTGATTTAATTCATTGGGTGCGATCTACTGCTGAAACGATTGGTTTTGTTATTGTTATTGGAAAAAGTAAAACAGATAGGGGCTATAAGTACTCTATCGAATTTTTGTGTTCTAGACATGGGACGTCTTCACGTGAAGGGTTAGAAGATGAACTTCAACGGCAGACTAGTACCGACAAATGTAATTGCCCATTCAGATTACTAGCGAAATATATAAAACGTTTTAATGGTTGGATATTGAGGGTTAAGTGTCCGGGGCATAATCATAATTTTCCAGACTCGTTGCATGGTTTTTCACAGGCCATGCGATTAAAAGAAACTGAGTTAGTTTTTGTGAGGCAGATGACAAAACAGCGTGTAGCACCACGAATTATACTTTCTTCAATAAAAGAGATGGATCCTAATAACTTGTCTACGATTAAAACGGTGTATAATGCACAAGAAAAGATACGTCGCGACAGTCGTGGTGATTTGACTCCGATACAACTGCTTTTAGTACATTTGCGACGTAAAGGTTATACGTATTACCCTAGGATAAATGACCACACAAATGAGCTGGATGAAATATTTTTTGTTCACACGACGTCATATGCCCTATGGACAACATATCCAGAAATCATGCTGATGGACTCCACATACAACACCAACATGTTTAAACTGCCATTCTTTACAGTTGTTGGGGTTACTCCAACAAACACAACATTCTCAATGGCGTTTAGCTTTTTGGACAAGGAAAAAAAGCCAAATTTCAAATGGGTGTTGTCTTGTATTAAGTTGGTGATACAAGAACAATACTACCCGCGGGTTATCGTCACCGACAGAGATTTAGCGTTGCTTTCTTCACAATCTTATGTGCCTCCCTCTCCAGCTATATCTCCAGCTGCAGATGAGGACACTTTTATACACCGTCCTCCGGTTCTTCCTCATCTTTTGATACAGCCGTCTCGCGTTGACGAGTACGAGCGAGAGATTGACGGATTGAGGAGACGCATTTCAGAGTTAGAGTCTCGTGTGGGACAGATGGCAGCATCATTGGAGCGACTACGCATCGGGCGTGATTGATCTTAGTTTCTAGTTATATTGTAATTTTGTGAACCATGTATCAACTATTAATCTATAACAAGATTGGTTATTTATGTATTCGAAGCTTCTAATTTTGTGAACCATCATATTAATAATTTATGTTGTGAATAATTATACAAATTCTTTTGGCCAGATGCAACAACAAAATCCTTACTTGTGTCGTTGTCAACGTGGATTAATAATTGAAAGAACATCCCACCAGCCCCATACTTGTGGTCTGAAGTATTATGCATGTCATTTCTCAAAGGTAAATAATTAAACGTTTGCTTATTTGCGTAAATATATCAATAACTTGTTTGTTTAGAATACATTTCTTATAATTGTTTCGTCATGTAACAGCCAGGGACTAAAGACTATGGGTGTCGATACTTCATGTGGAAGGAAATATTTCAACAAAAGTACTTTGGTGAAGCCTCTTCTTCAACGCAGTGCTCAAACTGCGAAACTAAAGATACAACGATCAACATGCTATTGGCTGAAAAGACTTTGTTGCAGGCAAAAATAAAGGCGTTGGAAGCATCACTGGAACTGGCAAGTAATCCAGTTGATCGCGCATGTCAGCCGAGTGGAATACTCTATGAGCTTATAGATGACATTAATAATCTTCATGTGGAGTAGACGTTGTAATATTGAAAACATTGTTGTTTTACTTGTTTAATGTTTTATTGTTATTGTTTAATTAAATGAAAACAAACACACAATTAAAAAGCATAACGTAAAATAAATATTATATAAAAACACTACACAATTAAATACACTATACATATAAAAACACTACACAAATTAAATACACTATACATATAAAAACACTACACAAATTAAATACACTATACAATATACCTAATTAAATAAAACTAAACACACTACACACAATTAAAAAAAAAAAAAAAAAAAAAAGCAAAAAGTACTGTGCGCCGCCGACAAGGGGGACCCACCCTACAAGAGGTGCCTGCCAAGGAAATGTGGGGGTGCCTGCGTAGGCCAGCCCTTATTTTATGGGGGCGTGATACAGGGACCCCGAAGTAGGGGTTGAATCGAGGGTTGTACTGTGTGCATTGCGGTGCGTGCGGTATTACAGGGTCCCTATAGTATATCCCATTTTATGAGAGAGGTTATTAGGACCCAAAATATACAAAGGGAACCCTCTACCGGGAGGGTTTCATCATTTTTTTTCCTAGTTGTCATATATATGTTTATATATAAAATAAAAAGATAAATATCCGTAAAAAGAATAAAAAGATTTTATTTTTTTAAAAAATTCTTCAAAAATTCCAAATATCGGGTATGTTGGTGAATAAAACTTTTGTAAAAACAGTTTTTATAATTTTGAGTTTTGATACGTTTTTTTAATGCACAAAAAACAAATTTTGATGCGCAAAAAAATTTTGATACACAAAATTTTTAACTTGTTTTTGTTAGATGCGCAATGTTATTTTGATGAAAAAAGTCAAAAGAAGTTGGGTGTAAAAACCAATTTTTGATGCACAAAAAACCGATTTAATACACAAACGTATTTCTTCATAATTTTTTTTTTGGGAAAAAATATCCACTTTTAGAAAAAATTCCTTCACAACTTTTTCATGCCCCATCATACCCGATCTTGTGGAATTTTTTTGAAATTTTTCGAGAACTTCTTTTGAAAAAAAAAATCTTTTTATCTTTTTACGGATATTTGTCTTTTTATTTGATTTTTATCATATATATATGTATAGGATAAAGATCAAATAAAAAGACAAATATCCGTAAAAAAATAAAAAGATTTTTTTTTCAAAAAAAGTTCTCAAAAAATTCCAAAACAATTCCACAAGATCGGGTATGATGGTGCATGAAAAAGTTGTGAAGGAATTTTTTCTAAAAGTTGATATTTTTTCCGGAAAAAAATTATTAAAAAATACGTTTGTGCATTAAATCATTTTTTTGTGCATCAAAAATTGGTTTTTGCACCCAACTTCTTTCGACTTTTTTCATCAATATAACATTGCGCATCTAACCAAAACAAGTTGAAAATTTTGTGCATCAAAATTTTTTTGTGCATCAAAATTCGTTTTTGTGCATTAAAAAAACGTATCAAAACTCAAAATTATAAAAAATGTTTTCACAAAAGTTTTATGCACCAACATACCCGATCTTGTGGAATTTTTGGAGAATGTTTGGAGAATTTTTTAGAAAAAAAAATATTTTTATTATTTTTACGGATATTTTTAACTTTATCCTATATATATATAAACAACAACAACAATAACACGTTAAACATTAAAATATTAAACAACTACAACAACAACTGCTACTACTACAACAACAACAACAACAACAACAACTGCTACTACTCCACATGAATATTATTTATGTCATCTATAAGCTCATGGAGTATTGCACCCGACTGACATGCGTCATGCTCGAGATTCCTTGCCAATTCTAGTGATGCCTCAAGCGTCTTTATTCTTGTCTTCAACATCTTGTTTTGAGACAATAATATATTGTTTCTTGTTTCAAGCATGTTAATCGTATTATCTTTAGCTTCGCAGTTTGAGCACTGCGTTAAAAAGAGGCTTGACTAAAAGTACTTTTGTTCAAAAGCATCCTTCCACATAAAGTATCGACATCCTTAATCGTCTCTTCCTGGCTGTTACATGTTAAGAAAATAAGAAATGTATTCTTAGCAAAGAAATTATTTATATATTTACATAAATAAGCAAACGTATGATTATTTACCATTGAAAAAGGACATGCATAATATTGTTGACTAAAACTAGCGCGCTTACAAGATGTCCTTTCTATAATGAATCTTCTCCGACAATTACACAAGAAAGGATTTTTACGTTCCATCTGGCCAAATAATTTGTATAATTATTTACTACATAAATCAATAATGTTATTATTAATTAAATAATTTTTTAATCATTTACTATGTTTTGTTGGTGTTAGAATACAAATAGTTATTTACAACATAAATCAGTAATCATTTACTATATTTTGTCGGTATAATTATTTACAACATAAATCAGTAATCATTACTACATTTGTCTTCTTCTATTATCAATAATTTCACTATACATGCGTTGTCGATCGGAATATAGAGTTGCCCATGCGGATGTCTCGCCATATATGTACGCCCCCCATTGTGGTGACTATCTGGGAGTGGTGAATTTTCGTCTAGCGTCACATAAATGTAGTGAGCACCGTCCCCGTTCCCCACACAGGAAATCACAAGGGGGCCACTTGTTGGAAAATTTAGTGCACTTGTGGGATTAGTTCACACCTGTTTTTTGGTTAGGAGGTACGGAGTGTGCACCCATGAGGTCCCTGAACACCCTGACTCAAATAGTGGTTTGTACTGGCAGTGTATTGGTTACTACTGATAATGTAGTAACTGATGGATCCACTGCTAGTGTATTGGTTACTACTGATAATGTTGCAGTGATTATTTGTAACAGCTTTGACTGTTATGACTTCTTTATGACAACGTTTAAAGCAGTCATGTAACCACTATTTCTATGATAATGGAGGTTGATTATGGGTGATTAATTGGCCGTTAATCATACATAATGTCCATTGATTAGTGTTGAGTGTTCTCTACTATAAATAGAGATTGTCATCTTCAGCTTGAAGACACACTGAAATATACCGAAATAAGGAGAAACAAACATAGAGCTTTAACACTTATTTGCGCAAGGGTTATTGTAACACCCCAACCCGAAAAGGGCAAAGATGTCACAAATACAGTTTCATATCAGAACTTTAAGTACTATACAAAAGCGGAAGCCTTTACAAAACTTACAAAATAAAACATAAATAACTTAATAATCAAAATAAATCTAAGATCCCTATATTCAAATCCTGCTCTCAGTTCTACTCTCAACCCAGATCAGCCATCCCATAAGCTCATCTTGAATGCTTAATACCTGCCGCAGGAAAAGAAATGCGGCTGAGCTTACAAAGCCCAGTGAACAGATATAACGAAACAAAAGCTAAACAAAACAAAGATACGAATAACGAAATCACAACGGAAATGAGAATACTGAATCATTGAGGATTCTGCGGAAGCACAATTATACAGAAATCCAGAAGAACACATAACAGTTAAAAACACCTCATAGCACATTAATGACACAAACGCAAACACATCAGAATAACCAAACACTTAACATATCAAGAATAATAGATTACATATAAACCAAACGAAAAGTCTAAAGACTAACGGAAAAAATTCTAAAAAAATAAACATGGCATTCATACAAGTCAATTAATCTACATTTAACACACTTAATCCAATATTGTAGCGTCGGAAAATAGCAGTCAAATCATGGCAGTCACACATACAGATAGAAAACACAGTAGACAAACTATAACCAAATAGTCAAAAGACATAACATAGCCATTAGCAATTATCAGAACAGATATCATAAGCTAAACCAGTTCCCAGATCAAATCTTAACATCAGCAGAGTTTAAACATAGCAGATCAAACATAAGCAGATAGATACACTAGCGTATAGGCAAAGTTCACCAGATTAACTGAACAATCATACTTACTAAACTTTCAGGATACTTACTTTCACACTAGCACATTCATCTCACAGATCAACGAATTCACATAACGATAAACTAACATAACATCAGATGACAGCATATGAATCATATTTAAACATGTTAATCATAACCTAGCATAATAGACGGTAGTCACATAAACATACAAAAGCATAAACACATATAATAACATATAATAAGCCTAGCACAAAATCATAAACACTTGAACATACCGAATCATAATCAGAATACTTAACATAGAAATAACAGATACAGATTTAGTTATCTACCACGAGCCCAGAACATATCATACCAGAAGTAACTTTCTTATTCGAAGGGGTGACCTCGGAATACCTTATATCATATGAGGGGAGACCTCAATAACAAATGGAGTAGCAAACACCCAGAATTTGTGAAGACGCGTATTGCACACGACATCATTCACCAGACAAATCATATCAGATAACAGATCAGATCTAGGATGCATCCATACGCCCCAACAGACAGATAGTGGTCATACTATCAATAAACAGATAACAGAAAGGGACGTGGCAGAACATCACTCTACTGCCCTAGAGTCATGTCAGAGGTGCATCACTGACACGGACATGGAACCCCCATGACTAGTGAAATATTGGCTCGGGTGTCAAACTAACTTAGGTCAAACAGATTTACAAATCAGAGTTTTCATATCATAAGTTCAAATCAGATGTTTCATGGTTCAATAAACAGAGATTTCAGATAAGCAACGGATCAAACAAATCAGAAAGGGTCAGAAATCAAAGGTTCATATCATAGTCACATATCATACGTTCATAATCAGAGGTTCATAATCAGAAGTTCATAATCAGAAGTTCATAATCAGAAATTCATAATCAAACATAGCAATGGCATAGGGAATCATAGCAATGGCATAGGGAATCCTAATAAGTAAAATAGGAAAGCTAACGAAAAGAACGTCATAAGGAACCTTTACTGAAAAGGTCAGAATATCTGTACCTTAACGCAAATGAGAGAAAAGCAAACGAATGAGTGAATCACGAAGATAGAACGTCGCGTCTCCTTCAACGAATCTACACGGATTAGGATTTATTTAATACTTGTTAGCATCATTAAGTTATAACGGATTTATCGCATTAACATTCTTAGAGTTGTAAGTATATTCTTATTCTTAGTGACGGACGGAATTACAACATTTTAGAGTATTAATCATTAATTAGCCAAACTTATGGGTTACAAATGATAAATGGTAAACTTAAGGGTTTAATATGACAAATATCTTATTTGAGGACTTATATGATCATCATTCAAAGTATAGGGTTTACAAATGTCAAGAACGGATTTTAGGACTTTCTTTCAAAATAGTTTACACAAGCCTTCATAACTTACATGATTAACCAAGACTCACACGTAACATTGTTCGAACACCACCTTAATGAGACCATGCATGCAATACTTTAATTCATTACACCTAGTTCTTACATAAAATCATAACTCACGCATGCTTTCAACACACTAAATACTAGCTTGTTATACGTTAAATCAACAGTTATTTATGACCTAAATGACTTACCATTTTCACATGAAATAACGAATTAGCACACACAGATCAAAACCCTAATCGACTCTTATTTATGTCCTAGGGTTTTCCCACTCTTTTAATATCATATTAATACGTATTTACTTTACATGTTACGTCCTTTAAAACTCATTACTTTAACCTAAGTCGTATGAAATAACCTTCCTTTCCTTGTTTCAAATACATACGCAACACATTCATGACTTAAACCATACGTTAATTATATACATATAACACGTCAAGTTTGTGATTTTATGTGGCAACACCTAAGTTACTTACTACCCGGTTTACATGCATGATCGATACGTATATATATATAGATTTCGGAAAATATGAATACGTAACATATAAACATGACAAGCTCACATGTTTCACCAATCACACGCATGTCTCACGGTATTATTTATATGGTTCGGTTTATGTTTTATCTCCGGCTATACATGTGGTACGCAAATCATACCTCACGTATAACACATGTTTTAACGTTTGCATGTTTTAAAAATACTTAAACGCATGACTCACGTTTCATTCGGATGTTTTCTTCTTGACCCATACGGTTGTTAGCCTAGCTCACAGGTTTAATGTTTAAAACGTTTGCATGTAACATAAGTGAGACGAATGGAGGATGTTATACCTTAGCTTGGCCGGATCAAACACACGCGACACAAAGGTTAGTAACAGTAGCCGATCGAAAAAGATGAAGAGGAGCAAAAGAGTGTGCCGTGACTTGTGTAAAACTAGCGTTTCAAAATTATGTTTTGTGTTTGTTTATATACATGCATATACGATCGGGTCTTGTGGGCTTGGGTGTGTGTGATTCTCGGCTCAAAAGCCCAACCGGCTTACAAAACAATTTCGGCCCACGTGAAAGTTGGCAACCGATCGGATCACAAACAAAAGAAAGACGAGGCCCAAGCTCATGTCGGTTATTCGGATTTCAAATTCGAACCGCCATGGCTCATGTGTACTCGGCCAAAGAAATATCAAACAAGCCCGACTCGGTCTCATGGTAATCGGGTCACAAAAGAAGAAGAGGCCCAACATAGTTTATATGCGTATCTTTTATTTCCATCGTAAAATATCGATTACTTAAATATACTTGTTAGGTTTTAAATATTCATAAGTTAGGTTCTTAATTTCGTTAAATGAACGTTATTATATTTTACGTATTTTTATAGTTTTGATCTCAAGGGTAAAATAGTCTTGATATGCGTTTATATTTTTA
The DNA here is from genome assembly GCA_019973895.1 of Chrysanthemum seticuspe. NCBI lineage: Eukaryota > Viridiplantae > Streptophyta > Magnoliopsida > Asterales > Asteraceae > Chrysanthemum > Chrysanthemum seticuspe. The sequence continues at coordinate 188,271,192 of BPTQ01000002.1, read as the reverse complement.
GGGTTTTACAGTTATTGATTGTGCCTAATCAATAACTAACATTTGGTCTTATCCCAAGTAGATATTCGTGTAACCCAGGCATATGGTCGAATAGTTTACTTTGGAAAGTGATCACACGATTCCATGTGATATCCGGTAACCACCTAGTGGTATTTGCAGTTGCTGCTGATTGTCTTTACCCTGTTCTGGGCTGTCACCAACCAACAATCAAAGTAAACTATTTGTGATAATCAATGGCTGCTGCTGCAATGAAACACATGGCTTCAAACTTTACCAAGCTTGATAAGTTTGAAGGGGTGGACTTTAGGAGGTGGCAGAATAAGATGCACTTCTTGCTGTCAAACATGAGTGTGGTCTATGTGCTAACCACTCCTATTCCTGATGATGGGGATGATGCTACTGTGGAGCAGATCAGGAGAAGAAGTTAATGGGAGAATGATGACTACATATGCAGAGGTTTAATTCTCAATGGTATTTCTGATTCTCTATTTGACATTTATCAGAACTTTGAATCTTCCAAAGAACTGTGGGATTCCTTGGATGCCAAATATATGGCTGAGGATGCATCAAGTAAGAAGTTTCTTGTAAGTAATTTCATAAATTACAAAATGACTGATTCAAGACCAGTCATGGAACAACACAATGAACTTCTTGGAATACTTAGAAGGTTTACACAACACAATATGCACATGGATGAGGCTATTTCAGTCTCTTGTGTCATTGATAAACTCCCTCCTTCTTGGAAAGATTTCAAGCATACCTTGAAACATATGAAGGATGAGTTAACTTTTGTTGATTTGGGCAGTCATCTGCGCATTGAGGAATCTCTCAAGGTGCAGGACAATAACAAGCCAAAGAGTAGCAATGCTATTGGTGCATCTGTTGTCAATATGGTGGAGCATAACAACTCAACCAGGTACAATGACAACAAAGGAAAAAGCAAATATCATGAAAACACAAGGGCAGATCCTAACAAGAAGGCAAGACCTACTTGTTGGAAATGTGGCAAAACTGGTCACATTAAAAGGGATTGCAAAGGTGTTAAGGTTGGTGGTAAAGCCAATGGATCAGGCACTAATGGTTCAGGGAGTGGTGGTTCAACTAACTCACTGAAAGCTCAGAATATATTTCATAAGTCTTTTCAGATTTATTATGTTACATATGTATCTAAATCTTATTATGTGCAGGATGATGATGTTGCGTGGTGGGTTGATAACGCTCAAAATGAACATGTTTTTAGTAGCGTTATTGTTGGTTTTGTTCATGATAATCGGCTATATTTACTCATAACTGTTGCAAAAGTGCAAAAGAAGCGTATTGTGTATGTATATGTAGTCAGGTATCACAAATGATGAAGAAATGAAGTTTTTATGCACGTTTGGAGAATTCCCAAGGAAGGAAGTCGAGCAAGGAAGCTTTTGGACTCAATGATTAGGAAGCGCAATGATTTCTAAGTATCTACAGCAAGGAAAGATCAAGTTTCATCTTGGAAATCATCAGCGAGAACAAAGGAAGAGGCGCAAATCAAGAAAGTCAACAAAAGTCAAAGCTGAGGCACCCAACCGTTCGGTTGGGCGATGGTCAAAACGCAACCGATCCGTTTGCATCGTAACTGGTTCGGTTGCATGGACTGGAGTTACACAAAAATGCATTTAATGTTGCCTTAACTCCCCATAATCATTGAAGGCCGATCATTTCTTGTTATTAACTTGTTGGGAACGTTTTTGGCCAATTAGTAATGTCTCTTTGGCTATATATTGAACCTAGACTTAGTATTCTAGGTGTGACACAACCCAAAGTGTAATAGTTTACACCAAAACTATTAGCAACCATTTTATTCATCCAAAAAGTTTAGTATTCACTGTAAAACGTCCAGGAGGTTGGAGAGAGCAATTCTCATCCATTGTTTTGGTCATTCGGAGTTATACGGTTAAGCTAGGTGATTGGAGGCGTGTGGTTGCTATAAGCCATGATTTCTAGTTCTTGTAATCGTAAAAGTTTAGGTATTCTATGAACCTTGTTATGGATTTCTATTCTCTTGAGTTATTGGAATTACTTTGTTATTTCTTGTGTTTTGTTATTATTATCATGGAGTAGTTTTTGAATATACTTATGTGTAAGGATGTAGGAAATCATACTAATGTTCTCATATGTGATGCATGTATATATGATCCTGTTTAAATGAGTTTGTTGGAAAAATAATAGTCTTGTTTGATTTGTCGGTAAAACATGTTTTAAGAAAAAGGACCGAAAGGATTTCTCTTGTGTTTTATTCCAAAAAGTTAAGTGACAAACTAGTATGGGGATATAGCGATTGACAACCACCATGTTTACTTATTAAAACAAGACTAGAAACATTTTCATCACGAAAGGTCGAAAGATTCGTAGGAACGAGTTTAATAAGAACATTTTACAAACAAATGGATTTTCTAAAGGATAATCATTAGGATAAGGACCGAAAGGATTACCTATATGTTTTTGTAATTAGAATGATTTTTACAAACATAAACCATGGTTGGAAATCATTTGCTTATGATTTGTGCATCACATCAAGAGTTTACACCAAGCCTTCATGAACACTTACTATGATTGCCTATAGACTACACACAAGTATATATTTCTTTATATTGAATTTCACTAAAAACATCACTTTTGGAGGAAGCCTTGACAAAGCTTTCTTGTTACCAATCTTTTAAAACAATTTCAAACACAAAATCCCTTGGGACGATCTCGACTTACCCACCTTTGCTATCGCGAACGAGTATACTTGCTCGTATGTGTTTATAGTATTAGACGGATAAATCGTGTTTATAAATTTTTAAAACTTGCACACGATAAGCACATCAAGTTTTTGGCGCCGCTGCCGGGGATTTTGGATTTCTTAGTAATTTGATTTTGTTAAGATTCTGTAAAATTGGTAGATTTAAAATTGAATTTCGTCAAAAAGAGTAAAAAAAAAAATTTGGTTAAGAGGCTAATCGATCCGGTTAGTGCTCTCGGTAATTTTTTTTTGTCTTTTGATTTTCATAGTTTTAGTTTATCCAGTGTTTTGTGTTATAGTTTATAGATTAATTCATGTCATTTCTGATTTTTATAGATTATCTCATGGGTTGCTTATGCTTTTCTTAGATTTTTAGATTTTCTTTTATTTTAATTATTTTTAGTTTTATTTACTTTTTAGTTAATTGTCTTAATTACAGTAATTAGAAATAGTTAATTTTCAGTTTTTATGGTTTTAGTAGTCTTAATGAGTAGTTTAATAGATTAGTTAATATAGTTTTCATTAAATAACTTAATTAATTTCATAATTAATAAGGATAATGAGTAGTCTCAATTAATTAAGAGTTTAAGTACCTTTAATAGTTTTTAATTAAATTAAATTTACAGGTTTAATATAAAAAAAAAAAAAAAAATTTTTTTTTGGGAAATCAATCCAACCGTTCGGTTGCAACCCGCAACCGGATCGGTTGGACGTTTTGGTTAAAATGTTTACCACCAACCGAATCGGTTGGTGAGCCAACCGATCCGGTTGGAGCTCTCGGTAAATTTTTTTCAACTTTTTAAATTTTGAGTTTTAGCTTGTGTTTTCAGTTTTGTTAAGTGTCTTTACTTGCTTAGTATATGTTTCTATAGTTTGCTTTGGTTTTTACTAACTCTAACGCTAATGATTTGGATTTTTGTCTTTGGTTTTTTTTTGTCTTGTTAGATAGTTATTATGGATAGTTTAAGTGAAATTTCCGAGTACCTTCGTAACTTGGATGAGATGTTCAAAGACACTGGGAGTTCGTTGGAGAAGATTGGAAATATCTTAGAAGGGAGTAAGAAGGATTTGGGGATTGATACGGTTAGTATGGAAGAAACAGGTGAAAACAAAGTTCAACTTCCTAAGAAGGGAAGAGTTGTGGTATTCACACAAGCACCACTAACGGAGTATGATTCGCCACTTATGAGGTTCGGTACACCTTGTAGTGTAGAAGGGGTGAGTGCTTGGGACGCGCAACTAAACATGGCCTATGGTGAAAATTACATTGTGGAAAAAGTTCTCGATCAAATTGGCCATGTGCGTTTGGATTACGAAGCTTACGGAAGAAGAATGGTTAAGAATCTTAAGGTTAACATTCATGGTCACATTTTTGAAACGGATTTTGTTGTCTTGGAAGAGGGGAACGCCGATGAGCCCAATGTATGTTTTGGGCGGGATTTTCTTGTACCAACCAAATGCCAAGTGGATTTTGCCTTGGGGGAAATGAGGATCAATATCACCGATTTGGAAGAAGAAAAGGGGGTGAATGAGATGCTTGTGGAGTTATGTGCTAATATGGAAAAGGAAGATGTGGAAGTCGTAAAGATGGGGAAGACAAATAGGAAGAAAACCTCATCCAACAAATTAACTCCTACCACATCCACCAACAAAACAAATGATTACACACCTTCACCACCTACTACACCAAACACCTTCAAACCGTTAACCCAAGAACAAAAAGAAGCTATTTTGGAAAACCTTGAACAAAAGTTTCTTGAGCTAAATGAGAAAAAGCCGGTGATTGAGGTACTACAAGATTACGTTCTCTACCGCAAGAAACTAGATGCGGTGATGCTAGCAAGAGCAAGATTGGAGGATAAAGATCTATCGGAGGAGGATAGAGATAGGATTTTGTTTAGAGGTATGCCACGTAAGGAGAAAGATCCGGGGAATTTTGTTTTGCCAATTAAAGTGAACGGGACTACACCAGTGTATGCCTTGGCCAATACGGGTTCAAGCGTTAATGTTATGCCCTATCCATTGTTTAAGACGTTGGGTCTTATTAAGCCACAACCAAATCACTCAAAACTTACCATGGCGGATAATTCCCAAGCAAAAGCGATGGGGGAGGTGAAAAACGTAAGAGTTCAAATTGGTTATCAATCCTATTTGGCCGATTTTCTAGTCCTAGACATCCCGGTGGATAAGAGTTTACCTCTTCTACTAGGAAGACCGTTCCTACGCACATGTGGTGCAATCATAGAAATGGGTAGAGGTACGATGACTATCGATGATGGAATCTCGAAACAAACCTATTATCCCAAACCAAGGGGACCAGTTGTGGAATTCATGGAAGATTTAGAATTGATGGGCGCGGACAATGACTTGACTTGTTTTGAAGTGGGACGTGATGCCCATGGAAACCCGATGTATGGACCACTAGCTCCACCATACTTTGATATTGAGGATGAGATGGAACGCGCACTAGCGGTAGAAGCATTTTACAATCCATTCAAAAACATCCTTGTTTACAAGAAGCTAACCGATTTCTTAGGTTATTTACCGGTTCAACTCAAGAATTTGGAATGGGGACCCGAGGGGTCGGTTATTTACAAGAGAGAGGATGGGGATGGAGAATGGCACGTCAAATTTGATATACTATGCCCGGATGGGAGAAGATTTATAAGGAAGTACAAAACTTACGAAACACACCGTGAATTGACCGGGAAATTTCTAAGTGAGGACATCTTAAGGCATGAGTATTTCGAGGAATTCTAAGGAGAAACAAGGCACCATAATAAACAAGCAATTGTTTGCTTGACTTTCATGAACTTTTTAATTTTATGCATTTAGGATTTCTTGTTTTTCATTTTTATTTATTATGTTGAAGTTATTTGATTAATGCATTATGAGTTTGAGTTTTAGTTTTAGTTTTAAGTTATGAGTATGATGATTTGAGTTTTGAGATTAGATGATTGTTGAAATTTCCAAATGGTGGATGAATGTTGTGTGCATCTTTAATAGGATTTTGGAGTAAACGATTGTTGCTTGGAAGGTAAAATGCCTAAGTAACGTGAAAAATGCGAAATTTGGCAAAAATGCAAACCGAAACGGTTGTGTCCATGACTGAACCGGTTGCATACAAGTATATATACCAAAAATTCAATTTTTCCAGAAACACACACACACACACACACACACACACTAATCCTCCAGCTGGGTTTCGCAAAATTCGACCAATAGAAGTTATTTGAAGATTGTATAAGTTGTAGAAGATCATCATGGCACCCAAACAAGTAAGCATCTGCAATCAATTAACTCAATTAAGGTTTAATTCGAGCATTTGATTCGAATTGCAAATTAGGTCACTAATTTGGGGGTTTTGGATAGAATTCGAATTAAGTTGTGATATTTTAGGATTAAGTGGGTAATTGATATAGGAATGCATTGCAAAAAGAATTGTAGTGATTAATTCAACATGGAATGAGTATTAGATGATTGAATTTTCAGATTTAATTAGGTTATGCCATTGAATCAAATTAAGTTGCAATTGGTGATTCCTAGTTGGTAGATGATGCGTTTTTAATGAGTATTAGATGCCACATTGTTGATTAGAACAAGTAATTGAGAATTAAGCTCTAAATTGTTGAGTTCTAAGCAAATGAATATGTGATGATTGGAGGTTTGGAAAGTGAATTTAGAGAAATTAGAGGATATAGAAAGCATTGATGATGTTAGAATGCAGTCTAGGATTGAATTGGACTTAGAAAAATCGAGTGGGAAATGGATTAGAAGGCAAAGCCTTATGCAGGTTGAGGAACCGATCCGGTTGCGAAGCGCAACCGAACGGTTGGGATAGGTCAACAGAGGAACCGATCCGGTTCCACGTTCTGTTTTGGATTTTTTCGAATTTTTGAAGTGGACCTTAGAGGCTTCCATAGACTTCTAACACTCTTATATTGACTTATATTTATGATTTCTACAGAGAATTTTTGTAGGTACTTCAAGCTCGACACGGGTTCCACTAAACCCGATTGTTACCAAGTATTGCCAAAGGAACGAAGAAGAAGAGGAGAGTTCGTTCGGAGTTTGTGGATGAGCACTATGTATCCGAGAGTGATGATGAAGAAGGTGATGGGATAAGTGAGGATGACGAATGATCGTGGATCATTCTTGATTTATGGTTTCAAAAACTATGGTTATCATGTGTTAAACAATATTATCTCTATCTCTTAACTATTTCTCTAGGATGATTATCATACTTTGTTTATTTTTCATATTTTTAGTAGCATTTGGATTGTTTTGTTTTGTTTTGTGTATTGAGTATTGCAGTTTTATTTGCAGGATGGATTTGTCGGAAGCTTATTGATGGCCAAATATTTGGATTTGGATACCTCACATGCTTGCTTATGACCCAATATGCGTATTGCATATTCTATCCTGTGGTATCTTTTGACTATTTCTTTTTCCCATTTTCTTTACTTTGAAGTTTATTTTTATTACATTGAGGACAATGCAAAACTTAAGTATGGGGGAGGGAAGAAAATAGGAAAAATGATACGATTTTTAATTTTTAGCTTTTAGTCTTATTTTTAGATAAACTTTTGGATTCAAGTAATTAGCAGGAAATCGCCCTTGACTGTCTAGTTGTTTTCACACATTTTTGGGATATATTAAAGGAACAACTTGGGTATTTCAATGGTAAAATGAGGTTTTGAAAATTTTTAATTTAAACCAAATTACGGAAGTAATTCATTTTGGATTCGATAGCATTTTCTAGCGCGCATTGTAGTCCTTTTCCACTTAATTGTGAGGTTTCTTTTTGTATAAAACACATCTTTTGTTTTATATTTCCTATGAGTGTGCCGGTGATTATGTCGATTCTAGAACTTGTACTAGTTATGCATTACGGTTAAAATCACTCTCGAGTGATAAAAATATGTTCAAGTGATAAGAGGCATCGTAGGATTTAACTCAAATGGCCTTCCATTTTACATCTAATGATATATTAGCTAACCACATTGGTTAGTTAACCACCTTATTTGGACCCATTTGTTAGTGCTCATCTTTAGCACTAGATACCCTTAGTTACACCCTTCGAGCCAATCTTTTCATTCTTGTTTAAATCCAGAAAAATACAAAAAGATTTTACACCTTAAACCTTAGCCAACCCATGTCATGTCTATCGGTTTGTTGCTAGTTGTTTGGAGTGTTGGATTGTTTTTGATGATTATGAAGAAGCTACACTTTGTCTATAGTGTGTACCATTCTCCAACAAAGATGAAGGAGACGTCTTTCTCATTTGTATTTTTTGTGGTGTATGCTTACACTAAGTGTGGGGGAACTTGAAAAAAATAAAATGGTTATAGCCAATGTGCTATATGAAGAATATTGATTAGCCTATGAGCTAAATTGAGTTATACATAAATTTGGAGATCGATATGTGAAGAGGAGGAAGATATAATCATTTTCGGGATTGTGGTTTGGCTAGCAACATGGAGGTTTAGACTTGACTTTATTTTTCTTTTAACACCAATTTCATAAATATTCCCATGCCTTATCCATACCTTTTATAAACCCGAAGCCTTAACGATATAACCTGAATAAAAGCCCTCTTTGATGAATTTATTTTCTTTGTTTTGATACTTGTACAAGCTTATGGTAAAAAGCATTTGATCATGACTAGGCATTGAGTGATTTACATATACCTACCAATATATGAGTGTTAAGTGAATTCTAAAAATCATTCGTGAGGTGTTCTAGTTATGTTATCTAAAGTATTTGGTTCATTTTCAAAGTTTTTCACACATTAAAAGCAAATTAATGATTATCTCTTTTGGGATGATTGTTAAATTTTCGGAACCACGGTATCAAGACCATTGAAATCGATTTTTGCAAATGTTAGACCTACTCGAGGGCGAGTAGAACTTAAGTATGGGGGAATTTGATAACGCTCAAAATGAACATATTTTTAGTAGCGTTATTGTTGGTTTTGTGCATGATAATCAGCTATATTTACTCATAACTGTTGCAAAAGTGCAAAAAATGCTTATTGTGTATGTATATGTAGCCAGGTATCACAAATGATGAAGAAATGAAGTTTTTATGCACGTTTGGAGAATTCCCAAGGAAAGAAGTCGAGCAAGGAAGCTTTTGGACTCAATGATTAGGAAGCGCAATGATTTCTAAGTATCTACAGCAAGGAAAGATCAAGTTTCGTCTTGAAAATCATCAGCGAGAACAAAGGAAGAGGCGCAAATCAAGAAAGTCAACAAAAGTCAAAGCTAAGGCACCCAACCGTTCGGTTGGAGCCCGCAACCGATTCGGTTGGGCGATGGTCAAAACGCAACCGATCCGGTTGCATTGTAACCGGTTCGGTTGCATGGACTGGAGTTACACAAAAATGCATTTAATGTTGCCTTAACTCCCCATAATCATTGGAGGCCGATCATTTCTTGTTATTAACTTGTTGGGAACGTTTTTGGCCAGTTAGTAATGTCTCTTTGGCTATATATTGAACCTAGACTTAGTATTCTAGGTGTGACACAACCCAAAGTGTAATAGTTTACACCAAAACTATTAGCAACCATTTTATTCATCCCAAAAGTTTAGTATTCACTGTAAAACTTCCAGGAGGTTGGAGAGAGCAATTCTCATCCATTGTTTTGGTCATTCGGAGTTATACGGTTAAGCTAGGTGATTTGAGGAGTGTGGTTGCTATAAGCCATGATTTCTAGTTCTTGTAATCGCAAAAGTTTAGGTATTCTATGAACCTTGTTATGGATTTCTATTCTCTTGAGTTATTGGAATTACTTTGTTATTTCTTGTGTTTTGTTATTATTATCATGGAGTAGTTTTTGAATATACTTGTGTGTAAGGATGTAGGAAATCATACGAGTGTTCTCATATGTGATGCATGTATATATGATCTTGTTTAAATGAGTTTGTTGGAAAAATACTAGTCTTGTTTGATTTGTCGGTAAAACATGTTTTAAGAAAAAGGACCGAAAGGATTTCTCTTGTGTTTTATTCCAAAAAGTTAAGTGACAAACTAGTATGGGGATATGGTGATTGACAACCACCATGTTTACTTAATAAAACAAGACTAGAAACATTTTCATCACGAAAGGTCGAAAGATTCGTAGGAACGAGTTTAATAAGAACATTTTACAAACAAATGGATTTTCTAAAGGATAATCATTAGGATAAGGACCGAAAGGATTACCTATATATTTTTGTTCTTAGAATGATTTTTACAAACATAAACCATGGTTGGAAATCATTTGCTTTTGATTTGTGCATCACATCAAGAGTTTACACCAAGCCTTCATGAACACTTACTATGATTGCCTATAGACTACACACAAGTATATATTTCTTTATATTGAATTTCACTAAAAACATCACTTTTGAAGGAAGCCTTGACAAAGCTTTCTTGTTACCAATCTTTTAAACAATTTCAAACACAAAATCCCTTGGGACGATCTCGACTTGCCCACATTTGCTATCGTGAACGAGTATACTTGCTCGTATGTGTTTATAGTATTTGACGGATAAATCGTGTTTATAAATTTTTAAAACTTGCACATGGTAAGCACATCATGGGTTGACTCTGGTGCAACAGTTCATGTATGCAAAGATAGAAGCTAGTTCAAGACTTATGAGTCACTGAATGATGGTTCTATTCTTCACATGGGAAATGAGTCAACAGCCTTGGTGCATGGTCGTGGTTGTGTAGACCTTAGATTTAGTTCTAGAAAGATTGTAACTTTGTTTAATGTTATTCATGTTCCTGATATAAGGAAAAACTTAGTTTCAAGTAGTATTTTGAATAATCATGGATATAAACAAGTTATTGAATCTGATAAATTTGTCTTGTCTAAAAATGGTGTGTTTATTGGTTTTGGCTATTTGTGTAATCAAATGTTCAAGCTTAATATTACCACTAATAGTGTTAATTCAGCCTTTGTGACCACCAATGACCTGACTGACTCTACCCTATGGCATGCTAGACTTGGCCATGTACACTATAAAAGGATGCAAGATATGTCTAAGGATGGGTTAATCCCAGCATTTGACATGGACACTGAAAAGTGTAAAACTTGCATGTTGACCTAGATAACTAAGAAACCCTTTCAGGGTGTTAGTCGTGAGACTGAGCTATTAGAGCTAATACACAGTGACCTGTGTGATTTGCATGCCACTCCCTCTTTGGGGAATAAGAAGTACTTTGTAACATTTATTGATGATGCTTCTAGGTTTTTTTATGTCTATCTATTACATACTAAGGATGAAGCATTAGATAAATTCAAAGTATTTAAAACTGAAGTTGAACTACAACTTGGATCCCTGATCAAAAGATTAAGGACTGATAGGGGAGGTGAGTACATGGATACTCAGTATTTTCAGTCTGTTGGTATTATCCATGAAACGACTGCTCCATATACTCCTCAGCAAAATGGTATTTCTGAAAGGAAAAACAGGGTGCTGAAGGAGATGGTTAATTCCATGTTGTCCTATTCTGGACTGAGTCAAGGGCTCTGGGGTGAAGCTATGTTAACAGCTTGCTATTTATTAAATAGAGTTCCCAACAAAAGGAACAAGGTTACCCCTTATGAACTCTGGAATAAAAGGAAACCCAACCTGAACTATCTCAGGGTTTGGGGTTGTAGGGCTGTTGTAAGACTCCCTGATCCAAAGATGAAAACTTTGGGTGAAAGAGGCATTGACTGCATCTTTGTTGGATATGCTGAGGATTCCAAGGCTTTTAGGTTCTATGTTATTGAACCTAATGAATTTGTTTCAACTAATCCATAATTGAATCAAGGGATGCAAACTTTGATGAGAATAGATTCTCATCAGTCTCTAGACCAAGTCTGAGGATTCCTAATGGAACTCATGACACTGGTGTATCAAAGGTCCCTGATGAAGAGCCATCAGTGGTCCTTGATGAGGTTGTGGTTCAACAACCTGAACCTATGCTTAGAAAGAGCAAAAGGGTCAGGACTCCAAAGTCATTTGGACCTGAGTTTCAACTATACTTGGTTGAAGGAACAAGGGATGAGGTCTCAGACCAATACTGCTATTTCTTCATTGTTGAGGATGATCCCAAAACATTTGAAGAAGCAATGAAGTCCCAGGATATTGCTTTCTAGAAAGAAGCAATCAATTATGAGATGGATTCCATCATGGGCAACAACACTTGGGTGTTGGTTGATCTACCACCTGGTTGCAAACCTCTGGGTTGCAAATGGATTTTCAAAAGGAAAATGAAGGTAGATGGAACTATTGAAAAGTTCAAGGCAAGACTATTCATTCAGGGCTTTAAACAAAAGTCAGGAATTGACTACTTTGATACTTATGCCCTAGTGGCTCGTATCAGTACCATTAGATTGCTGATTGCTTTGGCATCAATTCACAATCTGATTATTCATTAGATGGATGTGAAGACAACTTTCTTGAATGGTAAATTGGATGAGGAGGTTTATATGAACCAACCTCAGGGCTTCATCATGCCTGACAATGAAAACAAGGTGTGTAAACTGATTAAGTATCTTTATGGACTAAAGCAGGCACCTAAGCAATGGCATCAAAAATTTGATGAAGTGGTTTTGTCTAGTGGTTATGTTCTTAACCAAGCTGACAAATGTGTGTATAGCAAATTTGATGAATCTGGTAAAGGAGTCATCATTTGTCTATATGTTGATGACATGTTGATCTTTGGCACTGACCAAAATCAGGTTGACTTGACAAAGGAATTTTTGTCATCAAGGTTCTCCATGAAGGACATGGGGGAGGCTGATGTTATCCTTGGTATAAGGATTAAACATGAAAGTAAAAGAATTTCTATCTCTCAGTCTCATTATATTGAGAAGGTGTTGAGGAAATTCAATTACTTTGATTGTACTCCAGTGAGTACACCTATGGATACTTGTGAGAAGCTAATGCCTAATAATGGCAAGGCTGTATCTCAACTTGAGTATTCTAGGGTAATTGGCTGCCTAATGTATGCCATGACTTGTACAAGACCTGATATTGCTTTTGCAGTGGGTAAACTGAGCAGGTATACTAGTAATCCTAGTGCTCATCACTGGCAAGCAGTTCAGAGGGTACTGAAGTATCTGAAGAGAACTATGGATTATAGACTGGTTATCCTTCAGTATTAGAAGGATACACTGATGCAAGCTGGATCAGTAACACTGAAGACAATTCGTCTACCAGTGGCTGGGTATTCCTACTTGGTGGAGGTGCAATTTCTTGGGCATCCAAGAAGCAAACTTGCATCACCAGTTAAACAATGGAATCTGAATTTGTGGCCTTAGCAGCTGCTGGTAAAGAAGCTGAATGGTTGAAAAACTTGCTTCTTGAGATTCCATTGTGGCCTAAACCTATAGCACCTATTTCTATCCGTTGTGATAGTGCAGCTACATTGGCAAAGGCTTATAGCCAGATGTACAATGGGAAGTCTAGACACTTAGGTGTCAGGCATAGCATGATTCGTGAGCTTATCATGAATGGGGTGGTATCTATAGAGTTTGTAAGATCTCAACAAAATTTAGCTGATCACTTGACGAAGGGTTTGGCTAGAGACTTGGTTATAAAGTCTGCTAAAGGGATGGGTTTAAGTCCAACTTAGTCACTGAATGCTAGGACACCCAACTCCCTCCTAAGGAAACTTGGGAGCTGAGTTCAATGTGGAAAGCTGAACATTCAGTTGACTGGAGAACATGTTTTATTTACATCCCAAGGTTGTGCTCAGAACCTGCTGAAAAGGAGGATGAAGTCTTTACTTCTTAATGGTTAAATGTCTTTGAAAAAGTGCTTGGCAGGAGCATGAATAAAGAGGAACCACCTATGTGAATATTGAAGTTTTGCCGCTTCAGGGAGCTTTAGGACTTTTGGCTCTTGCAACATTTGTGAATTTGGATATGGACACATGGCTTGTATAGTGTCAGGAGCTTTTAAGTGTTTGAAAACTTGTGTGTATTTTATCTTCAGGTATTCAAATGGGTTGAAGGGTTCAATTCTTAGAAAACCCTGATTCTCGAATATTTGAACGTGTAATGTACTAAGATGGAAATTCAATCATCAGGATATTTTCGTTTATGCACATGTTTTGTTTGATGTTTGTTTCTCTTGTAAAGGAAGTGAACTAAAATTTGGGGAGGATTGTTGGAAAATTTAGTGCACTTGTGGGATTAGTTCACACCTGTTTTTGGGTTAGGAGGTACGGAGTGTACACCCATGAGGTCCCTGAACACCCAGACTCAAATAGTGGTTTGTACTAGCAGTGTATTGGTTACTACTGATAATGTAGTAACTGATGGATCCACTCCTAGTGTATTAGTTACTACTGATAATGTTGCAGTGATTATTTGTAACAGCTTTGACTGTTATGACTGCTTTATGACAACGTTTAAAGCAGTCATGTAACCACTATTTCTATGATAATGGAGGTTGATTATGGGTGATTAATTGGCCGTTAATCATACATAATGTCCATTGATTAGTGTTGAGTGTTCTCTACTATAAATAGAGATTGTCATCTTCAGCTGGAAGACACACTGAAATATACTGAAATCAGGAGAAACGAACAGAAAGCTTTAACACTTATTTGCGCAACAGTTATTGATTGTACCTAATCAATAACTAACATTTGGTCTTATCCCAAGTAGATATTCGTGTAACCCAGACATAGGGTCGAATAGTTTACTTTGGAAAGTGATCACACGATTCCAAGTGATATCCGGTAACCACCTAGTGGTATTTGCAGTTGCTGTTGTTTGTCTTTACCCTGTTCTGGGATCCACCAACCAACACCACTTTCTTGTGATAAGTCTGGACTGGAAAAAAGCAGAAAACACATAAAACTTTGTTGCGAGAATATAGATACAACTGGCCGGTTAATCAGTGAAGCAATAACCAACCCCGTGTTTGGCATACTCATCTAGTAGTCCTGCAGTGCAAATCCAGAACCGAACCATTCTACCGAGTTCCGAATTTGGTTAAAGCCATCATTCCACCACATACTTGTGTAATATTCCCTGCGAGTGTCTAACTCTTGCATTAAAAGAGCTCGAATTTTGGACCACCTATCTTCGAGGAGACCAATACCGACAGCAACGCACCGAAACCCACAATTTCCATCACCTGCCACATTATAAATACTACGATGTATCAATGGAAAGGCTCTGGAATATGCTCCATCAAATATTCGCTAACTTCATCTCGAACGTATAACCTATGTCTTTTACTTTGTTCAACTCTGGGACCCATGTATGAAATATGTCTCGCAGGTTCTTTGTTCAAGTCCGGGACTTTTTTAGATCTTGAATAACTTTTTTGGTGATCTGCGGTTGGTTCTTTATTCAAGTTTGGGACTTTTTGTCCTTTGCGCTCGGACGTCCACGAGTACTTTTGTGAACAGCAGGTTCACGAGTTGATACATATTCGGGATCGTATATCCCTCTCCCCTTCGTTAACATACTTTTCTTGACAAATGACGACATTGTGCTAAAAACATTTTGGAATTTTTGTATGTCATTTTCACAAGAAGGACCATCTTCAGGCGTAGGAGTACTGATACTAGGCCACGGAACAGCTAGGGTTCTCCAAAAATATCAATTCTCTCCAGTGTGCATTCATTAAAAGTGATTCATATAAATTACTGATATTAATGGGGAAATAACTTGATAGTCATAAATTTAATATACTTACTATGAATTTGATAGTAAAGCAGTTCGTGAAAGCATGGTAACCCATAAATTGACCGCAACTGATGACCACATTCTTCTGCGGTGATCGACCGTTGGAGTTCTTCGAAAATGGGTGTCAAAGCGTATTGTTAAACTTTATACCACAATTATGCAAATAGTGGTATATTACATTTATGTTTTTCGTGTTTTTTTCTTATATTAAAAGTTTCTTTTATCGCAGTTTCTTGCACAATGATAATCTTATCGATCGAACTCAACAACAAGCCTACGTTGGGCTGTGTGGTGCCCAAGTATAATTTAAACAATGCGTGTTGACTCTCAACTCTACATGTTGTTGACTGGCCGTAGCTGCGATATTGATCGGTAATAAACGCGAGAAACATGTTTGGATAACCTTGCAGCCAATTATTCAGATACGAAGAAATATCTGAAAAACAATGAATTAATAAAGTAGATAAATTAATAAAAAAAGTCATTCAGGTACTTATTTATTAAATAATAAAAACAATGAATGAATAAGTAAGTACTTGAATGTTCGACCAAGAACTGTTGTAGGTGGTCATAATAGTGCAAGAATATTTCGCGTGTCGTAGCTTTAACCATACAATCCCATGTTCCTTTAATTGATTCATACTCTTTTTTTGTACTGCAACTTGGTTTACAATACTGTAGCACATTTTGTCAAATATGCCATCAACAAAGCAATTTGTTAGCATTCGGGAATTCTTCTTTGCATGCCCCAATCAACGCTAAATCTCTGTCAGTAATGATAACACGTGGGTAATATTCTTCTTCTATAACCTCCTTCACACATTGCAATACCCATTGAAAATTAGGTCCTTTTTCTTTGTCTAAAAAGCAAAACGCCATTGAAAATGTTTTGTTTGTTGAAGTAACTCCGACAAATTCAAAAAAACGGCAATTTAAACAACGTGGTGTTGTATGTGGAGTCCATTAGCATGATTTCTGGGAGTGTACATCATAGCGCATATGACGTGGGGTGAACAAAAAATAGTTCCTCAAGCTCATTAGTGAGCTCATTTAACCTCTCGTAATATGTATAACCTTGATAACATCAAATAGTCCTGACTTTTTAGTGTCAATTTCCCCCGATTATGCTCATATTTTATGTCATTTATATGGATTTATGCTTGTATTCCTTTATATTTCACTTCCAGGTAAATATGAGCATTGGAGCTTAGAGACGCGGATTTGGAGATTTTCCTAACGGTTTTATCTTAGTGATAACATCAAATAGTCCTGAATATTAAGTATCATTTCCCCCGTTAATGCTCGTTATTTATATCATTTATATGGATTTACGCTTGTTTTCCATTGTTTTACACTTTCAGGTAAATTGCGAGCATTGGAGCTAAAGAGACGCGGAAATGGAAATGTTACTAAAGATTTATCACAGTATGCTTATTCTGAAGAGGTTACAGCGTAACTCGTCTCTCACATTACGCCGTAACTATTGTGTGACCCTGAAGTCCAACTCATCAAGAGGTTACGCGTAACTCCTTCCAAAGATTACGACGTAACTCCATTAGGTCAAAAGAGGTTTCACGCCGCTGATACTTACGCCGTAACTACTGCATCATTTACGACGTAACCAGGATTATTGAAGACTACGGCGTAACCACTTTTAAGGTTACGCCGTAACTAGCAGATCTAGTGCATTTACGGAGGTTACAGCGTAACTCATCTTTTAGTTACGCCGTAACCCAGACCTGGCCTATAAATACCCCACGAATTCCAGCATTTCTATTCATTCCATTCCACACACAATACTCTGAGAATGTGGGAAAATACTCAAGGAAGGTCTAGGGAAGCATACGGAGCTGTTTCCAAGGGAGAAGTCACACCATTACGATAAGGTTTAGCGTTTATTATTCTTTTACTTTCAATTCATGTATTTCGTACCTTTGAATATTGAATTGATATGCATGATTAATATGAGCAGCTAAGCACCCTTTGGTGCTAGCCTAGTTATGATTCCTTAATTGTTTTGTTTGCGTTTACCTTTACTTCCGTACAATTATTTCTAAGTGTATGCATGCATAGTTCTTTGGTAGTCACCCCTGGTTCGGTAGTTTTGAATGGCAGTAGAGGCCAATTGCCTAGGAGATATGACCAACTGACCCTAGGTGAGCGGACTGAGACGGGAAGGGTAAGATATGACCAAATGACGACCCTTTCTACTTGTGCAATTTGACCAACTGATCACCTATCGTTTGGATGAACTTAAGAATTGCGGGGGGGGGGGGGTGTAGTGTCTAAGTTCCTAACGGCCGGGCACTCACTATTTAGAATCTAGCATGTAGCGGTACTTAATGACTCGGCTTAGGGGACCAGGAACAACAGGACTTATGACGGTGCGCCTGATTTCTCCTGTGGTGGCATCTTTGCTGATAGGTTAGGGCGAATTGACCAAATGTTGTCCTCTCGAATTTGAACCCACCTGAAGTAATTGGAAGTAGGTAGACGTAGACATAACTAGTTAGGAGGATTGACTAGGTTAGCACCACTATTCCTCTATTGATTTCCTTTCTACCATTTTGTTAATACAAATATCGTCATTAAACGTCATTTATATTTTTGATCTTTACCTAAATTTTGTTAACGACAAAAGTAAATTTAATTTGTATGAAAGCTTAAAGCTTGTCAAGTTTAATAGATATTAAAACAAGCTTTTTCAAACAATATATTCATCATTCAAGCATTTACATTTATGATTAGTAACATCTTGATATGACTCTAATCATTATGTATGATAGTAGTTTTTAGAATGTGTTAGGTTCTTAAAACCAAACACTACTTAAGTACTTGCATATTTCTAAAATAGAAATACAACATATGACATCATGTGATGCATCATGGAAATCATTGGAAGATTTCATTAGATATTTTGTGTGGATTTGTACTCTTCATATCTTGCACAATCTCACTTAGATAGAGTTGACTTTGGCAAGATTTGATATCTTGGCTGTCAGACCCGGCGGTACCAAATTGGTACACGGACGGAACCCTTTTAAGGGTTCCGCGGTCCGTGGACGCTCCTGTCTATTTGGCTATAAATAACAATGCCAAGCCAAGTAGTTTTTTTATCCCTTTTCACTATACTCTCATACATATATTCTCTCTAACCTTTCTAACTCAGTTTCATATCATATTAGTGATCTCTTTTGTAGCAAAGAAGATCAAGTCACATTCAAGCTTCAAACGAGAAGTTGGAAGTCTTGTTTGTTTAGTGTTGTATGATCTAGTGTTGATTCATACTTCATTGTTGTATTAAACCATCATAATCTTGTGAGTGTGAGTAGTTAGTATTTTAGTCCTCAAAATACATTGTGTGTGGGAGTAGTTGTACCCTTGGAAAGAACTCGACATCTAGCTTAGTGTCGGAAATAGTGTAAGCGAAGTGTAAAGGTTTTCTCCGCCGGTGAAAGGAGCTTGTTGACTAGTGAAGTTAAACTCTCGAGTGTGAGACTCGGGGAGTGGAGTAGGCCAAGGAGAAAGAGTCCTTGTAGACCGAACCACTATAAACAACTTGTTGTGGTTTGATCATTTCTTTCCTTATTTACTTATTACATATTGCTTGCATATTTCATTAACATACTCAAGATCAATATCAATTGATCTTTCAATAAGTTTCAAAACAAAGTTTTTAATTGGTAAACTATTCAACCCCCCTTCTAGTTTTCTACAATTGGTACCAGAGCCTCGTTGCTCAAGAATTTCTAAAATAATTTGTATTTTATAAACTTGAAACGATCTATGGATTCTGAAAACTTTAAAGATGGGCAATCTATGCAAAGACCACCACTCTTTGAAACCAATGGATTTATCTATTGGAAAAACCATTTTGAAACATATGTAAAATCAAAAGATATAGATCTTTGGTTTATTATTGTTAAAGGGGATTTTAGTTCTACAACAAAGGATATTTCCGTTGATGAACAAAAGAAATTAGTTGCTAAAAATAATGAAGCTAAAATGATGCTTTATAATGCTTTACCTAGAAAAGAATATGAAAGAATTTTTATGTGTGAAACCGCCAAAGATATTTGGGAATCTTTAATTGTTACACATCAAGGTAATTCACAAGTAAAGGATAACAAAATTGATCTTCTTGTTCAACAATATGAACAATTTGTTATCCCTGAAGATGAAACCATTGATTGTGGCTTTGCTCGCTTCAACACTATTATTACATCACTTAAAGCACTTGATGAATCTTTTCGTAGCAAGAACTTTGTCAGGAAATTTCTTAGAGCACTTCATCCTAAATGGAGAGCTAAAGTGACCGCTATTGAAGAATCAAAAGATCTCTCAAAAATGTCACTAGACGAGCTAATTGGCAACCTCAAAGTTCACGAAATGGTAATGGAGAAAGATTCGGAGATCATCAAAGGAAGAAGGGAGAAGATCAAATCCGTTGCTCTAAAAGCAAAGGCGGAATCAAGCGATGACGATGAATCTTGCTCCGGTAGTGAAGATGAGGAATATGCCATGGTCGTTAGAGATTTTAAGAAGTTCTTTAGAAGAAGAGGAAAGTTTGTAAGACAACCTCGAGAAGAAAAGAAGCCATTCCAAAAAGATCGGGATGACAAAAAGGGTAAAGGTGAAAGAAAGTGTTTTAGATGTGGTGATGCAAGTCATCTCATAGGAGAATGCCCCAAGCCACCTAAAAGCAAAACTCAACGAGCTTTTGTAAGTGGTGCTTGGAGTGATAGTGAAGACGATGAAGAATCAAGCAAGGAAGAGATCGCTCTAATGGCACATGAGTCAAACGAGGTACTTTCCGACTCTTCTTATTCCTCTATAGATGATGACACTTTGCAAAAACAATATAATCAATTGTGTGAGCTAAGTCTAAAAATCATAACTAAAAATAAGTTTTTAAAAACCAAAAAGGAATTTTTGGAAAATGAAGTATATGAGTTGAAAGAAAAAGCAAAACGACTTGAAAAAGGAAAAGCAAATAACGATGATTGTAAATCATGTCAAGAGCTTAATCTTGAAATAGAAAAACTAAAGCTCACACAAGAGGTTCTAATCGAAAATAATTCTAAGTTTAGAAGGTTTAACAAAAACATCGCTCTTGCCGATGAAATAGTTTAAATCCATAAAACACCAGGAGACATGAATGGGCTAGGTTTTAATGAAGTATTAATTCCAAAGAGTCAAAACAAAATAGCCGAAAAAGACGAACATTCTATCAAAATTGCTGCAGTACATCACGGACCAGACGGAACCAAATTAAGGGTTCCGTCCGTTGCGCAAAATGGTGCCGTGGGTACTTCAGCAGGACAGAATGTTCGCAATACGGACCATACTGAATTTGTTAAAGTAACAAAGAAAACCAATGATAGTGTTAAACTAAAACCAGCTGTTACATCAGGAGTAGGACTTGCCAAAAATGAATTTAGATCAAAAACTACTCAACAACGATATAAAACTCCTTTTGCCAAACGCCCCTTTCCTAAGAGCAACCACAACATACAACCCAACTACCAACACAATGGTTGGAATCAAAACTTTCCTAGACCATATCAAACTCCAGATTACATGCCATGGAATTCTTACCCATCGTTTCCATACATGAATCAAATAAATGGTATGTTTAACTCAAACGGACCCATGAGATATTGGGGACCAAATGCTTGAGTTATTTGCTTCTTAGGTATGCTTGAAAGTTGGATTGGAACCTGATGAATGGATAAAAGATAGTGGATGCTCACGACACATGACGGGCAACAAAAGTCTCTTCTCATCATACCAAGAGTATGACGGAGGTAATGTCACCTTTGGTAGCAATCTCAAAAGCAAAGTTATTGGCAAAGGTACGATTTCTCATAACTCCCTAACTATTGAAAATGTTGCTCATGTGGATAGGTTAGGATTTAATCTACTTAGTATTAGCCAATTATGTGATAAAAAGTATAAAGTACTATTTGATGAAAATGGTAGTAAAATACTAAAAGATGGTATCACCATAGCTAAAGGAGTTAGGAAAAATAACATATACGTCATGAAAATAGATAAAACATATAATGACAAACTTTGCCTAACAACATTAGACGATAGCTCATCTCTTTGGCATAGACGCTTAGGTCACGCTAATATGACTCTTATACAAAACCTATCTTCAAAAGAGTTAGTTAGGAATTTACCAAAACTAAAATATGACCAACACTTTTGCGACGCTTGCAAAATTGGTAAACAAACCCATAGTAGTCACAAATCTAAAAATATGGTGTGCACATCTAAGTGTCTAGAATTATTACATATGGACTTGTTTGGACCATCCGCTATAAGAAGCTACGGAGGCAACTTATACACTTTGGTCATAGTAGATAATTACTCAAGGTTTACTTGGACGTTGTTTTTGAAAACCAAAAATAAAGCTTTTGATAAATTTGAAATTCTTAGCAAGAAAATTCAAAACCAACTAGGTGTCAAAATTGTGTCGATCCGAACGGATCATGGTCGTGAATTTGACAACGAAACTTAATTTGGAAACTTTTGTGATACAAATGGTATAACACATAACTTTTCCGCTCCACAAACACCTCAATCAAATGGAGTAGTAGAACGTAAAAATAGAACAATTCAAGAAATGAGTAGAACAATGCTTAATGAACAAAACATTCCTCAAAAGTTTTGGTGTAACGCCGTTGACACTTCTACATACATTTTGAATAGAGTCTTAATACGTCCTTTCTTAAACAAAACACCATATGAGCTTTATAAAGGTAAAAAGCCAACGTTAGGATATTTTAAGGTCTTTGGTTGTAAATGCTTTATTCTTAATACTAAGGATTATCTCACCAAGTTTGACCCAAAGTCTTATGAAGGTGTATTTCTTGGTTATTCTCAAACTAGTAAAGCTTATATTGTCCTAAACAAAGAAACAATGATAGTCGAGGAATCGTTGAACATAACATTCAACGAAAGTCCACCTCCCTCTAAGACATCACCTTTGGTAGATGATGACTTAGTTGAAAGTCAAATAATAGAAAGTCAAATTAATAATAACAAGGAAGATGAACCATTAAATAAGGAAATTATAAACATCAAAGAATCCAAAAGTCATCCTTTAGAAAAGGTCATAGGACAACTTAATCAAAGAACCTTAAGGTCACAAGCCCAAAATCAAAGTAATTATTTTTGTTTTGTATCCACCATTGAACCAAAAACCATAAATGAAGCAATAAAAGATGAATCATGGGTAATTGCCATGCAAGAAGAATTAAACCAATTCGTTAGAAATGATGTTTGGAAATTAGTTCCAAAACCTAAAGACCAAACTATAATTGGAACAAAATGGGTCTTTCGAAATAAAATGGACAAAAATGGTGTAGTATCTAGAAACAAAGCTAGGCTTGTTGCACAAGGTTATAATCAACAAGAGGGAATTGACTATGATGAAACTTATGCACCGGTAGCTAGACTTGAATCTATTAGAATATTACTTGCTTATGCATGTGCTTATGACTTTAAATTATTTCAAATGGATGTTAAAAGTGCTTTCCTTAATGGGTTTATTAACGAAGAAGTGTATGTTGCTCAACCTCCCGGTTTTACCGACTTTGAGAAACCACATCATGTCTTCAAACTCAAGAAAGCATTATACGGCCTTAAACAAGCTCCTAAAGCTTGGTACGACCGACTTAAGACTTTTCTTATTGATAATAATTACACTATGGGATTAGTAGATAATAATCTTTTTACCAAGAAAAAGGAATCACAAATTATCATTGTTCAAATATATGTTGATGACATTATATTCGGATCAACTTGTCAAGAATTGTGTGATGATTTCTCTAAAATCATGCACGACGAGTTTGAAATGAGTATGATGGGTGAATTAAACTTCTTTCTAGGACTTCAAATTAAACAACTAAAAGATGGCATTTTCTTTAACCAATCTAAATATATAAAAGACATGCTTAAGAAATTTGGTCTTGAAGATTCCAAACCAACTAAAACACCCATGTCCTCGGACACTAAACTCACCAAGGACGAAGAAGGTGAATCCGTAGATAACACTAAATATAGAGGAATGATTGGTAGCCTACTCTATCTTACGGCTAGTAGACCCGGCATTATGTTTAGTGTTTGTCTATGTGCTCGCTTTCAAGAAAACCCAAAGGCATCACACTTAGAAGCCTTAAAAAGGATTTTTAGATACATTAAGGGAACAACATGTTTAGGATTATGGTATCCCAAAGGAACGAGTATAGAAACCATAGTGTATGCCGACTCGGATCATGCTGGTGATTATGTCGATAGAAAAAGTACAAGTGGTATTTGCATTTTTGTTGGACATTGTCTCACCTCATGGTTTGCAAAGAAGCAAACGGCTTTAGCCATCTCAACTACTGAAGCCGAGTACGTCTCAGCCGAAAAAGCATGTCAACAAGCTCTTTGGATGAAGCAAGCTCTCGTAGATTACGGAATTCATCTCAACGACATTGTGATACTTTGCGACAACAAAGGAGCCATCGATCTCAGCAAGAATCCCGTTCAACATGCTCGTACAAAGTATATTGAAATCCGCCATCACTTTCTTCGCGACAATGTTCAAAAAGGAAACATTTCAATCGAGAAAGTATCCTCCGAAGATAACATTGCCGACATCTTAACTAAGCCTCTTAAACGAGAACCTTTTAATCTTCTTAGACTTGGTTTAGGGTTAATGGAACCAAATATGTAGGATAAACATAGCCCAAAACATTAGAATAGTCAAAACAAAACAATTTTGTCTTGTACCTGCTACTATAGCCACGACACCAAACGACAACACGGACGGAACCAAATATTTGGTGCCATCTGGTTCGTGGTGTCTACAGAAGCAAAACTGCTATATACAAAACATCCTCTTCCTCACAACCCACTTTACTAAAACGTGTAAAACTTAAACCAAGCTCATTATTGACACCTTCCCACTCACTAATCACTGAAGATAACATCATTGTAAGTATCCTAACTACATTTTATCTCTTAATTCTGAGTCTAGGATTCTTATTTATGCACAAAACTATCACAAATCATTACATGGGGTTTTATGTATGCTTTTATACCAAATATGAATTCAATTGGCAAAATGCATAACTAGTCATTGAAATTAGGTACTACATTGTCATATTGCATAAACAAATCATGCTTCCCACTAATTGATAGATAATGAATATAAGGCCTTATTCAAACAACCAAACACCCCATGTCAAAAGTTTTGAAAAGCTTCTCACTTGTAGGAAAACAATTTTTTCATTGCTAATACAAATAGAAACATTAAATTTTCATCACTTGCATGCTCTTGAATACTAAAGGTATTGCATAACTAATATGCATTCCCGGGTATATTCAAATGAAGCCACATTGAATTAGGAGCATTTGGGTTATCTCATGGTATTTGCCAAACACCCCACTAAAACCATTTTTTTTTGCATAAAATGAGTCGAGATAACCGCAACTCCAAATTGTTTTCATATAGGCACACACTAGAACCATATTAATTCTTGTCCTTAGGAATAACCATGGTAGCCGCAAGATTCTATGATCACAAAGACACCCTTAACTACATTCCCAAACACCACAAAACCAAAGGACTTACCAAGGAACAAGTAGAAATATTTAGGGGTCTAGAATCAAGGTATTTCCATGAGGGTAGAACCATTCACTCATCCTTCCTTGAAAATACCAATCTTCGTGAAGAACTAGCCGCCATTCAATTCGATTGTCTTCTTGACATCGATGAACCAATTTGTCCTAGGTTTGTGTTAGAATTCTATGCTAGTGTGACCGACTTTAGTGATGAAGACGATGATGAATTTTGTCTTAGGTTTAGAATCAATCAAAACGACTACACCATCACCTTAGGTAACTTTGCTCAAGTGCTAGGAATTCCCAACCGAGGAACTTGTGTCTACACAGATAAGTGGTCACTCACGGCTCTTGATGCAATCAATGACCGCTCTCTTCCCTACCAAACCCGTTTGGCCGATAAGGATGCCATCCGTGAACACCTTTTTAACCCAAAAAGTGATACAACCCGAGTTACCCAAAAGGGAAAGGAGGTAAACCGCGATCCATATGGAATGGAGCTAATTGAACTTAAGCCCGAATTTAAGAAATGGGAGGAGCTACTTAGAGCCAACGTCATTAGCACCATAGGAAATAGGGATCACCTAAACGCTTGCCTTTGTCACATGCTCTACAACTTGTCCACCCGACAACCATTCAACTTAGCCTACTACATAGCTAGGAGAATGATTGATATTCCAACTCAAGGATCGGTTGCTCTTCCATACGGGATGCTTCTCACCCGTCTCTATAGAAACTTCGCACCAATTCCACCAACCCCAAAAGGGATGCACCTTCACTATGAACTCATCCCTCACATCTTTGTACCTTTGAGTGATGAACGAATTGCTAAGACAAAAGGCAAGAGAGCAAAACCTCCAACTCCATCATCATCATCATCAAATAGCTCCGAGGATGGTCTTCCTAGCTCTCGCCTCCCACCTCATGAGTATTATGCGTCTCTTCCCGAGATTGAAAATGAATCAGCGGAATTCAAGCAAAATAAGGGAATGTTCAAGTGCCTTGGTAGGATGATGAAAAAAATTTACAAGAAGTTGGACAAATAAGGGTACTTTAAGGAGTGTTTGGAACAATGCATTATCGTTAATGTTTGACACAATTTAGTTGCTTTTATTATGTAGGATGATAATATAACTTGAAACAATGTCGTATGCTAACAATCTTATGCAGGGGGATAGCACAAGTATGCTATCAAATTTTACCCATTTTCACTATATTGTGAAAATCACTAGGCCTTGCTCAAAATACATGCTCCACTATGTTTATACATGTGTTATTTGCTTTTTATAACTAGAAATGTTTAGTATAACAACTTTTGAGAAAAATTTCAGGTTTCAGAAATGTCCCCGACACCTAAAAACGTACTCTGTCCATTTTCTGCACTTCACGGATCAGACGGCACCATAAATTTGGTACCGTCCGTTATGTAAATTGGTACCGCCGTACCTGTACAGGTGGACCAGCCGGCACCCTTTTTAGGGTTCCGGCCGTATATGACTTTGGTGCCGTGGATCCTCCAGGTAATTTTCTGAATTTCGATTCTTTCGTGATTCCAAATTACCATCCATCACTTATAAATCAATCTTAACTAGTGTATAATCTTATTAGAACTAGTATAAGAAATCCATTTCCCACCAAAATTCAAAAATTTGAAAAATCCACCCAATGAGCCCTTTTGCATAAAGGAAGGAACTAAATTTTTGGTACCTTCAAATCCGTGGGTGATCTGATTCTTAGGAAATTCCACTCATTAGAACACATTTATTGCAAATCTTTTCTTCTTCACTCCATCTCTCTTGTATGGATTGACTTGGGTGATATGACTAGCATTCAACCCACTTCCAAATCATTAGGAACCTCATCTCTTCAATGGTTTAACATCAAATCAAACACATTTCTCCATAATTTTTCACTTCTATAAATTGAGAGGTTTTACCATGATCATCCTCACACCTTCTTCATTCTTACTATCATCTAGCAAAGAAAAACCCAAGTCAAAAATGACAAAATCATCTCCAAAACCTTGCAAGAAGACCGCTAGAATTAGTGTAAGGCCTTGTTGCTTCGTTAACCTTAGCTCCTCATCCGAGTCTTCTCCACTCACAATCTCATCTCCAATCCGAGATGACACAAACCTTACCTTGGCTACATCTACTCAATCACACATTGTAATCACCACTCCACCACCTACAAAACACCAACTTCACCTCCACCGGCACCCATCCAAACATCCAAAACACCCTCACCACCTTCACCACCAAGGTCTCCTACTCTCATGCCTATGGAGTTATTCTCCACTCCACCAACTTCACCAAATCCTTTCTTGGAGGACTTGGATGACTTGCCTCCTAGGCCAAATCATCCACCACCATTGCCATCCTTTGGCACAATTGAGCAAATAGCTCATGAATCACCAAGGTCATCTTTTGACCCAAACGCCCCATTAGGGCCAAAACCTCTTCTCTTCCACCCCATTTACAAAGACATTCATGGTCCTTTGTATGGGGATCATCCACTCCCAACATCAATGTCCCCTCATCTTGAGGACATTGAGGAGTGCATGTGGGATGCCAATCCCACTAGAGAGGAGATTCAAGCGGAACTCCACAACCTCCACCAATTCAAAGGCATGGTGGATTCTCACTTAAGTGAGACTATACAAATGCAAAATGCTTTTCTTGCCTCCATCATGACCACCCCAAACATTCCCAACACCACCAACACATCTACCATACCACCACCACAACCTTCCCAAACATACTTCCCCCTAGGCATGGTTGCTCAACTTGTGAGCAAACGGCCCAAACCATGGAAAGGACCCGGGTTATGGTCCATGACTTCCAAGAAGAAATGAGGTTCATCCTCAATCATATCCTTGAGCGCCTCAACGCTCTTTCTCATCCAACATCTAACTAGGATGGTCATAGATTAGCATTTCTAGTTCTTCTTTTCTTAGGATTATTTTCTTTTTCTTGTACTAAAACACATCATTGTGTTCCCATTTCATGATCTTTATTCATGAAAATTTTAACTATGAATGGTGTTTTTATTATAGTGTTGGTGCTTTTACATAGTGTTTGGAAATGCTTGTGAATGATCATTATTACTAACATTTTTTTTGTAGCTTTATTTTCACAATCCATGTATCTTCCCATTAAGTACCCAATTTAGGGGGAGCTTTGATCAAGGAGGAGATAATGGCTAGGGCTCATTACATTCCGCATCGCCTCTTCTTTTTGTTGAGACAAAAAGGGGGAGAAAATATAGAACTTGGTTATATATGACTTTTCTGAAAAAGTCAAACTGCATACATTGACTTTCTGAAAAAGTCAAACATGGTACTTCATTGGTAATACATGACTTTTCTTAAAAAGTCAACTGCATACTTTGACTTTCTGAAAAAGTCAACATCATGCATCAACTAGTGAATACTTTGACTTTCTGAAAAAGTCAAACATCATTTACTTGCATTAACATTTCCTTTTCAAGTTCTAAAACTAATATTTTTATAACTCTTGCACAAACTTTGTATCTTTTATAAAAATAAAATTTATATTTTATCCTCAACAAAAAGGGGGAGATTGTTAATACAAATATCGTCATTAAACGTCATTTATATTTTTTGATCTTTACCTAAGTTTTGTTAACGACAAAAGTAAATTTAATTTGTATAAAAGCTTAAAGCTTGTCAAGTTTAATAGATATTAAAACAAGCTTTTTCAAACAATATATTCATCATTCAAGCATTTACATTTATGATTAGTAACATCTTAATATGACTCTAATCATTATGTATGATAGTAGTTTTTAGAATGTGTTAGGTTCTTAAAACCAAACACTACTTAAGTACTTGCATATTTCTAAAAATAGAAATACAACATATGACATCATGTGATGCATCATGGAAATCATTGGAAGATTTCATTAGATATTTTGTGTGGATTTGTACTCTTCATATCTTGCACAATCTCACTTAGATAGAGTTGACTTTGGCAAGATTTGATATCTTGGCTGTCAGACCCGGCGGTACCAAATTGGTACACGGGCGGAACCCTTTTAAGGGTTCCGCGGTCCGTGGACGCTCCTGTCTATTTGGCTATAAATAACAATGCCAAGCCAAGTAGTTTTTTTATCCCTTTTCACTATACTCTCATACATATCTTCTCTCTAACCTTTCTAACTCAGTTTCATATCATATTAGTGATCTCTTTTGTAGCAAAGAAGATCAAGTCACATTCAAGCTTCAAACGAGAAGTTGGAAGTCTTGTTTGTTTAGTGTTGTATGATCTAGTGTTGATTCATACTTCATTGTTGTATTAAACCATCATAATCTTGTGAGTGTGAGTGGTTAGTATTTTAGTCCTCAAAATACATTGTGTGTGGGAGTAGTTGTACCCTTGGAAAGAACTCGACATCTAGCTTAGTGTCGGAAATAGTGTAAGCGAAGTGTAAAGGTTTTCTCCGCCGGTGAAAGGAGCTTGTTGACTAGTGAAGTTAAACTCTCGAGTGTGAGACTCGGGGAGTGGAGTAGGGCAAGGAGAAAGAGTCCTTGTAGACCAAACCACTATAAACAACTTGTTGTGGTTTGATCATTTCTTTCCTTATTTACTTATTACATATTGCTTGCATATTTCATTAACATACTCAAGATCAATATCAATTGATCTTTCAATAAGTTTCAAAACAAAGTTTTTAATTGGTAAACTATTCAACCCCCCTTCTAGTTTTCTACACATTTAATTGCTTTTATATTCTGCATTCGTAGTTTAATTAATTAAAACCATATCAAACCATTTATATTCTGTGACAATTAGACTTAGTAATTATCCGACACACATAGCTCTTGGGACGACCTCGGCTTTACCATTTACTACACTACACACGACCGGGTACACTTCCCGTTAGTGCATTAGGGTAGACCATAGGTATAGCGAGACACTATAAATATTAAGACCTGGTCAGTAAAACCTGCATCAACTTTTTGGCGCCGCTGCCGGGGAGCTAAATTAGAATTAATTTTAAGTCTTTCATTTCATATTTAAACTTTTCTCACGATCATATTTCAAGTTTTCAGGTACCATGGAAGCCATTAACATCGATAACCTCACTCTTGAGGAATATTTGGCATTGACAAGAGAAGAACAAGGGCCAGGGATTGTGAGGCCAGCCATTGCAGAAGATGCTCAATTCGAAATTAAACCTCAATTCATGAGGGTATTACGTGCAAACCCCTTCTCTGGAAGCATCGCCGATGATGCCCGTGAACATGTAGACAACGTCGAATACATTGTCAGCCTATTCAAAATCCCCAGAGTCTCACACGATGCTATAATGCTACGAGTATTCCCTATTTCTCTCACTGGAGCTGCAAAAAGATGGGTCGATCGATTACCTGCAGGGATTGTCAACACTTGGCCTATCTTAAAAAAATACTTCATTCAGAGATATTGTCCTCCATCAAAGACGGCCAAGAAAATGGAGGAAATTTATAACTTCAAGCAAGAGGGAGATGAAACATTATACCAAGCTTGGGAAAGATACAACGAATTGTTATACAAGTGCCCTACTCACGATCTTAACTGCTAACAAAAAGTGAACGTCTTTTACAAGGGACTGAACATCTCTTCAAGACAAATGATTGATTCTCAAGGGCCGATTCCTAGTATGACACCCACCATGGCTTTGGAAACCATTCAAAAAATGGCAGACCACTCTCACAAATGGCACAATGGAGGAAGCAACCGTAGTAAAAATAATGATATTGAGGGCCTAGCAGCAATAAACAACAAATTAGAGAACCTTGGAAGGGAAATGAAGAAGCTCAAGGAAAATGTGCATTCCATTCAAGTGGAACGAGATGGGGTCATCCTTCAAAAAATTGTTCCTCCAATGAAGAAGTTAAAAGGATCAGTGAAGTGAACTATGGAAAAGAATTCCCTTTCAAAAGCTACAATAATTACGGACCTAGGTACCGTGAAAAATCCCCTGGGTTCTACAAAAAAATCAACAATAATACTCCTAAACCGAGTCTTGATGAAATAATGCACCAACACATTGAAGAATCGACAAAAAAGGAAGATAGGCTCAAGGAATGGATGACCAAAGTTAAGGAGGACACTAATATGAACCTACGTAACCAAGATGCTGCAATTAAGAACCTCGAGACACAAATTGGGCAATTAGCTAAGAACCTCGCAACAAGTAATGCTAAAGCCACTTCCTGCAAAGCCATATTTGCGCAGGACAAAGCAAAAAAGGAGCAATGCACATCCTCTATCACTAATGATCTCTCCGGGATTAACTACCTAAGAGAGGATGATAAAGCTGAAGACGACGAGTTCCTACCTAGCCAACTTCCTGAGAAGCTGCAGTACCAGGAAAGTTTTCTTCTCCCTTGTACTATTGGTAATATTAAGATTCCCGCATTAGCTGATTTAGGGGCCGGGGTTAACCTTATCTCAGCTACTCTATTCGATAAAATCAAACTTACCAATTTAAAAGAAACAACTATTATGATTGAAATGACATATTCCTCTAAGGCTGTACCGAGGGGGATTGTGAACAATGTGCTTTTGAAAATTGGAAATTTTTTCTTCCCCACCGATTTTGTAGTAATTGACATGGGAAAGCGGGAGACTTACAACTTGATTGTTGGAAGACCCTTTCTGGCCACCTGTAGAGCTCAAATCATGGTTTTTGAAAAACAAATTTCCTTGGGGACCGAAAAGGAACGAATAACTTTTAGTATGAACGAGCATTTAAAACCAAAAACTGAAATTTCTAATAATGTTCAATCAATAAACCCCACTCTACCCATTTATTGATAATCGTAATGAAAGTATTGAACATTGTAAGCAGAAACAGGATGAAATTGTTCATAACAAGGAGGAAACTCTGAGTCCTAGTAAACACTTTTGCAACTCGAAGTTAACCACAGAATGCAAATCGGCATGGCCACCATTCTCTCACCCTCGAAAATGTGAAAGAAAAGTTAATGAATGGATTTACCCTCATAAGGGAGAGCAACATGATATTGAATTAGCATTGGAAGATTGGTACAAATTAAAGCCTGGAAGCTCAAAATTGATTAAGGAACTGATCAAGCAGTATGGGTGCAACCATATCACTGACATCATAGGCGGAACAAGATCAAACATCAGCATTACTGATAATATTATTAAAGATGATGACAATGGAGAATCATGTGATAAATGGCTTTCACATAAGTTAGGAGCATTTGGGCTCAATAAATCTACAAGAAAAAAAAGGCTTGATAATTGGATGAATGAACACCAACGAGTAATGGAAGTGGGGAATAAAGAAAAGTTCTCTTTCGGGAGACAACCCAAATTATCTCTTTCTTTCGTTTTTATTTCCTTTCTGTTGGGTTTTGTGTTTTCTAACCGTTTTTGCAGGAGACAATGAAGTAATTACTGCTGCAGTTGCTGACATGAACAGAGTTACGGCGTAACTCATCTTGGTGATTACGCCGTAACCAACATTTTAGCAGCAGAATTCTTGACGCATTACCAACTACGGCGTAATACCATCTCAGTGGTTACGCCGTAACCATTCGCTTCTCAGCTCATTCCAGGTTTTGCAAGTTACGGCGTAACTCTATTATTGGAGTTACGACGTAACTCTCCTCTGCTTCAATTCTTTCATTTTAAAACACAGTAACCTTGTATTAGTTTTTAAATGAACTTTGTAGGTGTGTTCCCTGTAAACCCTCACGAGACTTCACTCGTCCACTTGGGACACCAAGTGGTTTAAAAGGCTTGTTGCATTCGCTAAATGCAACCGTGATTCCTACGAAAGTGAGTTAGGTTTATTTTTCATTTTTATTTTTTCTTTTTAGAATTATGCTTGTCGGTATTGTGATTTCAGGGATTGAAGTTTGCTCATGACGCTTTAACGAAGGCACGATCTTTTCTCGTAGGCCTTCTTCTTTTTTGGAGCAAATTTCAGGGAAGTTCTCGCTCTAATTCTACCTTTCTCTTCACCTTTATTTGAATGCCTAGTACAAAAGGGACTTTGTACAATTCAAGTGGGGGGTCGGGAGTAGAATTATATCTTGAACTTTATTTCGCCCTCATTTTTCTAGTTTGTTGGGATATGAAAGTGCTGAAGACATGAAAGTACTGTAAGCTGCAAAGTACTGGAAGAAGTCAAAGAGTCAAAGTACTGCTAAAGACAAAGTCAAAGTACTGCAAGATGAAGTCAAAGTACTGCTAGAACAAAAGAACTGTTATATTCGTTTATGGAAAGAATTGTATTCTATGTTTAGATTACTTGTCGTACAAGGTTACAAATTGTAAACCGACTAGGATATCCTTGAGCCTATAAAAGGACTCCTAGATTGGCATTAGAGGTACGATTTCAGAAAAAGAGTTTTAGAGTTTACGAATTAGAGTTTAGAGAAAAGTTCGATTAATCTTAGAGTTGTATTAGAATATCTGCATAATAAGCAGATTTAGAGTTTATTATAAAAGTTATTCTTCTTAGCTTTGTTAAGTAAATTCCGCGTACTTGATAAAGATTGCTCAGTGTTTCTTTGTTAATAACTTAGGATTTATCCGAGGTTATTAAACCTTAACAAGCTAGTTAAGTTAGTTTGATTAAAGTATATCGATCTAACAAGTGGTATCAGAGCTTGTGTGGAAACTCTGACTAGGAAGAAACCCTACTTCAACTATATTCAAGATGTCGACTGAAGCTGTTCCACCACCCTCAATCACCTCACTCAGAATTCCAATAATCAAGAAGGGAGAATATGATCTCTGGTGCATGAAGATGAGGCAGTACATTGCCATCACAGACCATGCTCTATGGAATGTAATTGTGAATGGGAATGAAGTTGTTCCAGAACCCATTAATGTTCCTGGACAACCTATAGCACCAAAGGCAGTCTTACCAGCAGCAACCCTAAGGAATCAAGAGAAGGCACTAAACATTCTCTTATCTGCCATTCCAGATGGTCATCTTCTCAAATTTCATGATGCTAAAGATGCTAAGCAGCTCTGGGCTGCTCTCAAGACCAGATTTGGAGGGAATGAAGCCTCTAAGAAGATGCACAGAAACTTGCTGAAACAACAGTTTGAAACTTTCACAGTAGGAGAAAGAGAGAGTCTTGATGCTGCATATGATAGGTTTCAAAATCTCCTCAACATGTTGGAGTTATACAAGGCAGAAGTATCAGTTGAGGATGCTAATTTGAAGTTTCTAAGGAGTTTTCCATCTACATGGCATGTGATTGCTACTATGATCAGAGGACAACAAGGATTGGATGTTATGGACTTTGATGATCTCTATCATCAACTGAAGGTGTATGAACATGAGATGAGTGGTCAACCCAATTCCAAATCTCACAGTATTGCTTTTCTATCATCTGAAAAGAAGAGCAGTACTTCCAAAAGTACTGCTTCTCCTCAAAGTACTGTTTCTCAAAGTACTGCTGTTTACAATCCCCCATCATATGCTCAGCAGGCCCCACCATCTACCACTTTGCACTCAGATGAAGTTGTGTGCTCCTTATTTGCACAACAAGCAAGCTTACCTGTCACTTATGAAGAGGATCTAGCACAGATTGAAGAAGATGCACTTGAAGAAATTGATATCAGGTGGCAAGTTGCTATGATCACTGCAAGGATCAAAAAGTACATGAAGAAGACAGGCAAAAGTATTGATTTCAAACCAAAACAAGGAATAACTTTTGACAAATCTCAAATTGAATGCTTCAATTGTCAAAAGACTGGTCACTTTGCAAGGGAGTGCAGGTTTGCTAAGTATCAAGCAAACAGAACATCTGAGAAGCCTAAACTTGAGCTCAAAGAAATTCCAATAACTGAAACAAAGGCTTTGGTTGCTCAAGAGAAGTTATCAGAAGTTGACTGGAGTGAAGAATTTGATGATGAACCGGTGACTTACTGTATGGTAGCAGTGGAAGATGCAGTTGAAGACATAGTGGAAACATTGGACTGGAGCACTGCTTTTGATGAAGAATCTGAACATGCTGCTTTGGAATCTGATGATGGCTTTGGAGGATTTGATTAGAGCAAAGAAAGTGAAGATGATCCTGTTCTTCTTGCTATGGTGGCTACTTCACCAACTCAGTCTCCTATCTCTGAGGTATGCTCAAATTGTTATGAGTTCTATCTAAAATTGCTTAACAATTATGTGTTTGAAAGAGATAATTGTATTAAGGCTAGGCCTGAGGTAGCAGGTTATCAAATCACTTTAGAGTCTAAGGAAGCTAAAATCATAACACATGAAAATAATGAAATGGCTTGGGCTGAAAAGTATGAACAACAGGATTACCAGTTAAAACTTAGTGAATGGAAACTAAACTGTAAAATTGCTGAAATTGAGAAATTAACTAAGGAAAGAGATGATTTGTTAGCTAATTTTGCTGCCTGGGGAGAGTCTGGCTTATCTCATGTTGCTTATGTTGAAAAACAGATAAGGGCTTACATTAGAACAGGCTTAGGATTTGGAATGGATTTTAGTAACATAGAAGAAAACCAACCTAGTGATCAGGATGATGGTGTTTTTGAGGACATAACCACTAGTGATGATGAGCTCATTAACTATGTAGATTCATCTAGTAATGAGGGCTCAATAAGTGAACCACCTCCTGAATATAAGAAAGACAATGGTTATCATGCTGTTCCTCATCCCATTAGTCATCAACCCTCTAGGCCTGATGTTTCTCGTTTTGGAGTAGACAGTCTAGAGTTTAGGAAGAAGCTTGCTCAATCTAGGTCTGAGAAACCCAAAGAAACTGTTGAAAATAATGTTCAAAATCAAGCAGTACCTTTAAACCAAAGTACTGCTCAACAAGCAGTACCTTCTGCAAAACCTTTTCAAAACAGTACTGCTAAACCTTTTTGGGATAATTTTGGTCAAAACAGATTTTATCAGTCATCAAGAAGGCAAAATAATTTTGGGCATAGACATAGAAGAAATCACTTTGGTCGTATGGGTCAAAAACTGTGTTTTGTGTGTTACAGTCCTCATCACTTAATCAAAGATTGTGACAAACACTCAGAATATCTAAGCAAGTTTCCAAGGAGTAAGTCAACCAACCAGAAACCTAGAGAGCATAAACAAGTTTGGAATAATTCAAATAAGGTTAATCACAGAAACTTCTCACCAGATCATAGATACCCACATCAGAGAATACCTTCAGTATCTCACAGTACTTTCCAAAGTACTGCTCAGAAACAAGGTACTGATCACACTACTTGGAATATGAATCCTAGGAGATCTCACTATCAACCTGGAAGGTATCACAATTCACATAGGGGATCTAGATCACAGGAACCACCTGTTAAAACTGAATGGGTCAAAAGGGAAAGTACTGCTAAGGGACAAACAGCACGTTCAACAAAAAGTGAATCAGATGTTTTTGTGATACAAGAAAATGCTAATAATCTGGTAAAAGAGATTTATGTTGAAAAACCAGAAAGTTTTGAAAATCCACATGCTAAAAATCATAAGATAATTTTGGATCATCATTTGAAAGATAGTGGGAATTATATACTCAAAGAATTTGAGTTTGTAACTCCACAAGGGGAACACAAGTCAGTAATGGCTTGGGTTCCTAAAAGTTTCTAACTCTTTTCTTTGTGTGCAGGGCAACCCAGAAGAGGAGCTTAAAGATCATCTTATTGTGGATAGTGGTTTCTCTGGAAGTATGACAGGAGACAAAGAGATCCTGTCTGATTTTAGAAATATTAGTGGAGGAAGAGTTGCATTTGGGAATGATCCCAATGGAGGAAAGATTACTGGCAAAGGAACTATCAAAGCAGGGCTGATTGACTTTGAGAATGTTAGATATGTGAAGGAGCTTAAGTTTAACTTGCTCTCAGTCTCTCAAATTTGTGATAAAAAGCATCTTGTGTTATTCACTGACACAGAATGTCTCATCCTTTCCTCTGACTTTAAACCTGTTGATGATGACTTGGTAGTACTTAGAGTACCAAGGACAAATGATGTGTATAGTTTAGACATGAAGAGTCTACATTCCTATGGAAGAGCCACATGTTTGGTGGCTAAAGCAACATCTGAAGAGGCACATCAATGGCATAGAAGATTGGGCCATGTTAACTTCAAGAACATCAACAAACTGGTCAAAGGCAATTTAGTTAGAGGTTTACCTTCAAAGACTTACAAGAATGATCAATCATGTTTGGCATGCAAGAAGGGTAAACAACACAAAGCTTCCTGCAAGAAGCTTGAGGAAAGAACTATTAGAGAACCATTGGAGCTGTTACATATGGATTTATTTGGACCTGTCTCTGTGGCAAGTTTAAATAAGAAAAAGTACTGTTTGGTTGTTACTGATGATTGTAGTAGATTCAGTTGGGTTTTCTTTTTGGGATTTAAAGATGATACCTTTGATACTATTCAGACACTAATTATAGCACTTGAAAATCAATTAAGACTCAAGGTTAGAGGTATTAGATGTGACAATGGAACTGAATTCAAGAACAAGCCTATGGATGACTTTTGTGCAAATAAAGGCATAAAAAGGGAGTTTAGTATTGCTAGAACACCACAGCAAAATGGTGTTGCAGAGAGGAAGAATAGGACCTTGATTGAAGCAGCAAGGACAATGTTAGCAGATTCCCATCTCCCTATTTAATTTTGGGCAGAAGCTGTAAGTACTGCATGCTATGTACTCAACAGGGTCTCGGTCACCAAACCACAGATGAAGACACCTTATGAATTGCTGATGGGCAATAAACCCAACATTCGTTTTATGAAGCCTTTTGGATGTCCTCTTACTATATTGAACACCATTGATAATCTGGGGAAATTTGATGGCAAGTCTGAAGAAGGTTATCTATTGGGTTATTGTACTAACAGTAAAGGCTTTCGAGTATACAACAGAGTTACTAAGAAGATTCAAGATTGTCTTCATGTTGAGTTTTTAGAAGATCAAGACAATGAGAAAGGAAAAGGTCCTGATTGGATGTTTGATCTTGAGATTTTATCTCCTTCGATGAATTATGTTCCTGTTAGAGAAGAAAATCAACCTTTGCACAATGAAGAAGATATCCAATATGTTGTTCATGATGTTCATATTAGACCTGATGCTGTTCCTGATAAAGATCCTGTAAGTCTAAAACAAAGTACTGTTGTTCCTAAGCAAAGTACTGATTCTCCAAAACAAAGTACTGTTGCACCACAATCCTCATTATCTGCTGAGGATCAATCTATTCAAGAGGAACTTAATCAGATGCTTCTTCAAGATGTCTTAGCACATTCTTACACTGATGAACAAAGGAGAGCTTATGAAGAGGCAAAGAAAACCAAGTCTGCAGAATACTCTCACAGTACTTTGGACAGTACTTTCGACCAAAGTACTGTTGCACCTGTTAACAGTACTTTAGATGATTCTACCATGCCTGGGTTAGAAGAAACTGATGATGAGCTTGAAGATGAAGGTATTTTCACAGATTCCAATGAAGGTGCTGATTATACTAACTTAGATGATACATATGAAGTTCCACAGTCACCAATCTTACGAATTCATAAGAATCATCCAGATGATCAAATCATTGGTCCTTCTACTTCTGGAGTTACTACAAGACACAAAGCTAAGGGTCTCTCTAAACCTCACAATGCTTTACTTAGCTTTGTATATAAACAAAACAGGCTGAATCATAAGGACCATCAAACCTGCTTATTTACCTGTTTCATCTCTCAAGAGGAACCCAAGAATATTGCTCAAGCTTTGACTAAAGAAAGCTGGGTTGAAGCTATGCAGGAAGAACTTCTTCAATTTAAACTTCAAGAAGTTTGGGTTTTATGTGATCTTCCAGATGGGAAGAGAGTTATTGGAACCAGATGGGTTTTTAGAGTCAAAAGAGATGAAAGAGGCAATGTTATCAAAAACAAGGCAAGATTAGTTGCTCAGAGTTATAGACAGGAGGAAGGGGTAGATTATGATGAGGTATTTTCTCCTGTGGCAAGGATTGAAGCAATTAGAATCTTTCTTGCTTTTGCTTCTTATATGGGTTTTCAGGTCTATCAGATGGATGTCAAGAGTGCCTTTCTTTATGGCACTATTACAGAAGAGGTGTATGTGAAACAACCTCCAGGTTTTGAAGATCCTAAACATCCAAACAAAGTCTATAAGGTGGTTAAGGCTCTTTATGGTCTTCATCAGGCACCTAGAGCTTGGTATGAGAGGCTCTCTACATTCTTATTACAACATGGATACAGGAGGGGAGCCATAGATAAGACTTTGTTTATCATGAGAGACAAGAAGGATATCATGTTAGTTCAAGTGTATGTTGATGATATCATCTTTGGGGCTACCAAACAGTCCATGGTTAAGGAGTTTGAGCAGCTGATGCAGAAGGAATTTCAAATGAGTTCAATGGGAGAGTTAACATTCTTTTTAGGACTTCAGGTTAAGCAGTCAAAGGAAGGAATTTTCATTAGCCAAGACAAGTATGTTACAGACATACTTAAGAAGTTTAATTTTGATGATATGAAGGCTGTTACTACACCTATTAAATCTATCAATTCATTGGGCAAAGATGAAGATGGACAGCCTGTTGAAGTCAAGCTGTACAGGTCAATGATTGGCTCTCTTATGTATCTTACTGCATCAAGGCCTGATATCATGTTTGCAGTTTGTCTATGTGCAAGATATCAAGTCTCACCAAAGATCTCTCACATGAATGCAGTAAAAA
Source organism: Chrysanthemum seticuspe (assembly GCA_019973895.1). Taxonomy (NCBI): domain Eukaryota; kingdom Viridiplantae; phylum Streptophyta; class Magnoliopsida; order Asterales; family Asteraceae; genus Chrysanthemum; species Chrysanthemum seticuspe. The sequence goes on along the minus strand of BPTQ01000002.1, from coordinate 188,231,413 downwards.
GAATTTTCTGTTATTTGAAACAACAACCTAAGTTGGGGTTGTGGTATCCTAAAGAGTCACCTTTTCACTTGGAAGCTTTTTCAGATAGTGACTATGCAGGTGATAATTATGATAGAAGATCCACAACTGGTGGATGCCAATATCTTGGAAGAAGGTTAGTCTCCTGGCAATGCAAGAAGCAGACAATTGCAGCAACATCATCTACTGAAGCTGAATATGTAGCTGCTGCAAGCTGTTGTGGACAAGTTTTATGGATGCAGAATCAACTCTTGGACTATGGGTTCAATTTTAAGAATACTCCTATCAATATTGATAATGAGAGTACTATTTGTATTGTGAAGAATCCTGTGTATCATTCCAAGACCAAGCATATTCAAATTAGGCATCATTTTATTAGAGATTGCTATGAGCATAGGCTCATTAATGTGGTTAAAGTTCACACGGATGACAATGTAGCTGATTTACTCACAAAAGGTTTTGATGTGTCACGATTTAATCACTTGGTCGTGAGCATTGGAATGATTAACTACTAAGCTATGTTTGAGGGGAGGACTATAAGGTGGTCGTATAGTCCTGTGTATTGCTTGAGGGGAGGATACTAGTTAATACTTAGTTTCTATGAAGGAATTTGGCAAAGTACTGATTTTTCCTGAAAGTACTGCTTGGAAAGTACTGCTTGGGAAAGTACTGCTTATGTGGAAAGTATTGTTTGTCGTATTAAAGTACTGTTCCAACGGTAATATTGATGGGTAATTGATAGTAACAGTAACTTTGTTATTATAGGCTGTGATTTTTCAAATCCCACCTGTAAATAACTACTTTCCGATTTTCCCTCTCATATTATTACTTTACATATTTTCCATACTTATCTCCCAATCACCATCTCTTTATTATTCAATACAATCTTTATTGTGCTCACTTTTTCAACAATGGCGAATCATTTAATTGTTTCAAAGCACAATATGGTGGCTAATTTGGACAAGACTGAGGCGAATGTGGCTTTTTATGATATCATTGATTATCTTACTGGGTCGCCTATTAGTTATGCTCTTTTAGTTGAACCGGATATTATTGAACCCTGGATTCAAGAATTTTGGGCTAATGCTAGAGATAATATGGAGGAGGATGAATATTATATTAGATCAACAGTTGCTGGACGGACTATCAAGATTACTGAAGCCTCTATTCGAGAAGATTTATTATTTGGTGATGAAGATGGGGCTATTCGATTTGACAAGCAACTGATTTGGGATACTTTTAGGAATCTTGGTTATGAAGGATCTTTGACAGAACAAACATTCAAGAAAGCATTATTCTGTTCTCAATGGAAGTTCTTGATTCATGTACTGCTCCATTGCATAAGTTCTAAAAGTACTTCTTGGGAGCAGTTTGGGTCCAATATAGCATCTTCAGTGGTTGGTTTAGCTACAGACAGAGTGTTTAATTTTTCAAGGCTTATTTTGGATGGGATGCTATCACATATATCCTCTGGGTCAAAATGGTTGATGTACCCAAGGTTTGTACAGGTTTTCTTAAACAAGCAATTGGCTGATGTTCCAAAACCTGCTGCTTTGTTACCTGTCATTGTGCAACAAGCCAAAATATTTACATTCATGGCTAGGCGCAGTGATTTGTTCAGAGGTGGAGATATTCCATTAACTACTACAATGATGGAAGTTGTTCAAGCTGTACATGATGAAGCTGGAGAGGATGATGAAAGTGAAGGTACTGATTCTGTACATGGTACTGCTTCACAAAGTGCTGCCTCTCAAAGTTCTGCTTCTCCAAGATCTGCTTCACAAAGTGCTGCCCCACAAGGTACTGCTTCTGCAAGTACTGCTTCTATTGAAGGTACTGCATCTTTACAGGGTACTGTTTCTCCAAGTCCTGAGGTTCAAGCAGAGATTGAACGAACACCTACTACATCTCCACAACGTTCTGTTCCTGTTTCAGAGGAACATTCACATCTTCAAGGTGATGATCATACTATACCTCGTGAAGGTTTGACTTTGGATAATTATGCTTTGACAAGGGAGCTAGTTAGGATGAACAAAACTATTGAGTTTCAAGCTAAAGTACTTAGGAAGTTGAAGCGTAAGTATATATGGTTAAGGAATTTTATTAAACCATATATTCAAGGTTTCAACTTATGGGTTAAAGAGGAAAACAAACGTCGTAAACACCTTCGAAAGGAATTAAAACGAAAGAAGGTTCCTAAATCATCTTCTGTCAACTTGGGGAGGAATTTAGAAAAGGAAAATTTGAAAGAAGATGTTACGAAGAAGAAAGAATCTGTAAGTACTGCAGAAAAGATTATTTCAGATTCCGAGGAACAAGAAGAAGAAGTGCAAGTTCAAGGTACTGATGATCAAGGTACTGAACATCAAGAAGTGCAAGTTCAAGGTACTGAACATCAAAGTGCTGTTTTTCAAGATACATCTAGGCAAGAAGTAATAACACCAAAAGTATTGAATTTTGAAGAAGAAGCTGGTCCTTCTACAACTGTTATAGAAGAAGAGGAGGAAGCTACATTCAAACCTATTCATTCTGCAAGTGATGATGAATTAATTGCTACAATGTTAGATTTGTCACAACCAAGAGGAGGAGTTACTGTTAGAGATGTACAAGAAGAAGAACAACCAAGAACTTCTCAACCTACAATTGATCCTAAAGACAAAGGGAAAGGTGTTCTGGTTGAAATCAAGAAAAAGAAACTCACTTTGGTAGAACTTAGAGCAATTGAAGTTGCTAGGAATGAAGCTGCAGCTAGAAAAGTTCAAGAAGAGTTAGATGCTAAAGATAGAGAAGAACAGGAAGCTCAAGAAGCTCAAAATAGAGAAGCAGCTCAAAAGGTGCAAGATGAATTAGATGCTGAAGCTGCTGAATCATTACAGTCTCCTACACATGTTAGATATATGCCAAGAAGACCTAATTTAGCTAAGGACAGGAATGCTATGATGGCTTATTTAAAAGGTCGAGGATATAAAGGTTTGCAGAAGCTAAATTATGTTGATATGAAAAGACTCTATGATGCTGAAACAGAAGCTTATAAGAAGAGTGTTGCTGACATTAAAGACTTCAGAGAAGAAGCTCATTGGACTGAAGCTGAAAGGAAGAAGAGCTTAAAGAGAAAAAGAAAAACTGAAGTTACAGATGTTCAGTTTTCAAAGAAAGAAAAAGTTGAATTAAGATCTGAGACTAGTGATGAATTAAAGAATTATCTCAGAGTGGTAGATTTTGATTATACAAAGGAAGATGATGACATGAAGATGAACAGATCAAAGATTAGTGTTTTCAAAGTTGTGAAATCTAAGAATGGAGATTACATGGTTTTTCATAAAGAAGATGAAAGCTTCAAAGTTTTCAAAAGGCTATGGGATATACTGCACATTATAGATAGAGTAGACCTATTCTACTTGTACCATGTTGTGAAGGCTTACTTTGAAGATAATCCATTAGAAGGGATTGGTTTGGTTTTACATGGTGATCTCATAACTATATGGGAAACTGAAGAAGAGAGCACTGATGATATCTGGAAGAATCAAGAAAGCTGGGAAATAGTTTGCTGGAGATTCTTTGAAGAATCTGGAGTTCATGTTTTGGAGCTAGAAAATGGAACAATGATACACATGTTTGCAGAAAGAAGATACCCTCTCACAGTTGAGCTCATGAGAAGAATGCTAGAGCATGGATTGGAAGTAGAAGAGGATAATGAAACTGCTTGCATGGTTATCAATTTGTTTATAAACTGGACTACCATTGCTGAGAATGATCTATAACTGGTATGAATTTTATTTGAATAAATACTTTTTGATATATCAGTACTTTTATTCAAAGTACTGCTGATCAGACAGTACTTTCATCAAAGTACTGTTTGCAGAAATAAACCAGTTAAAAGAATTTTAGAAGAAACCTTTTGTTAAGAAAATATTTTGAAATAAAGGTTGAATAAATGGTTTTTGTGATGGTAACATCAATAGGTTATCAATCCACCATGGTTACAAAAGGATTGACTAATCCATGAGCAAACGGCTCTGGTAAAGATATATCAAATCCGTTTTTAGTTGACAACTTGCTAATAAGTTGGATGGTAATCAACTCACCATATCAGTAATGTGAAGAGTTGGCTAGCCCACAAGAAAATGGCTTGTGGTAAAGGCTGTGGAAAAACCATTATTGGTAATTAGTTCACCATTAGATAGAAGAACTAACTAGTCCAGAAGGGTACAGCTTTTGGTAAAGACAAAACAAATCTGTTGATAGCTGGTGGTTTGCTAAAAATCATATGGTTATCAATGTACCATGGTCTTACACACCAAAACATTTGGCTACTCCAGAGATAATGGCTTTGGTAAAGAGATCTAAATCCATTAAATTTTCAATGATTCACTTGGAAGTGATGAGAATAGTATGCAACTTAAACTGAATTAATGTACAATTTGTCATATGTTGCTGTGTTGCTGAAAAGATGGAGGTTGCTGGATGCTGCTGTGAAGAGAACAATTCTAAGAGATACTTTGACAAGCACAGATATTACAGAGATACAATCTAAAGACTAAGAAACAATCCGTTTTTAAGGATAAAGCTTTTAGAGCTATATTCACAAAGGAACTTGAAGTCAAGCAAGTAGAATTCAAGTTAGGAGAGGATTGTTGGGATATGAAAGTGCTGAAGACATGAAAGTACTGTAAGCTGCAAAGTACTGGAAGAAGTCAAAGAGTCAAAGTACTGCTAAAGACAAAGTCAAAGTACTGCAAGATGAAGTCAAAGTACTGCTAGAACAAAAGAACTGTTATATTCGTTTATGGAAAGAATTGTATTCTATGTTTAGATTACTTGTCGTACAAGGTTACAAATTGTAAACCGACTAGGATATCCTTGAGCCTATAAAAGGACTCCTAGATTGGCATTAGAGGTACGATTTCAGAAAAAGAGTTTTAGAGTTTACGAATTAGAGTTTAGAGAAAAGTTCGATTAATCTTAGAGTTGTATTAGAATATCTGCATAATAAGCAGATTTAGAGTTTATTATAAAAGTTATTCTTCTTAGCTTTGTTAAGTAAATTCCGCGTACTTGATAAAGATTGCTCAGTGTTTCTTTGTTAATAACTTAGGATTTATCCGAGGTTATTAAACCTTAACAAGCTAGTTAAGTTAGTTTGATTAAAGTATATCGATCCAACATAGTTTATTTTGAAAAATTATGCCATTTTTTATATATTGACATGTTTTTCCGAACCTAACTAGATTAGACCTTAGCCGAGCACATACAACCCTTGATATTACATGGTGAGATTAGCCTTATCCGTTTCCTATATTTTACCCAAATCCACCAAATTATGAGTGTGCCGGTAGCTTGTAAACTTTAGAACTTGGCCTTTGCATCATTTCGAGACCATAGATGAGGTATGTTGAATTAGCTCGATGTATTTGGCTTTTCAGTTTTAGAAGGCAGTATTATAGGATTATCACCCAAACAGCCTACCATTGTGAGTCTATCGATTAGTCACCTCGACTTTTTGACCCCCATGTGAAACCCTTTTGTTGCACTCCCCTTTAGTGAAAGATACCCCTAGATACACCCTTCTGAGCCATTCCTTTCATTTTCTCACCCCAATATATTGTTTCGTTACACCCTTACACCTTAGCCTACCCTGTAGTCTTTATTTGTAATTGGGAAGTCATCATTTGCCTAAGTTCAAGGTTCGAGTGGAAAGGTTTGGAAATCACTACTGCATCATTTACAACGTAACCAGGATTATTGAAGACTACGGCGTAACCACTTATAAGGTTACGCCGTAACTACTAGATCTAGTGCATTTACGGAGGTTACGGCGTAACTCATCTTTTAGTTACGCCGTAACCCAGACCTGGCCTATAAATACCCCACGAATTCGAGCATTTCTATTCATTCCATTCCACACACAATACTCTGAGAACGTGGGAAAATACTCAAGGAAGGTCTAGGGAAGCATACAGAGCTGTTTCCAAGGAAGAAGTCACACCATTACGATAAGCTTTAGCGTTTATTATTTCTTTTACTTTCAATTCATGTATTTCGTACCTTTGATTATTGAATTGATATGCATGATTAATATGAGCGGCTAAGCACCCTTTGGTGCTAGCCTAGTTATGATTCCTTAATTGTTTTTTTTGCGTTTACCTTTACTTCCGTACAATTATTTCTAAGTGTATGCATGCATAGTTCTTTGGTAGTCACCCCTGGTTCGGTAGTTTTGAATGGCAGTAGAGGCCAATTGCCTAGGAGATATGACCAACTGACCCTAGGTGAGCGGACTGAGATGGGAAGGGTAAGATATGACCAACTGACGACCCTTTCTACTTGTGCGATTTGACCAACTGATCACCTATCGTTTGGATGAACTTAAGAATTGGGGGGGGTGTAGTGTCTAAGTTCCTAACGGCCGGGCACTCACTATTTAGAATCTAGCATGTAGCGGTACTTAATGACTCGGCTTAGGGGACCAGGAACAACAGGACTTATGACGGTGCGCCTGATTTCTCCTGTGGTGGCATCTTTGGTGATAGGTTAGGGCGAATTGACCAAATGTTGTCCTCTCAAATTTGACCCCACCTGAAGTAATTGGAAGTAGGTAGACGTAGACATAACTAGTTAGGAGGATTTACTAGGTTAGCACCACTATTCCTCTATTGATTTCCTTTCTACCATTTAATTGCTTTTATATTTTGCATTCGTAGTTTAATTAATTAAAACCATATCAAACCATTTATATTCTGTGACAATTAGACTTAGTAATTATCTGACACACATAGCTCTTGGGACGACCTCGGCTTTACCATTTACTACACTACACACGACCGGGTACACTGCCCGTTAGTGCATTAGGGTAGACCATAGGTATAGCGAGACACTATAAATATTAAGACCTGGTCAGTAAAACATGCATCACTTAGTATGCTATTTATGAAGAAGCTACGGCGTAACTCATATTCTCAATTACGCCGTAGCTAGGATTTTGTCACAGAAGACCAACTCAACTGCAGTTACGGCGTAACTCTCAACTAAAGTTACGCCGTAATCATCTAGGTCATGAAATGTTTCGCGCCTCCATCAACTACGCCATAACATTCTCACAAGCATCACGACGTAAAAACCTTCTGTTAAGAGGACGTATTAGTTACGGCGTAAATCTCATCAACACTACGGCAGAGCTGCAACTACGGCGTAACTATTCCTTATGTTAGGCCGTAGTCTCCTTAGCGAGGCTTCTGTTTTGAAGATAATTAAGTTACGGTGTAACTCGTAACTTAAGTTACGCCGTAACTGTGATCGGGCCTATAAATACAAGCCCTAAAATCTGCATTTCACATCATTCACTCACAGCTCAAAGGCAGAGAACGTGAAGAGGGTTCCAAGGGCAGATCACACGGAGCCATCTCCAAGGGAGGAATCACACCATATCGATAAGCTTTAGCGATCACTACTATCTTTTACTTTAATTCATGTCTTCAATTATGTTAAACATTGAATTTATTGTATCTTTTAATATGATCGGCTAAGCACCCTTGGTGCTAGCCTAGTTATGATTCCTTGATTGTATTGTTTGCGTTTTCATGCTTCCATAAATTGTTTCTAGTGTATGCATGCATAGTTTGATGGTAGTTACCCTAGCTTCTGTAGTTTTGAAGTGCGGTCGTATCTAGTTACTTAGAAGAATTGACCAACTGACTCTAAGTAAGTAGGTAGAGAAAGGGCTGGTAGGAATTTACCAGCTGAATACCTTTTCCTCTTGTGCGAATTGACCAAAGGATCACCGTTCAGATGGATGAACTTAAGAAGTTAGGGATGAGTGTCTAAGATGCTAGCGCCCGGGCACTCATTATTTCGAATCTTGCATGTAGGGTACTTAATGACTTTGCTTAGGTTGCTTAAGACCCTCGACTCCCTAAAGGGTAGGCCTTTGACGTTGGGTAGGAACCTTTGTTGATAGGTTAGGACGAATTGACCAAATGTTGTCCTAGCGACTTAAACTCCCACTTGAATCAATTGGAAGTAATTTAGAAAACATAGACATTACATGATAGGATAGTTAATTAGGTTAGCTCACTTTCTCACCGTTGTTCACAACTTTAATTTACTTTTCGCTATTCATTTCTTGTCTTTAGTTTAATTAATGATCTCAACCTTAAAACCAGTTAAAACAAGTGACACTTAGACTTAATAGGATCCTCATCTACATAGCTCTTGGGAACGACCTCGGCTTTACCACCTTCTATACTACGCACGATCGGGGTCACTGCTCGTTAGTGCATTAGGTAGACCTTAGGTAGACGAGACTTATAAATATTAAATCCTGGTGGAATACCTGCATCAGAATTTTGGCGCCGCTGCCGGGGAGCTATATTAGGATTTTTTGTTGAGTCTTTTATTTTTGTTTTTGTTTATTTAATTTTTGTTTTCTCACGATCTTCTTTAAGTTTTAGGTACCATGGCAGTTTCGGACATTGATAATCTCACTCTCGCGGAGTACCTTGCTATGACTCGGGATGAGCAAGGGCCGAGGCTCGTTAGACCGGCTATTGGATCAGAATTCCGATTCGAGATCAAGGACCAGTTTATGAGGGAGATGCGTGCTAACCCTTTTTCCGGAAATAAAGACGAAGATGCTTACGAGCATGTTGAAAATGTTTTGTACATCGCAAGCCTCTTCAACATCCTAGGTGTTTCTCATGATGCGGTCATGCTTCGGGTATTCCCTATGACACTTACGGGGTTGGCTAGACGATAGGTTGATAGACTTTCTGGTGGGACCATTAACACGTGGAATCTTCTCAAAAGAGCTTTCATTCAAAAATTTTGCCCTCCTTCAAGAACATCAAAACAATTATAAGAAATCCACAATTTCAGTCAAGAAGATGGCGAAACATTATACCAAGCTTGGGATCGGTATAATGACCTGTTATACAAATGCCCTACTCATGACCCCAATAATCAACAAAAGGTCAACATCATCTACAAGGGTATTGGAATTGCTATGAGGCAAATGCTCGATTCTCAGGGGCCTATCCCTGGAATGACACCTACACTTGCTTTGGAAGCTATACAAAATATGGCCACCCATTCTCAAAAGTGGCACGAAGGAGGAAGCCATAGAAGTTTAGGCGGAAGTTTTTATGGTATTGCCGCCATTACCAACAAACTTGAAACTCTTGGTCATGACATTCTAAAGCTCATGGAAAGTGTGCACGCTATTCAAGTTGGATGCAAAAGTTGTGGAGGTCATCTTACTAAAAATTTCCCTCTTAATGAGGAAGATAGAAAAATCAAAGAGGTCAAGTATGGTGAAGCAAATATACCATTCCAAGGATCAAATGGAAACGGTAACGGATATCGTGGAGGACCTCCAGTGTATTACAATCGTGGACCTTATGGGGAAAGAAGGTCTAATCTCAAGGATGCAATCAACAACTACCTTGAGGACTCTACTAAAAGGCAAAAAGAGCAGGAGGAATGGTTAAAGAACTTCCAAGAAAGTACGAACAAAAGCCTTTTCAGCCATGATGAATCACTAAGGAATTTGGAAACAATGATTGGGAAACTTAGTGATGAAGTACAAAAAAGAAATGCAACACAAGAAAGTAAACCTATGGTAACATGCAAGGCTATTTTTCTGAAGAAGGTAAAACTAATGATAGTTCCAGCATTGTGAGGGTAATGAAGCTGAAATTTTCGATAGTATCAAGTTACGCCGTAACTCCCCTTCTGAATTACGGCGTAACCTTAACACTTGGCCCGACGAGTTCTTTGAAATTGTTGAATCAGGATCTAGAGTCCTCGATACTTGGCTCGGTAATCCAAATATGATCCCGAAGTCCTCATCTAAAAAGAAATACCATTGGTGCAGAGCAATACCGGTGGACAATGATAAGTGGTATGACCTTTGGGCTTCGTGTAACCCTAATGATGACATTTGTGATGGTGGAGATGACAAGGAAAGGGTAAAAAATAATAATTACATGTGGTCTTCGACAAATGATGAAGAAAGGAAAATGAGCTTCTCTATTGAACATACTAACATTGATCAGATTGAGGACGTAGAAGAACTGCCTAACAAACACTACTGCAATCCGGTAGTGGTCGTGCAAGGTGAATCTACGCGAGCATGGCCCATGTGTAATCCATTTCGGGACTATTGTAATGGGGTTAGGAATATGAAAGTAGAAGAAATAGAATGGAAATGCCCCCATGAGGTTGAAAGACATAATATCAAGTTTGGAAACCTATCTTTCTAAGATTGGTATATGGTTAGATTTGGGGACGCTAATGTTAATGCATGTCTAATAAAAAAGATCAAGCTCGATTATGACGAACATCGCTTTCAGCATAAGGAGTTCGTTGATGAAGGATCAATCAAGAATAATATCTTCTGTAACGATGAATACTCAAGCGATGACAACGATAAGGTAAAAGTTGCACGAAAGAATTTGTGTGAAAAGATAAAAACCAAAGGTAAAATATTTTGGGCTTCTTGTAATCCATTTGACGAAGATTGTAACGAGGGAAGTAGCATGGCTAGAGTTGGTGAAACGCCCTTACTAGATTTATTTTTGGAGCATATGCTGTATGCTAAAATAGCATACGGCCGTATGGTCATTCTGAGAGCATACGAGTGTATGCAAAAATTGCATACGGCTGTATGGTCTTTTATATAGATTCTTACAAAAATACATTCTTGAGCATACAACCGTATGCTTATATACCATACGGCCGTATGGTGTACCTGCACAATTATTAATCAAAAATTCTGCATATTATATTTTTCCAGAAAATCACTTTCTATAAACATAAACTTGGCAAATTCTGAACAAGACATTTCTGGACATAACCATAATTGTACATAACGGTGGTAATCACATTTAGACCCGTATAAAGTCAAAACGGTTAAAAATGGCAAAATGCCAAACACCCCTTTAAACTTATAAACAACACGTTCATAACCTTCAAATCATTTGACCTTGCATTTAAACAAATCACATCTAAAATACATGTATCCTAGAGCGTTTCTTGGTATAAGAGAGTGTAGAGAATAGCTCAGTTACCCACGAGCTCCACCAAAGCTAGTATGCGACTTCTTATCATTAGATGCAACGTCACATGGGCTTACCTGTAAGAAAACATAAATGAAGCAACGTAAGCATGAAGCTTAGTGAAATAACATATATATAAACTAAAATGAAACATATCAATATTATTAGATGTTGCTTCATGAGAACTTCCCCAGCGTAGCTATCTTGGTGCTTATAACACCGCTAATTCCCCTCGAGATTATACTCTTGAATTGTAACATGCACTTGGGGGCTAGATACTTCATCATAATGCTAGAAAGCATCATGCTTGTCTTGAATACACTAGTTGTCCACTTAGGACCTGGTGAACCCGTATTTGGTTCAATTTAGCATCATATATGCTCTAATCGTCCGCTTAGGACATCAAGTCCCGCTTTCGAGACTTTTCATATCTAGTTGTGCTTTTCATAACTGACGAGCCATATAAACATACTAAACTTCTGCTATTCTAAGGCTCGATTCTCCACTGAGGAGGTCAAGGTTCCAACTTTGTCTAGAACAACTGTATGTGATCACATAATAGCACATGTCGTCACTTAGGACGCTAAACAAGTGAAAATAGACAAATTTAACTAAGATCACTTTACTAGGACGACATGAGTCACTATGGGCTGTTTTGACCCATTCACTTTATTTCACATATACACTTATACCATTAAATTCATTAGACTCATAATAAGCAATATAAATTCATAACCCGAGCATAACACATAAACATATAATAAAACTTAGATATAAGTATCATGAAATATGTGAAATTTCTAACAAGCTACTAAAGACCCGTTAAATGAGAAATGATACATCAATTATGCTAAAATCATGTTACTAAGAACACACAGGTCGTTACGCATTGTTTTGACCCATCTAAGTTATTTCATACATAATCTCATATCGCGAGATACATTTCTACTCATGATATATACTTCAACATGATTATGTGCTCACTTATCATAAACATGTAACACAAGTGTAATACATAAGCATATAACAAAACACAAACGTAAAGTACCATAACACATATTGTATATCTAACGGGCTCTTGTAGTCCTGTTTCTCATCTAATATACATTACTCACCTTGATATGGCTTGTAATCTATTGCGAGCTCCCGTAAACGTCCTAGGCTAACCTTTACATCTTAGGAACACATAATTAACATGGAGGTTACTTAAGATAATACTTAGCTTGTCATAAACAAGCTTTACAAATAAACTAGGCCATAAGGAGGGTGTTTGGTTCCGCGGCTCACGATTCACCAAAACATACTATTCAAAATTTAACACTATAAAATGGTGTTATGGCATCATAACAGCATACCCAACATTAATCTTAACACATACACATAATTAACATGTGTTCTTATTGATTTTAGAAATTCACAACTTAGCATAATCTTGTAAAATTCTATTAAACCTCACTTATAACTTCAAATATAATCTTTAGGCATAATTCCATAACGGGTAGCCTCTAAACACGAATTTAAAATCATAACTATAATTCATACCTCGAATTGGATAATGAAAAAGGTAGAAATCATGTTCTTAACACTTGGTATGATGATTCCTTAGCTCAATTTTGCTTGAAATCATAATATAATCCAAACCCTAGATTGTTCTGGTGTGAGTGTGTTTGTGTTTGATGGGAAGCTGGAAAGAAAATGATAAGAGTGAAGTTTCCTGAGTTAGAAGTAAGCTTATAAGAGTTATCATACAAGTTTCATCAATTGGTGACTTTAGTCCTTGGTATTAGAACAATTGCATAGATGGTCCTACTTACTTTAAACTTATTTCATGAGAGGTCCCTTATGGCTAAAGAAAGACTATTATTATAACATAAGTTGACTGGGAAGCCTTAAAATATGATGATAAATCATTATTGTGAAATTTGGGGTGTTACAGTTGGGGCTGACGATCTTTTATGGACCTCAACTAATGACGATGAAAGAACCGATTTGCCTTTGTTAGATAAGTTAGGATTTGATGATTGGGTCAAAATAAAGTATGGAAAATTGGACGCTTCCACTAAAGAAATTTTTTGGAAGTGTTGCATGAGTAATGAAGACCCAAGTGAAGAAGAGATTCCTAACGACACTAGTGACGAGATCAAAGATGATTACAAGGCTAAATGGGGAGAAGAAAAAGTGCATAGTAAGCGTGAGCTTGTGGAGGATTTTCTTGATGATGTGTGGTTTAAAGGAACGGAGTCCGATGACAATGATATGGAAGAAATTATGGACTACCTTGAATTACAAGGTCATGACGGGTTCACGGACCCGGATGATGAGGCATACGAGCAGCGAAGATGTAAACTTCTTGGTATTCCCTACAAAAGACCCCCCACCTATTATAGCCGAAACGTTTGAAGTTACAAAATATCACTTGAGGCCAGATGAAAATTTTTCCAAGGTTCGGAAAATTGAAAGGAAGGAGTTTCTTCGCGCCGCTCCTAAGGTCACTTGGGTCAGACACAACTTAATGAAGTAGATAGACGAAGTTGTCCAAGTTTGAAGACCCCGATAGAGCCCCTTGGCTTTGAGTCTAACTTAAATACTCGGTAATAAAGAAAAGTGCTCTTTCGGGAGACAACCCGAATTATCCTTTTCATTTCTGTTTCTTTTCATTTTTATTGTTGGGTTTTGTGCTTTTAACATTTTTGAAGGAATTAGAGAAGAATACATGGCGATTAAAATGGGGACCTAATTCTGTCTTGTTATCAAGTTACGGCGTAACTTTCTATAAGGTTACGCCGTAACCGTTCTTCAGTAGCTGGTTCACTCCAGGTTTTGAACCATTATGACGTAATTTACATTCCTTATTTTTGTTTTTCTTTTTAGAATTATGCTTGTTGGTTAGTTGTGATTTCAGGGATCGAAGTTTGCTCATGGATGCTTAACGAAGGCACGATTTTTTTCGTGGGCCTTCTTTCTTTTTAGGAGCGAATTTCAGAGAAGTTCTCGCTTTAATTCTACTTTATTTTCACCTTTATTTAATGTTTAGTACAAAAGGGACTTTTTACATCTCAAGTGGGGGGACGGGAGTAGAATTATAACTTGAACTTAAGTGCCTTCATTTTTCTAGTTTATTTTGAAAATATATGCCATTTTTAAAATTTTGACACGTTTTTCTTAACCTAACTAGATTAGACCTTAGTCGAGCACATTATAACCTTTGATATTCCATGGTGAGATTAGCCTTATCCGTTTCTATTTATTTACCCAAATCTGCCAAATTATGAGTGTGCCGGTAGCTTGTAAACTTTAGAACTTGGCCTTTGCATCATTTCGAGACCATAAAAGAGGTATGTTGAGTTAGCTTGATATATATGGAATAATCAGTTTTAGAAGGCAATATTTTTTGGATTATCACCCGAATAGCCTATTTTTGTGTGTCTATCGATTAGTCTCCTTGACTCTTCGACCCCCATGTTATCCCCTTTTGTTGCACTCACCTTTAGTGCAAGATACCCCTAGATAAACCCTTCAGAGCCATTCCTTTCATTTCATACCCTTTATGTTTGTTTCGTTACACCCATTCACCTTAGCCTACCGTGTAGTCTTAATTTGTGATCGGGAAGTCACTGTTTGCCCAAGTTCAAGGTTTAAGTAGAGAGGTTCGAAAATCACGCTTTCGTCAAAGACTTACATCTGAAGATCATCGAAGACCCCCATCCAGATTCTCATTATATGTTCATCTCAAGTGGGGGGGATATTTATGTCTTTTATTTAGTTATAAAACAAATGATGATTCGAAAAAAGAAAAAAAAATGTTTATTGTTTATTAGTTATGTTATTTAGTGCAATGTTATAAGGATTATTGATGCAGGTTTTACTGACCAGGTTTTAATATTTATAAAGTCTCGTTATACCTATGGTCTACCCTAATGCACTAACGAGCAGTGTACCCGGTCGTGTGTAGTGTAGTATTCGGTAAAGCCGAGGTCGTCCCAAGAGCTATGTGTGTTGGATTATTACTAAGTCTAAGTGTCACAGATTTTAATAATGATTGCGATAAGGAACTACTACTAAAGTAGATAAAAGCAAATAAAAGTAAAGGATAAATCAATAGAGGAGAGTGGTGCTGACCTAGTTAATCCTCCTAGCTAGTTATGTCTACGTCTACTTACTTCCAATTACTTCATGTGGGGTCAAAGTCGAGAGGACAACATTTGGTCAATTCGCTCTAACCTATCAGCAAAGTTGCCACCACAGGAGAAGTCAGGTGTCCCCTCATAAGTCCTGTTGTTCCTGGTCCCCTAAGCCAAGTCATTAAGTACCGCTACATGCTAGATTTATAATAGTGAGTGCCTGGGCGTTAGCAACTTAAACACTCACCCCCTAATTCTTAAGTTCATCCAAACGGTAGGTGATCAGTTGGTCAAATCGCACAAGTAGAAAGGGTCGTCAGTTGGTCATATCTTGCCCTTCCTGTCTCAGTCCGCTCATCTAGGGTCAGTTGGTCATATCTCCTAAGAAATTGGCCTCTACCGCCATTCAAAACTACCGAACCAAGGGTAGCTACTAATAAACTATGCATGCATACACTTAGAAATAATTGTACGGAAGTAATGTAAAAGCAAACAAAACAATTAAGTAATCATAACTAAGCCAGCACTAAGAGGTGCTTAACCGCTCATATTAACCATACAAATCAATTCAATATTCAAAGGTACGAAATACATGAATCAAAAGTAAAGAAAAGATAAAATGCTAATGCTTATCGTAGGGGAATGATTTCTCGCTTGGAGACGGCTCCGTATGCTCCTCTGGACCTTCCTTTAGCTTTTTCCCATGTTCTCTGATTGTTATGTGTGGAATGGGATGATTAGAAATGTTGGAATTCGTGGGGTATTTATAGGCCAGATCTGGGTTACGGCGTAACTAATACAAGAGTTATGCCGTAACCTTCAATTCCTTCGTACTTTGCACTAGATCTGCTAGTTACGGCGTAACCTTATGAGTGGTTACGCAGTAGTCTTCAATATTTCTTGGTTACGCCGTAATTGGAGAATAGTTACGACGTAGTTATCAGCGGCGTGGAACCTCATTTGACCTAATATAGTTACGTCATAGCCTTTGGGGAGAATTACGCCGTAACCTTCTGATGTGTTGGTTTTCTGAGTCACGCTATAGTTACAGCGTAATGTGAGAGATGAGTTACGCCGTAACTTCTTCAAAATCAGCCTACTATGATAATTCTTTGATATTTCTCCAATTCCGCGTCTCTTAAGCTCCAATGCTCGTAATTTACCTGAAAGTCGAAAACAATGGAAAACAAGCGTAAATCCATATAAATGATATAAATTACAAGCATTATCGGGGGAAATTGACACTTAATATTCAGGACTATTTGATGTTATCAAATATCCCCCCACTTGAACTCTACTTGCCCTCAAGTAGACCTTATTAGAAAGATTCCTAAAAAGACATCTCCCATAACCTGGAAAATATAAGTTTACAAATCCCTTATGCTAGAATAAAACAAAGCCGAACACCTCACAAAAGGGGAACAAAACACTCAAATCTCTGAACTATTCTAAGTGTCAATTTCGGGGTGATCACTCAATCGCACAGTCATAGCATGTATCCTATCATAAGCTTGGCGGTTACAGAAATCTCCACCACTAGAGTTAAGGGCTAAACAATTCTCGAAGGCAATATGGGTAGACACGACAAAGGTTAAGGGGTGACTCGTCATTATTAACATGTCACGGCGAAGTGGACAAAACCAGTGGTACATGACCAAATCCATGGCTAAGACACCAAAGATTGCTCGCTACATCACCTAGACGCGCTTCATGACTAAAAGGGTAGGATAAGACATGGGATATATAAATGGTGTAAAATAAAAATCAAGCTGGTAGTCTAAATCTATAACCAAGCGATCACCACTTACCGTCCGCCCAAAGTTCAAGCTTTGAAGTCAAGAAACCGGATCATGAAATATAAGGTAGATGTGTCATTTGAGGACGTCGTGATGGGCACACTACCTTTTCTCCAACTGTTGGCATAACTACCAACTCCAATCTTCAAATGTGACCGAGGTGGCCTCCTCGATACTAAATCTAATAAGCTCATAATATAGTGCTTATAACATCGCACTTTACAATAACATAACAACTAATATTTATTTTATTTTATTTTTTTATTTATTTATTTTTTTCGAATCACTTTTTTTTTCAACATAACAATAATAACTTAAACATAATATCCCTCCACTTGAGATGAACAATGGGAATTCGGGGGGTCTTCAATGATCTTCAGAAATGTTGACGATGAAAGCGTGATTTCTGAACCTTTCCACTCGAACCTTGAACTTAGGCAAATGATGACTTCCCAATCACAAATAAAGACTACAGGGTAGGCTAAGGTTTATAGGTGTATTGAAACAATATAACAGGTTAACAAAATGAAAGGAATGGCTCAAAAGGGTGTATCTAGGGGTATCTTGCACTAAAGGTGAGTGCAACAAAAGGGTTTCACATGGGGGTCAAAAAGTCGAGGTGACTAATCGATAGACACACAATGGTAGGCTGTTTGGGTGATAATCCTATAATATTGCCTTCTAAAACTGAAAAGTCCAAATACATCGAGCTAACTCAACATACCTCGTCTATGGTCTCGAAATGATGCAAAGGCCAAATTCTAAAGTTTACAAGCTACCGACACACTCATAATTTGGTGGATTTGGGGTAAAATATTGGAAATGGATAAGGCTAATCTCACCATATAATATCAAGGGTTGTATGTGCTCGGCTAAGGTCTAATCTAGTTTGGTTAAGAAAAACATGTCAAAATTTTAAAAATGGCATAATTTTTCAAAATAAACTAGAAAAATGAGGGCGAAATAATGTTCAAGAGATAATTCTACTCCCGTCCCCCCACTTGAATTGTACAAAGTCCCTTTTTTACTAAGCATTAAATAAAGGTGAAGAGAAAAGTAGAATTAGAGCGAGAACTTCCCTGAAATTTGCTCCATAAAGAAGGAAGGCCCACGAAAAAGAGACGTGCCTTCGTATAAGCATCATGAACAAACTTCAATCCCTGAAATCACACTACCAACAAACATAATTCTAAAAAGAAAAAATGAAAAATGAAAAATGAAAAACAAACCTAACTCACTTTCGTAGGAATCACGGTTGCATTTAGCGAATGCAACAAGCCTTTTAAACCACTTGGTGTCCCAAGTGGACGAGTGAAGTCTCGTGAGGGTTTACAGGGAACACACCTACAAAGTTCATTTAAAATACTAATACAAGGTTATTGTGTTTTAAAATGAAATAATTAAAGCAGAGGAAGGTTACGTCGTAACTCTATTGAGGGAGTTACGCCGTAACTGGCAAAACCTGACATAAGCTGCAAAGCAAGTGGTTACGGCGTAACCACAGAGATGGTATTACGCCGTAATGATTAATGCGTCAAGAATTTTGCTGCTAAAAGGGTGGTTACGGCGTAATCATATACATGAGTTATGCCGTAACTCTCGTCAGATCAGCAACTGCAGCAGTAATTACTTCCTCGTTTCCTGCAAAAATGGTTAGAAAACACAAAACACTACAGAAATGTAAATAAAACAAAAGAAAGGGATAATTCAGGTTGTCTCCCGAAAGAGCACTTTTCTTTATTTACGAGTCTTTAAGTTAGACTCAGAGCCGCGGGGCTTCTATGGTGGCCTTTAGATCTGGCCCACTTCCATGTCTTTCATTAAGTTACGCCTAACCCAACTGACATTTGTGGCAGTGCGGAGATATTATTTGGTTTCATTCTTCCAAATATTGCAAATTTTTTCCTCCGGTCCCAAGTGGTAGCGAGTGAATTCGTATTTTTCGACAATAATAGATGGTGGTCTCTTGTAGGGAATCCTAAGGAGTTTGCACCTCCTTTGCTCATAAGCTTCTTCTTCGGGATCAGTAAACTCCTCATTACCTTGCAACTCAAGGTAATCTAGGATCCCTTCAATGTCATCATCATCAGAAGTTGTATCTTTGAACCATTCTTCATCGAGCAGATTCTTCACTAGTATACGCTTGCATTCTTCTTTTTCATCTCTAACCAATTCCTTGTCATCCTCAATTGTTATTTCACTCGTGTTGTTGAGACTTTCGTTGTTTAAATTTTCTCGATTCATGTACTCCTTCCAAATCTTCTCTTTGGTTAACGTGTCAACATGCCAATACTTAATCTTCACCCAACTATCGAATCCTAGGTTGTCCAGCCAAGGCAAACTCGTTCTCTCTTCATCATTGGCTGAGGACCAAAAGAATTCGTCTTTTCCTATTCTCCCAGAGCGGCTTCCCCCGTTACACATATCGTCATAAGGGTTGCATGACGCCCAGAAAATTTCCCCAGGTGATTTTACTCTTTCGAACCAGTGACTGCGTATTTCCTTGTTGTCAGTTTCACTTAAATGCTCATCCATGCAGTAGATGTCTATATTAGCCACTTCCTTTTTCTGAATGTGCTCCTCGAAATCAATTTTTAGCTTCTTAAGAAGATTCGGGTTAATCTTGGCATCCCCGAATTGTATTGCGTACCAGTCATCAAATGCCAAGTCACCGAACTTTATACAATGTCTTTCACGCTCATGAGGGCATGTCCATTCTTCCTCTATTTCACTATCCCCGCCGTTGCAATACTCACGGAAGGGGTTGCATGTAGGCCATGCTCGTGTGGACTCTTCGTCAGTTATGATGACCGGAGTACACGAGTGAGTGATAAGCGGCTCTTCTTCATCTTCTAGGGAGAGTTTCTCGAGTCTTTCATCATCAGTATAAGCAGGCCACATAAATTTGTTATGGTTGATCATATCCTTCTTGCTTTCTCCATTATAAACCTCATTTCTCGGGTCACACGAGGCCCAAAGATCATAACAATCTCCCTTAGCAACTGGTATCATTTTGCACCAGTGATATTTCTTCTTAGATCTGGGCAGAGGGCACAAGTCAATGTCGTGGGACCATTCGTTTCCTGATTCGTCTACTTCGAGGAATTTTTCTGCCCACGTATCCCAGTTACGGCGTAATTCGTTAGAGTCTTTTTCCTCAGTATTCTTCATAACCCCGTTATTGCTGTCAAAAACATAGTTATGCCGTAACTCATTAGGCAGGTTACGGCGTAACTCAGATCTGTCGACGAGATCAACCCCTGAATCCGTATCATTTGCCTGAACCTTCGAGTTATCATCAGCAAAAATCACTTTACATTCCATAGCTGGTTTTGATCCTTCAGGTTTATTGTTATTCATCCTTACTTTTTCACTGAGCTTTTCCACCATAGATTCTAGGTTTTTTAGAGTTGTGTCGTGCTTGGAAAGGTTTCTGTCAGTGTTTTCCTGGAATTCTTTTAACCACTCATCTTGCTCCTTTTGTCTTTGGGCTGAACTCTCCAGGAACTTGTTGATTGTTTCTTCAAGACTAGGCTTTCTTTTTCCATAAGGCCCACGGTTGTAATTTCCATGATATCTGTTATTATTTCGATTATCTCCGTAAAACGGTCGATTTTCTCCATACTTAGCTTCTTCAATATTTTCTTCGTCGACATGAGGACAATTTTTCGTTAGATGTACTCCTCCACAGCTTTCACAACCCACTTGGATGGCATGAACGGTTTCTCTGACCTTCAGCATATCTCGACTTAGATTTTCAATTTTACTAGCGATTGCTGCAATTCCGGCAAAACTTCCGCCTTGGTTTCTTTTACTTCCTCCGTCGTGCCATTTCTGAGAATGATCCGCCATTTTTTGAATGGCTTCAATTGCAAGAGTAGGAGTCATGTTCGGGATAGGTCCTTGATAGTCCAGCATTTGCCTTGTAGTTACGTTAATTCCTTTGTAGAAAATATTGACCTTCTGCTGGTTGTTCAGATCATGTGTAGGACACTTGTAAAGGAGATCGTTGTATCTATCCCAGGCTTGATACAACGTTTCATCGCCTTCTTGTGTGAAATTATAGATCTCCAAAAGCTGGTTAGAAATCTTCGAAGGCAGACAATATCATTGAATAAAGTGCTTCTTAAGTAGCGCCCAAGTATTAATTGCCCCGGTGGGCAATCTTTCAATCCATCTTCTGGCAGCTCCAGTAAGAGTCATTGGGAACACCCTTAGCATAACAGCATCATGAGACACGCCCGGAATGTTGAAAATGCTTGCGATGTATAGGACATTTTCAACGTGCTCATATGCATCTTCGTCCATGTTTCCTGAAAAAGGGTTAGCACATCGCTCCCTCATAAATTGGTCTTTGATTTCGAAATGGACATCCGCTCCAATTGTCGGTCTTACGAGACCCGGACCTTGTTCCGCTCTTGTCAACGCCAAATATTCCTCAAGAGTTAGGTCATTGATGTTAACAACTTCCATGGTACCTGAAAACTTGAAATATGATCGTGAGACAAGTTTAAAACGAAATTAAAGACTTAATATTAATCCTAATATAACTCCTTGGCAGCGGCGCCGAAAACTTGATGCAGGTTTTACTGACCAGGTCTTAATATTTATAATGTCTCATTATACCTATGGTCTACCCTAGTGCACTAGCGGGCAGTGTACCCGGTCGTGTGTAGTGTAGTAATCGGTAAAGCTGAGGTCGTCCCAAGAGCTATGTGCGTTGGATTATTACTAAGTCTAGGTGTCACAAATTAAAAATAGTTTCGATAGGAATTTAATTAATTAAACTACTAATGCAGAATAAAGAAAATAAAAGCAAATAAATGATAAAGGGAAATCATTAGAGGAGAGTGGTGCTAACCTAGTTAATACTCCTAGCCAGTTATGTCTACGTCTACTTACTTCCAATTACTTCAGGTGGGATCAAAGTCGATAGGACAACATTTGGTCAATTCGCCCTAACCTATCAGCAAAGATGCCACCACAGGAGAAGTCAGGTGTCCCCTCATAAGTCCTGTTATTCATGGTCCCCTAAGCCAAGTCATTAAGTACCGCTATATGCTAGATTTATAATAGTGAATGCCCGACCGTTAGGAACTTAGATGCGCACCCCCCTAATTCTTAAGTTCATCCAAACGATAGGTTATCAGTTGGTCAAATCGCACAAGTAGAAAAAGTCGTCAGTTGGTCATATCTTACCCTTCCCATCTCAGTCCGCTCACCTAGGGTCAGTTGGTCATATCTCATAGGCAATTGGCCTCTATCGCCATTCAAAACTACCGAACCAAGGGTGGCTACCTATAAACTATGCATGCATACACTTAGAAATAATTGTACGAAAGTAAAGTAAACGCAAACAAAACAATTAAGGAATCATAACTAGGCCAGCACCAAAAGGTGCTTAGCCGCTCATATTAATCATGCAAATCAATTCAATATTCAAAGGTACGAAATACATGAATTGAAAGTAAAAGAAATATAAAACGCTAATGCTTATCATAGGGGAGTGATTTCTCCCTTGGAGACAGCTCCGTATGCTCCTCTAGATCTTCCTTGAGCTTTTTTCCATGTTCTCTGAGTGTTGTGTGTGGAATGGAATGAATAGAAATGCTGGAATTCGTGGGGTATTTATAGGCCAGATCTGGGTTACGGCGTAACTAATATAAGAGTTACACTGTAACCTTCTATTTCATCGTATTTTGCACTTGATCTGCTGGTTACGGTGTGACCATATGAGTTGTTACGCTGTAGTCTTCAATAAACTCGGTTACATCGTAGTTGATGGAGTAGTTACGGCGTAAGTATCAGCGGCGTGGAACCTCATTTGACCTAATATAGTTACGTCATAACCTTTGGGAAGAGTTACGCCATAACCTACTGATAAGTTGGTTTTCTGAGTCACGCAATAGTTACGGCGTAATGTGAGAGACGAGTTACGCCGTAACTTCATCAAAGTAGCATACTGTGATAAATCTTTAGATATTTCTCCAGTTCTACGTCTCTTTAGCTCCAATGCTCGTAATTTACCTGAAAGTGGAAAACAATGGAAAACAAGCGTAAATCCATATAAATGATATAAATTACAAGCATTATCGGGGGAAATTGACACTTAATAATCAGGACTATTTGATGTTATCACCTCGTTTCCTGCAAAAATGGTTAGAAAACACAAAACCCTACAGAAATAAAACAAAAGAAAGGGATAATTTGGGTTGTCTCCCGAAAGAGCACTTTTCTTTATTTATGAGTCTTTAAGTTAGACTCAGAGCCGCGGGGCTCTATGGGGGCTTTTGGGCTTGCCCGACCTCCTCCACGTTCGTCATTAAGTTATACCTGATCCACGCGATATTGGATGTTGTGCGGAGGTATTCTTTGATTCCCACTTTCCGAACTTTTCAAATTTTTTTGTCTGGCCCCAGATGATACCTCGTGAATTCAAATCTTTCGGCGAAAATTGGCGGTGGTTTTTTATATTGGATCCCAAGGAGCTTGCATCTGCTTCGCGCATACTCCTCATCTTTAAGGTCAGTTATACTTGATTTATAACGTGGCTCATGGTGGTCTATTATTCCCTTTTTGTTGTAATCCTTAATTTCAATTGAATTATCCATACACCTGTTCTTGCAATAGATTGTTGAGTTACCCGTGTCCTGAGGAGTCTCTTCATCAGGGTTATCGTCATTCAGGCAGTCCTTCCAAATTTTATTTTTAGTGGAAGTATCCACTTTTCCATATTTGATTTTTACCCAATCGTTAAACCTTAATCCACCTGACCATTGTAACTCGGTTCGCTTATTATGAGTAGTCGAGTACCACAGAAATTCATCCGCTCCTATTCTTTTGGCATTACTTCCTCCATTACAGCTATCATCGTAAGGATCACATGAGGCCCAAGAATCCCCGTCAATGGTCTTTATTACTTCGCACCAATGCTTTCGACTATCAGGCCCTTGATTTGCGGATGTTGTTTCATGATTAATCTTATTGGGTTTGCTGAGACAAAGATTAGTCCATATTTTTCTTTTATCATAATTGCTAACCTCTCCATATCTAATTCGTACCCAAACTTCGAATGTTATTTCCTTGTCATTGGTTGAGGACCATAAGTACTTGTTGTTTTTTACTCTTTCCCTGTCGTGTCCTCCATCACAGACGTCCAAGTAAGGATTGCATGAAGCCCATAGATCATATCCTTTATCGTGGTCAATATGGATAGCCTTACACCAATGATATTTTAATTTAGGAAAGTGCTTGTATTCCACTTTCTGAACTTCGTGCCAAATTTCGTCAGACTCATTTTCTAAAGATTGCGAGGTGTCATTGCGTTGTATTCCTCCTTTGTTGTATTCCTCCTTTGTTGTATTCCTTGGATTTCCTACCCTGCATGTTATGATCATTAGTAGCGTAGTGCTTGTGTGTGATGGTGGGAGGAACAGTTTTGCTTTTTCCTTTCTTGATAACACAAACAGTTTCGACTGGGTGACATTTCCCAACGTCATCCATATTCAGTGTAAGCTTTCTATCGTTTATTTTTAAAGTGATGATTTTTTCGAAAAAATTTATCTTAGCACGAGCAGTAGCCAGAAGGGGTCTCCCCAAAATTAATGGAATGTCTAGGTCTTCTTCCATGTCTAAAATAACAAAGTCAGCAGGAAGAGTGAAATTGTTAATTTTGATGAGCACATTCTCAACTATTCCTCTAGGTATGCTAACCGTTCTATCAGCCATTTCTATGGTCATGCAAAGGGGTTTGATAGGGCCGAGATTCAATCTTTTACACATGGAGAATGGCATGATACTAATATTGGCTCCTAGGTCAGCTAAGGCATTGATATTATGTAAATTATTAATAGAGCAGGGAAGAATGAAACTTCCTGGGTCCTTTTCCTTGAGAGGGATTTGATTCAGGATGACTGCAGAGCATCTGGCGTTTAATTTTACTTCGTTTTTCCTAGAAGCTTCGATATTTGTCTGTAAACCAGCCTTTTGGAGACTCGTTTTGTTACACATGACTTCATCTTGTTTTTGCAATCCAGAGAGCTCCTCTTCATCGTATCTGAAATGGGGTATAGAGGGGTTTTCCATTGCTGGAGTATATGGCATTACAAAAACTATCATCAAATAAATTTTCTTGATTAACTTTGTCTTCCACAATCAATTTTTTGCTGCCCTCCAGATCCTTATGATGTTCAAGGAGAGCGGTTCTAGTATCCTGGAATTTTTTGAACAATGCGTTCCTGTTGGCTTGCCGCTTATCATCTTCTTCAAGATATTTATTCATTGATTCCTCGAGCGAAGAATTTCTTGCCTTGAAGGAGTCTTGATAGAAGGAATTCCCTTCTCCATTCATTACCTTCTCGACTCGGGGTTATATATTATTAATTGGAAAATCTCCGATTTGGCCCCAGTTTTCACTTTTATTGCATCCAATCCGAATAGCATGAACATTTCCCCTGAGCTTCTTCATATCTCTTCCAAGGTCTTCTAATTTGCTTGAAATGGTAGCAATGCTTATGGAACCTTTCTTAAAGCTTTGGTTGCTCCCCCCATCATGCCATTTTTTAGAGTGGTCTGCCATCTTTTGAATAGTTTCTAAAGCCAAAGTGGGTGTCATACCAGGAATCGGCCCCTGAGAGTCGACCAATTGTGTTAATACAAATAAGCTGTAAAAACGTTTCTTTATATTTTACGATCTTCTAATGTTTTGTCGATAACAAACGTAAAATCATTTTAACGAAACAAATAAAATACGTAAATGGTTTGAACTAATAGTTTCTAACATATTCACATTTTCACATAAAACACTAAAACAAGTATAAGTGATTTTATGATTTAGTATTACATATGTACAACAACTAGTGTTTACATATTTGGGTATAATATACACATAACTAGTATGTAGTATATTGGGTAATATAAATGGGTAGAAACTTAAGTATCACAACCCATTGGGCAAATACATTAAATGTAGTTGGGTACAACCCAAAGCCCATAACCCATGGAGCTTGACCCATAACCCATTGCATGACATCATGCTTATATCATACATGAATAATATCCATAACCCATGGATCAACCCATACCCAAGTGACTAAGTGCATTGCACTCAAAGATACATTGTATCTAGCTAAATATCCATGGTTCAACCCATGACCCATGACCCATAACCAAAATACCCATGGGTAAAAGGGAGCGTCCCACGGATCCCTAGCTTAATGCTAGACGGATCTCTTGTGGAAGGGATCTGTGGGATCCGGGGAACAGTAGAGTTTTTCTTCTATAAATAGTGAGCCATTTCTTCATTATTTCTCACCCCTTTCTAACACACTTTCTCCCTGAGTTAAAAACTCACTAACCTCAGATCCAAGAGACCTATGTTTGTAGTTTTGTTTTTGTGTGATCTTCTAGGTTCCTCTTAAAGGCAAGATCACCACCTTTGAAGTCGAGCAAGCTCAAGTCCATGAGTTGCCATGCTTCCTCATCATCAAGGCTACTGAAGTCTTCTTGTTGATGATTCCTTTCTTTCTTCAAAGAAGTGTAGTGTTGAAGACATTAGTGAAGAATGTCTCAAGTGTCAAGACTAAGATATTAGTGAAGGGTATCTATCGTCTACATCATAAGCACTTGTGTAAGGTGCTTAGAAGTCAAGACTAGAAGCATTAGTGAAAGGTGCTTAGAAGTCAAGACACAAGACATTAGTGAAGGGTGTCTTGTAGATCTAGTCAAAGGCATTAGTGAAAGGTGCCTTAGATGTACATTCGATATGGTGTGTTTCGATGTACAAGATAGACTAGTATTAGATCCAAGGATATTGATATCCTTGATGATGTTGTAAAGGAGTAGATCTCCTTTGGGATTAGTCGTTGGTGTAGTGTGGTAGTAGTTCCTCCATTGCAATGGAGCTAGGTGCTTAGCCTAGTACCTAATAAAGGGTAGACGACGTTGTGAAGGTGTAGTTCACCTTAGAGTGAAAGAACTAGGTACTTAGCCTAGTACCTTATAAAGGGTAGGCGACGTTGTGTAGGTGTGGTTCACCTTGGAGTGAAAGAACCCGGTGGTTAGCCTAGCACCGGAAAAAGGGTAGGCGACGTTGTGAAGGCTTCTCCGCCATAAGGAGATTGGTGTAGTGTTTACGAACTCTCGAGTAGGTGACTCGGGAAGTGGAGTAGGGCAAGGAAGGTGTCATTGTAGCCGAACCACTATAAATACTTGCATTGTGGTTTTGTGCTTCTTACTCTTATCTTTTCATTACTTACCTTTATATGCTTGTTTATCAACATCCAACACACACATCCAAATAGATTGACATAAGTCGATCTAAATAGATTAAAAGGAAGTTTTAATTGGCAAAACTATTCAACCCCCTTCTAGTTTTCCACAATTGGCATCAGAGCTTCGTTACCAAGTTTCTTGAAGTATATTGTACTTTAAAAACTTGATACGATCCATGGTTAATTGAAAACTACAAAGAAGGTTTTTCATAAAAACAAACACCATGTCTTTTAAAACTATATGTTTGGATGTTGATTCGATAACAACATTTTTTATTTTTACTTTTTTATTTAATTGCACTAATCTTCTTTGTCATGTTGGTTAGTCGAAGCTCATACCCACCAAGCTATAGGAATCGCTTGGTAACAAGAATACCTTCCTTAAGAAGGTATCTTAAACGCAAAGGAGCGGGGATCGTCTAAGTGACATTTGTTGTGTCATTTGTAAAGATATTCCTAAGTGCGCTAGAGGTATGATTTTCTTTTTATTTTTGCTTGATAATTAAGTATGCCTATTTAGGTATTTATATGATTATCTTTTGTGATTATACATGTTTTACATGAAGCTTCATTAGGAAGCCTTTTTCTCACATACGTGTTATATTTCTTGTCTAAAGTCGTGGTATATAAAACTTATGTTTTGTTTCTTTTAATCCAATAATAAAACAAAACACGAATTTCAAAAATTCCTCCTTCCCCATAAATACTCCCACCGTCGACCACTCTATCAAATCCTCACTTTTTCAAATATTCCAATTTCAAAAATCTCCTCTCATTAAAAAAAAAAAAAAAAAAAAAAAAAAAAAAAAAAAAAAAAAAAAAAACTTCATCTTCCTCCTCATTCCATCTCAACCGAAACCAAGAAGATTCGTCATCAACATGGTTTACATCGCGCTCGTGCTCATCGCCTTAACACTCATCGCACTTGTGTTCCCTATGATGAAGTTCACATACGGAGACATTTACTTTGTGTTGTTAATCTACATTGGGGTTATATACCCAATCCTTTGTATCATTCTTAGTATTGAAATGAAATATTACTAATAATCCAGTTATCTAGGCTATTATGTGTTTATCATTCTTTCTTTATTTTATGTCTTTTCTTAGTGATACATTAGAAGTTATGTATGCATGTTAAAAGAAAATGTAGGTTAAAACACATATCTTGGTATAAAACTATGAGATCTAAAAACCTATGCTTTTCATAAAATATGTTTCTATAATTACAGATCTACGGATCCCGGAAGTTATACTAACCGGATCCCTTTTGAAAAGGAACCGTGGGATCCGTCCTACTGGAAAAAAGTTTTTTTTTCATGCAAATTAAAAACCACTTTTCTTCCAAAAATAATACTCCACTAGAATGTCAAAACCATAAGTGAGTCAAGTGTCTTTCTTGTTAAAAACCATTGTTAATAAAAATCTAATAAAAACGTTAGATAATCTTTGATTGACCACAAACATCACTTTCTATTAACTCGTCTTTTCTCTAGATTCCACTATGTCGCACGAATACGAGTTTTATTTTTCACTCACAAGCTTCTACACCCCAAACATCTCTCTTGAGCCCAACACACCGAGCAACCACGTTCGTGGGTTCAATAATCTCGAAACGCGTCATTTCCACGAAGGACGTATTGTAGACACTCCTCTACAATTCGAAGAAGATATCAATACGTCCTTGATTCGCGCAAAACCGTCAAGTCAAACAGACTTAAAACAGCTTAAACGCAGATGCAATTAAGATCAGAGAATACAGGGGATTCCCAGGTCGTTAAGTCCCACGGAGACTCAATGGTGTGCAAACACTGATTCAGACGGTAGAATGATTACTAATGATAGCAATCAGGAAGGATTTGGATAAGATAATTGCACTACTGAAAAAGTTATAAAATAAAAGCGACTTAAATGCAAATTAAGAAAATTAAAAAGATAAAAAAATATTAAATAAACGCTATCACTATTTTTAAAATGATGAACGTTTAAAACCTAAAACGTAAAACTTACGTTTAAATAAAAATAACGTAAACGTACAAAATAAAAAGTGAAATTTATACAATATAGATCCTAAAAATATGAAAAATACATTTTTACAATCCTAATTATATAAGAAAATTATTAGAAAAATAAAATTATTTTTAAAACTATTTATTTAATTATTATTAATTAAAAACTATTTATTAAGTATTTAAAATACACTAAAATAGAAGAAAATATGAAATAAGACTAGAAAAATAAAGTTAAGACTTAGAAAAATCTAAAATATGATAAAACTAATTTTAAAACTGAAAATATATTTTTTAGACTTTATATGTATTTATTATTAATTTAAAACTATTTAAAACTAATTTAAATTATTAAAAATACCAAATAAAAGGAGAAAAATAGGGAAAAATACTTTTTAAGCTTTTTACATTTATCTAAACTTAAGAAAAATGAAAAATTATTTTTTTGAGACTTTTCTTAATTTTTTGTATTAAATGCTATTTAAAAGTGCTTAAAAACTAATTTAAATAAAGAAAAATACCAAACAAGCTAGGAAAAATCTGAAAAATTCAGGAAAAGCTTAAAATAAAGTTAGGAAGCTAGGAAAAATAGAAAAACATAGGGTTATTTGGAGGAATATGCAACTGAAGTGCAAAGTGCTTATGGAATAAGCACTTGGATAAGCTAAAGGACACCAAAAGCTACCCAACTGATATGGAAGCTATAATAAGCTAAAAATGACCAGAAGCAACAATAATCAACAAACTATAACCTCTAATTGCAAGCTAAGACAGATTTGAGTATATGAGATTTATGCTTAAAACAGGAATTAGGGGGCTACTTTGAGCTGAAAATTAAGCACCTAAATAAGCTGTAAACAGAAAACAAATAATTGGAACTAACACTAGACCTAGGTGAGGGCTTCTAAACCAAATTACAGACCCAGAGGAGCTAAAATGAGATCAGTGCAGGCTCTGCAAATTCTGCATAACTCCTGTGCAGTTAACAGGCCCTGCACAGGGGAATCAAGCTTGTTTTGACAAGCTAGTTTGAGCTTAAAGAAAAAATTGTAAAAATCTACTAAAATGACCATAGGAAAGTAGACCAGTGGAAGATTTCAAAGCAACAAGTTTCACTTAAGATGACCCAATAATGAGTCCATGAAAATTCCTGCTAACTTACCCCAAAACAAGTTTTTGCAATTTGACTTTTTAGAAAAATTAAGGTTTTGACTTTTATGAACTTTGCTTGCTGATTTAAGGACTTGGAATGTTATGTTAAGCTATATGAAAGCTAACTTAAGTAAAAGTGCAAACTTATGAAAAGGTTTTAAGGATTTTGGACCCAAAAATCACCACAGTTAACTGTGGTGATTATTTTCCTAAGATTTTGACTTTTGTGAGTTGCACATACAACTTGATGACTCAAATGAGCTCCAATGAACAACACAAACATAATCCAACAGGTTTTAACCAATGTACAGGCCTTTAGCTCAGTTTACATGTAAAATCCAAACACACCTTAAAACTGATATACAAACTTAAAATAAGATAACAACTGAGCATACTTGTTCAAATGATCAAACTGAGTTTATATAACTTAATTGCAACTATTTAAACACTTTAAAAGCAATTATGACCATAGATACAAGTTACAACTATAACTACAAAATGACTTGAAAACTGAAAATGATAAGTTCACTAACCATAGTCCAACTGCTATGCAGGCTAAAACCAGATCAAAACCTGAGCTAACCTATCCTATATCCACCCAATTTCACCACTGGATCACCCCAAAACAGCTTCCATGACCAATTTGAGCTAAGTTTGACTTTAGTTGACCAAAACTCAAAAATTATTGAAACTTCAACTTAAGCTTATAAAAAGCTATGCTAAGCTCATATAAGCTTAATGGAACTGAGAAACAAGCTATTGGAAGCTTTTGTGTGAGAATTGAAAATGAAAATTTCAACAGTAGACTTTAAACTAGGAATTCTAATCATAAACTGAATTGATACTTGGAAACAAGTTATAATGATACAAATACCTTAGATTGATACAAAGAAACAAGATATTACAGGTTTTACACTAATTTAAAGACTTTAAATTAAAAACGACATGTTAAGATAAAAACTAAAAAAACTACTAGCTCTCCTTTCTCTCTTTTTCTTCTTTCTTTTATATTCAAAACTTCTCTCCTTGACTTTCTGAGCAAATCCCACTAGGAATTGAGACCATTGGATGAGTCAAGTGAATTTTGGCCGTTTGATTGTTTTTGGCGCCAAAGAGGTGTATAAGCAGATGTGGGTTGAGTGTGGGAGATTGAGGTGCATTTAATGTTTCTTGGAATTGTTTTGAGGTGGGGGGACAAGGAAAAGGTGAAGGTGAGCTAGGGGATGGTGTGTTGAGAGAAGCAGACATGGAAGTGGGGAAGAAAGGAGGATTTGGCGGGCAAGTGGGATGTTTGACCAAAGCTTTGACTGGGGCAGGATTATTAAAAGGGAAGGGTTCAAAATAGGAGGGGTCCAAAAGGTTTGTTGGCTGGGGTCACATGAATTGACAAGGGTCCAAAAAGGTGTATTAAAGGGTTTATAACTCAAGGGCCTAAAGTGTAACTTCTGAAAATTCAGGGACTTGGGCTGCCAATTCAACAAAGTTTCTTCCAAGGACTAAAAGTGACATTCTCAAAAAGTATAAGGACCAAAACTGCCACTTTGCAATTTTCCAAGGACTAATTCCGCCAATTTTGAAACTTAAAGGACCAATTTTGCAATTTTCTCAAACTTTTTATATTTTTCACCAAAGGACTAAATTTGACAACTTTTAATTTTAAAAGGACCTTTGGTGATTTATCTTTTGAAATTATGTGCTCAGGGACTGTTTTTGACAACTTTTGAAACTTGAGGGACTAAAACTGCAATTTTTGCAAATTTGATACGTTTTTCATCTGATTTTGATATTTTTGCATTTAAAACACATAAAACACTGATTTGTGATATTTTGATCATTTTGACGTGTTTCTGAGTGTTTTCAGATGATTTTGCAGTTTATTTTGTACAAAAATGATGAGTATTTAGACACTCATCACTCCCCCACACTGAGATATTGCTAGTCCCTAGCAATGATTTGAGAAAACATAATGGATTTTAAACTCTTTACCAAAAGCCATTACTTCTGGAGTAGCCAAATGTTTCAGTTCAAGTAAGAACCATGGTACACTGATAACCATGTGATTTTGAGCAAACCACCAGCTTTCAACGGATTTGGTTTGTCTTTACCAGAAGCCGTACCCTTCTGGACTAGCCAACTCTTAGATAAATTATCAATATTATCTTTGGTGAGCTGATTACCAATTATGGATTTTCCACTGCCTTTACCACAAGCCATAACCTTGCGGGCTAGCCAACTCTTCACTTTTTAGGATATGGTGAGCTGAATACCATACAATTTTGGGCAAATTGCAAGCCATATAAACGGATTTGATATATCTTTACCAAGAGCCGTTTGCTCCTGGATTAGCCAATCCTTTTGTCTTACAGACATGGCGGACTGATAACCAAATGAGTAAGTGTAGAACACTTACTCCAAAAAAAAAAATTTGGCCAAAAACGGGGGAATTGGGTAGATAATATATGAAATTCGTGAGAATTCCCCCCCCACACTTAGAAATGAATATTGCCCTCAATATTCAAAGTACCGGCGGTTATGCCGAAACAAAGAACGTAAAAGGGAAATATTACGGCCATTATTTAGAAAGGTTTTTTTTTTTTTTTTTTTTTTTTTTTTTTTTTAAGATATATATATATATATATAACATGTGGGGTAACTCCCCCACACTTAGGTGGACACATGGGTGAAAACCCATGTTAAGCTACTGTTTTTGATTACCGAGTCGCTAGCTTGACTCGACCCCGCATTCATTGGTTCATGGGGAAGCAAAGTGGAAGAAACAATCTCCATCGGACTTTCATTCAAGATGTTTGAACAAACATTTGAAGCACGTGAAAGTTCCACACCGATGAGATATCAAGAGACAGACACAGACCCGGCTCACAGATGGTAAATGAAAATGCCGGGGTCAAAGATAGTGTCCTCACTCCCGAAGGAGTGAAGAAGAGAGGAAGTCACCAAGTAGGTGAAGAAAAGAAAGAAGATCATGACAACGATCATGATAAGATCTTCTTCCTCAGGATCAAGTGCAGTTGCACTTATTTGGATTTTATCGGTTGAGCTCTTTGGTTTGGAAGGCATCTCGGTGGGGAGGGTGGAAAGATTTGTCATAACTATGCAAATTGAGATTCTCTCCCCCCGATCATGATTTTTGCCATCCAGACAATCATACTCCAGCGGAGATATGATATGAGAAAGTTCACCGGCGAACTCCTCATGAAGAGAATCAATCACATAATGTGAATTTGTGAACTCTTGTTCCATTGTGGGCTCATCACTATCCTCAATCTGAGTGTCAAAGAGTGGATTCTCAGAAATTGAAGTGAATTCAGAGCTGAATTCAAATAGAGGATTAGTGAGAGTTGTTTTGAATGCTTCAGGAACAAAGTGATTAACATTCTCATTTGGACTGTTAGGGTAAGAAGTGAGTGAACGATCATTATCAATAAGACTTTCAGTCTCTCCCAGATCGGCTTCGAAATCAAAGAGTGGATTGATGTGAGTGAGTTCACCGGAGAACTCCTCAAGAAGGGGATCAGCATCAGATTGTGGAAGTGATGCCTCAACGTACTCGATGTTTCCATAGGAAGCGCAATCGTCGCTAAGATCAGAGAAAGTTTCAAAATGATCTTGAGAACACTCAAGAGGGAAAGGGATATCACACATATGGTCAGAAATTCCCTGTGACTCTCCTGGGATTGGGATAAGGTCCTCAACACTAGACGATTCCATTTCTGGAATAGTGCTAAGAAGCTCATCCCCCATGTTTAGAGAGTGAGTGGGAATATCAGGTGTGATAACAACAGACTGAGGGAGATTAGATGGACTAGCATACATATGTTTAATGCTTAACATTTGTTCTTCTGCTAGTAATTCCATCATAGTCTTTTCTCCCTGATTCTTCATGGAAGGAGTTTCAACTGATGAACTTGATGAACCGTTATAAAATTGTAGGATATCAAGGATATCTTCATCATCATCGTCATCAGGAATGAAACGGAATCGAGAGCTAGATTTGGCTGATTTTTCTTTTGCAATAGATTCCCTAACAGATTTTTCAAAGGCAATCTGGGAATCTAATTTAGCAGCCCGCTCTTCGGCTAACAAAACTTCCATTGATTTCTCATTTGGATTATTTTGGGAGGACATAGCCGACTCCTCCTTAAGTTCTTTTAATAACTCCAGAGTCTTCAGTAGAAGATCTGTCGTAGTTTCATGAGGAGTCGCTTGAATCATTTGGTACTGTGGAGGTTGGTCTTGATACGAAAAGTCGTAATTGTTACAAGG
Organism: Chrysanthemum seticuspe; assembly: GCA_019973895.1. Classification (NCBI taxonomy): domain Eukaryota; kingdom Viridiplantae; phylum Streptophyta; class Magnoliopsida; order Asterales; family Asteraceae; genus Chrysanthemum; species Chrysanthemum seticuspe. The sequence continues at coordinate 188,196,714 of BPTQ01000002.1, read as the reverse complement.
AATTGGGTTCCCTGTTTGACAATCCGAGCTAGAGTGAGGACCTCCACAATACTCACAACAGTACAACTGATGTGGCTGTGAGTGGTATGTGTTGTAGTCATAATTGTTATCAGGAACCTGCTCATAGACAAGCGTGTTTCCTGATTGACAATCAGAACTGGAATGTGAACCACCACAGTACTCACAACAGTAAAACTGCTGAGTCTCACGGTGTGGTAGCTGATGGAATAAATCAGCTGTGTTATGGTAGGAATAGGGATCTTGGTTATAGACAGACCCGTTTCCTGATTCCACCATGCTACAACTGGGGCAATTGCCACCATTATAAGGACCACCACACCATTGACAACCAAGAGGGTGAGGATAAGACATAGAAAGAATCAAAGGTTATCAGAGGGTAAGAAATGAAGAATCAAAAAGGTAAGAGGGTAAAGAGGAATATTTTTGGTGTTTTTGAAAAACATGACGATAAAAACAAAGAATGAAAATATTTTTGGCGTTGTTAACACTTCAGGAAAAGTGTTAATGAACTTTTTGGATTTTTGAAAACTTTACAAAAAACTTTTTACAAAAGATGGAATATGTGCAAGAATGGGTCTGAAAAAGGCTAACACACGCTAAAGCCTCCCCGGCAGCGGCGCCAAAATTTTGATTCGCGCAAAACCGTCAAGTCAAACAGACTTAAAACAGCTTAAACGCAGATGCAATTAAGATCAGAGAATACAGGGGATTCCCAGGTCGTTAAGTCCCACGGAGACTCAATGGTGTGCAAACACTGATTCAGACGGTAGAATGATTACTAATGATAGCAATCAGGAAGGATTTGGATAAGATAATTGCACTACTGAAAAAGTTATAAAATAAAAGCGACTTAAATGCAAATTAAGAAAATTAAAAAGATAAAAAAATATTAAATAAACGCTATCACTATTTTTAAAATGATGAACGTTTAAAACCTAAAACGTAAAACTTACGTTTAAATAAAAATAACGTAAACGTACAAAATAAAAAGTGAAATTTATACAATATAGATCCTAAAAATATGAAAAATACATTTTTACAATCCTAATTATATAAGAAAATTATTAGAAAAATAAAATTATTTTTAAAACTATTTATTTAATTATTATTAATTAAAAACTATTTATTAAGTATTTAAAATACACTAAAATAGAAGAAAATATGAAATAAGACTAGAAAAATAAAGTTAAGACTTAGAAAAATCTAAAATATGATAAAACTAATTTTAAAACTGAAAATATATTTTTTAGACTTTATATGTATTTATTATTAATTTAAAACTATTTAAAACTAATTTAAATTATTAAAAATACCAAATAAAAGGAGAAAAATAGGGAAAAATACTTTTTAAGCTTTTTACATTTATCTAAACTTAAGAAAAATGAAAAATTATTTTTTTGAGACTTTTCTTAATTTTTTGTATTAAATGCTATTTAAAAGTGCTTAAAAACTAATTTAAATAAAGAAAAATACCAAACAAGCTAGGAAAAATCTGAAAAATTCAGGAAAAGCTTAAAATAAAGTTAGGAAGCTAGGAAAAATAGAAAAACATAGGGTTATTTGGAGGAATATGCAACTGAAGTGCAAAGTGCTTATGGAATAAGCACTTGGATAAGCTAAAGGACACCAAAAGCTACCCAACTGATATGGAAGCTATAATAAGCTAAAAATGACCAGAAGCAACAATAATCAACAAGCTATAACCTCTAATTGCAAGCTAAGACAGATTTGAGTATATGAGATTTATGCTTAAAACAGGAATTAGGGGGCTACTTTGAGCTGAAAATTAAGCACCTAAATAAGCTGTAAACAGAAAACAAATAATTGGAACTAACACTAGACCTAGGTGAGGGCTTCTAAACCAAATTACAGACCCAGAGGAGCTAAAATGAGATCAGTGCAGGCTCTGCAAATTCTGCATAACTCCTGTGCAGTTAACAGGCCCTGCACAGGGGAATCAAGCTTGTTTTGACAAGCTAGTTTGAGCTTAAAGAAAAAATTGTAAAAATCTACTAAAATGACCATAGGAAAGTAGACCAGTGGAAGATTTCAAAGCAACAAGTTTCACTTAAGATGACCCAATAATGAGTCCATGAAAATTCCTGCTAACTTACCCCAAAACAAGTTTTTGCAATTTGACTTTTTAGAAAAATTAAGGTTTTGACTTTTATGAACTTTGCTTGCTGATTTAAGGACTTGGAATGTTATGTTAAGCTATATGAAAGCTAACTTAAGTAAAAGTGCAAACTTATGAAAAGGTTTTAAGGATTTTGGACCCAAAAATCACCACAGTTAACTGTGGTGATTATTTTCCTAAGATTTTGACTTTTGTGAGTTGCACATACAACTTGATGACTCAAATGAGCTCCAATGAACAACACAAACATAATCCAACAGGTTTTAACCAATGTACAGGCCTTTAGCTCAGTTTACATGTAAAATCCAAACACACCTTAAAACTGATATACAAACTTAAAATAAGATAACAACTGAGCATACTTGTTCAAATGATCAAACTGAGTTTATATAACTTAATTGCAACTATTTAAACACTTTAAAAGCAATTATGACCATAGATACAAGTTACAACTATAACTACAAAATGACTTGAAAACTGAAAATGATAAGTTCACTAACCATAGTCCAACTGCTATGCAGGCTAAAACCAGATCAAAACCTGAGCTAACCTATCCTATATCCACCCAATTTCACCACTGGATCACCCCAAAACAGCTTCCATGACCAATTTGAGCTAAGTTTGACTTTAGTTGACCAAAACTCAAAAATTATTGAAACTTCAACTTAAGCTTATAAAAAGCTATGCTAAGCTCATATAAGCTTAATGGAACTGAGAAACAAGCTATTGGAAGCTTTTGTGTGAGAATTGAAAATGAAAATTTCAACAGTAGACTTTAAACTAGGAATTCTAATCATAAACTGAATTGATACTTGGAAACAAGTTATAATGATACAAATACCTTAGATTGATACAAAGAAACAAGATATTACAGGTTTTACACTAATTTAAAGACTTTAAATTAAAAACGACATGTTAAGATAAAAACAAAAAAAACTACTAGCTCTCCTTTCTCTCTTTTTCTTCTTTCTTTTATATTCAAAACTTCTCTCCTTGACTTTCTGAGCAAATCCCACTAGGATATGAGACCATTGGATGAGTCAAGTGAATTTTGGCTGTTTGATTGTTTTTGGCGCCAAAGAGGTGTATAAGCAGATGTGGGTTGAGTGTGGGAGATTGAGGTGCATTTAATGTTTCTTGGAATTTTTTTGAGGTGGGGGGACAAGGAAAAGGTGAAGGTGAGCTAGGGGATGGTGTGTTGAGAGAAGCAGACATGGAAGTGGGGAAGAAAGGAGGATTTGGCGGGCAAGTGGGATGTTTGACCAAAGCTTTGACTGGGGCAGGATTATTAAAAGGGAAGGGTTCAAAATAGGAGGGGTCCAAAAGGTTTGTTGGCTGGGGTCACATGAATTGACAAGGGTCCAAAAAGGTGTATTAAAGGGTTTATAACTCAAGGGCCTAAAGTGTAACTTCTGAAAATTCAGGGACTTGGGCTGCCAATTCAACAAAGTTTCTTCCAAGGACTAAAAGTGACATTCTCAAAAAGTATAAGGACCAAAACTGCCACTTTGCAATTTTCCAAGGACTAATTCCGCCAATTTTGAAACTTAAAGGACCAATTTTGCAATTTTCTCAAACTTTTTATATTTTTCACCAAAGGACTAAATTTGACAACTTTTAATTTTAAAAGGACCTTTGGTGATTTATCTTTTGAAATTATGTGCTCAGGGACTGTTTTTGACAACTTTTGAAACTTGAGGGACTAAAACTGCAATTTTTGCAAATTTGATACGTTTTTCATCTGATTTTGATATTTTTGCATTTAAAACACATAAAACACTGATTTGTGATATTTTGATCATTTTGACGTGTTTCTGAGTGTTTTCAGATGATTTTGCAGTTTATTTTGTACAAAAATGATGAGTATTTAGACACTCATCAGTCCTTCCGAACCATAGGACTAGAATGTCTTCTCGAAATCAACGAGAAAATATGTCCAAGGTTCATATTGGAATTCTTCCGCCAAGTCGAACTCGTTCGTAACGACGATCGCTCTCTTTCTCTTTGGTTTTGGATCAAAAACCAAAAGTTTATCCTAACCCTTGGGCAATTTTCCAACATCCTCCGAATTCCCATTCATGGACAATGTGCCTTCACAGAAGATTGGTATCTTGACTCTCTCTTCAACTTTTGTGAAGAAAATAGTTCGTATTGCTCTCACATTCCTTCCCCTCAAGACTTGATTCACATATTATGCAAACCCCATCACTCCAATCCAAACATCATCTATACACGGGATATTTTAGAATAGTACAAGCCCCTTGCACTCATCCTACGTGAAAATGTTTGGAGCCTTAGGGGAAATCGAGAAATCCTTCCCGCTTGTTGTGCTCACATAATGTATTGTTTGCTAACACAACAACCATACAATCTCGCCTACTTCTTTGTAAGGCGAATTGTAAATCTTCAAGGGTCCAAGAACAAACTTATTCCTTATGGAATGTTCTTGACGCGCCTTTATCATAACCTCATGTTTCATCATTCTCAATTTCAAAGTCCGTTGTACGTACTTGTAAACAAGATGATAGAACCTCTAAACACATCCCTCATGAAGACGTTCTTCATTCCCGAATCGGAAAACACTCATCAACCATTTGATGATCCTTCGAACGAAAACGCTCAAGCAACTTAGTAGTCTTTCAAATAGGATCAATCCTTTTCTACTCGTGCTTTATCAATGTAATCCAATTTCTTTCATGAAATAAAACATCTTACATTTGATATCTTAGTATTAGAACTCCTTTTAGACTATCCTTGAGATATAATGCATTGTCAAGATCATTGCATACCTTTAGTAAAGGTCCTGCTGAGCAGATGGGCGGATCCCAAAGTTTGTGCTAGACGGATCCCTACACTTAGGGAACCGTGGGATCCGGCAAATAGAAAATGCAATTGCAAGCATTGTATTTCAAACATATCCTTAGAACACCTCGCACTAAGCTAAACATAGTGTCTTAAGGCAAATTAAGTCCTTATTAAAGATTGGTAGATCCTTCCTACTCACACATAACTCACCTAGATCACACTCTAAGATGCTTGTAGATCTATCGTTTCATTTTTAATCCATTACTCTTCTGCTCTTAAACTCACACTTCATTTTTCACTTGATCCCTCACATCTAGTCTTAGAAATCCTTCGATTATGGCAAAATTGATCATAAATCATCCTTACCTCAAAATTGATCAAAGTTGATCAAATTCTAGTTTTCCCATCTCAAAGCTTCTAGGATATTTTCCAAAACACTAACCTAAGTCACAAAATGATCTCTAGGATCATTTAGCTTCAATTGACACTCTCATCTTTAGTGTCATCCTTGCTCATCCATTGGTACTCATGAAAGTTCCAAATCCTTCCATAAAAGACAATCATTAGCTACATCACTCATTACCTTCAAGTACTTAAGCACCCCTTCATTTAAAACACTTAAGAGGACTGAAACACTCAAGATGATATAGATCTTAGATCTTAGAAACATCATTTCCACTCTTTCATAGCTTCTGATAGCCGGATCCCTAGGATTAGCCTAGACGGATCCCTCTGATGAGGGAACTGTGGGATCCGGATGACAGTTTATGTCAATTCTTGCTAAAACAATCATTTCAATTCATCTTCCTAATTCAAACACTCCATCTCATCTTAAATGAATTCCTAGATCAGCGCAAACTCTGAAGTTGACTCTTGTGCATGTTAATCATCACATTCCAATGAATCCTAGTGGCTTAAGGCTTAAATGCACTTGCCAAATCTCTTGGTTTATAAACCACTTTGTTAGGACCTCCATAGTCATCACCTTCATCCTAACTTTCAGCAATTTAAGAAACCTTTACAAACCTCTTAAAATCATCTCATCATGAGGAAAACCCCAAGTAGTAACTTATCCACCAAAGAACCACCCATGAAAAAGGCTCGTGTCATACACGAAATCTCTTCAACCGAATCATCTCCTGTCAAGCCAACAAATGATAGGATCTTCCCTCAACCAATCAAACCAATTCCTAAAAGGATAGTACCCACTAAACTACCTATGCCAAACACTACCATACATCCTAGGCCAAACAATATCATCTCCACTAAACCATCACCATTGGTTCCTAGAGCTATCTCTTTTACATCTCCACTATCATCACCACACCTCTAAAATTTCGAGGATTTGCCTCCTAGGCCGTCTTATCCGCCTCCGCCGACAACATTTTCCTCATTAGGAGGAATAATGGTACAAAATCAAGGTGTTGAGTCAACACTTGCTTCGGCTTCCTTTTCGCCATTTCCATCATATAATCCCATTTGGATTATGAGAAATCATCAAAGTCAACCACCCGACCATATGGAAGTTGACACTTCTCTACCACCACCATCATTCTTGGTCGAGCCATTCCCAAATGCGCCTCCACCAATCCCTCCATCGTTTGAAGCTCCACAAGCCGCTTCACTTGATCCTTCGCATCAAGCCATCTCATTTCTTCCACCACCACTACCTAGCCATGACAAAGATTGCTATCATTGTCAACATGTTGAAGGTTTGATACATGAAGTACGAGAAGACCAACGTTTCATGTTCTATCATCTCCTCGAACGTTTCGACGAGATCAAACCTAAACAAAACTTGAGCTAGAAGATTTTAGTGGTGTCCTAGCATCAAGCGATAATTGGTTTAGAAATTCCTAGCCATGTATTTTCTTATTTTCTTAGTTTTTAGAGTCATGTATATGATAACTCTAGTTTTATTAAATGGAATTACATGCTACTTGTTATGTTTCTGAGCATATGATTACCTTGTATTCATATCTCATTTTGTGATAACATTACTTGTTATATCACCTGTGCTGAAATTAATCAGCTACTACGGATCCCTCAGAATTGCCTAGACGGATCCCTACTAGGAGGGAACCGTGGGATCCGTGAGACAGAAAGCTTTCTTTCTACTAACTTGAACCACATTTGCAGGAAATTGTGAATTATATTTGCTTTCTAACCTTTGTTTTGTAGTTATTCAATTTACACATGAAGACTTTGACATCCTAAAGCTAGGGGAGCTTTATGTCAAAGCAATACATTGCAAATTACTTGCAATACTAGGTTTACATTTCGTGACAACCCCTTGCATAAATTGCAATCATCAAGGGGGAGCACATTCATCCCTTAGACGAAATCTTTTGCAAACTTACTTGCAAACAAACTAGATTAGTATCACTTTCTTGACGCCCTTACATAGGGATGGACTCGTCAAGGGGGAGTAAAGACGAGATCCTTTCCCGTTACTTGCTCTCTACCTCTTTTTATTTCTTTCACATGTTTTTCTTAAAAACAATGTGTTGCTTTCTTTCAAGGCTCTTTTTGTTTCGACAAAAAGGGGGAGAAGAAAGTAAAAACTACAAATTCAAACTTTTACGAATTTTAGCGTTTCCTTAAAATAATTTTATATTTTGTCATCAACAAAAAGGGGGAGATTATTAATACAAATAAGCCATAAAAACGTTTATTTATATTTTACGATCTTCTAATGTTTTGTCGATAACAAACGTAAAATCATTTTAACGAAACAAATAAAATACGTAAATGGTTTGAACTAATAGTTTCTAACATATTCATATTTTCACATAAAACACTAAAACAAGTATAAGTGATTTTATGATTTAGTATTACATATGTACAACAACTAGTGTTTACATATTTGGGTATAATATACACATAACTAGTATGTAGTATATTGGGTAATATAAATGGGTAGAAACTTAAGTATCACAACCCATTGGGCAAATACATTGAATGTAGTTGGGTACAACCCAAAGCCCATAACCCATGAGCTTGACCCATAACCCATTGCATGACATCATGCTTATATCATACATGAATAATATCCATAACCCATGGATCAACCCATACCCAAGTGACTAAGTGCATTGCACTTAAAGATACATTGTATCTAGCTAAATATCCATGGTTCAACTTATGACCCATGACCCATAACCAAAATACCCATGGGTAAAAGGGAGCGTCCCACGGATCCCTAGCTTAACGCTAGACGGATCCCTTGTGGAAGGGATTCGTGGGATCCGGGGAACAGTAGAGTTTTTCTTCTATAAATAGTGAGCCATTTCTTCATTATTTCTCACCCCTTTCTTACACACTTTCTCCCTGAGTTAAAAACTCACTAACCTCATATCCAAGAAATCTATGTTTGTAGTTTTGTTTTTGTGTGATCTTCTAGGTTCCTCTTAAAGGCAAGATCACCACCTTTGAAGTCGAGCAAGCTCAAGTCCATGAGTTGCCATGCTTCCTCATCATCAAGGCTACTGAAGTCTTCTTGTTGATGATTCCTTTCTTTCTTCAAAGAAGTGTAGTGTTGAAGACATTAGTGAAAGATGTCTCAAGTGTCAAGACGAAGATATTAGTGAAGGGTATCTATCGTCTACATCATAAGCACTTGTGGAAGGTGCTTAGAAGTCAAGACTAGAAGCATTAGTGAAAGGTGCTTAGAAGTGAAGACACAAGACATTAGTGAAGGGTGTCTTGTACATCTAGTCAAAGGCATTAGTGAAAGGTGCCTTAGATGTACATTCGATATGGTGTGTTTCGATGTACAAGATAGACTAGTATTAGATCCAAGGATATTGATATCCTTGATGATGTTGTAAAGGAGTAGATCTCCTTTGGGATTAGTCGTTGGTGTATTGTGGTAGTAGTTCCTCCATTGCAATGGAACTAGGTGCTTAGCCTAGTACCTAATAAAGGGTAGACGACGTTGTGAAGGTGTAGTTCACCTTAGAGTGAAAGAACTAGGTACTTAGCCTAGTACCTTATAAAGGGTAGGCGACGTTGTGTAGGTGTGGTTCACCTTGGAGTGAAAGAACCCGGTGGTTAGCCTAGCACCGGAAAAAGGGTAGGCGACGTTGTGAAGGCTTCTCCGCCATAAGGAGATTGGTGTAGTGTTTATGAACTCTCGAGTAGGTGACTCGGGAAGTGGAGTAGGGCAAGGAAGGTGTCCTTGTAGCCGAACCACTATAAATACTTGCGTTGTGGTTTTGTGCTTCTTACTCTTATCTTTTCATTACTTACCTTTATATGCTTGTTTATCAACATCCAACAGACACATCTAAATAGATTGACATAAGTCGATCTAAATAGATTAAAAGGAAGTTTTAATTGGCAAAACTATTCAACCCCCCTTATAGTTTTCCATAATTTGTCTTGAGGAGATGTTCAGACCTTTGTAGAAGACGTTCACCTTTTGTTGGCTGTTGAGGTCATGAGTAGGGCATTTGTATAATAATTCGTTATAACTTTCCCAAGCTTGGTATAACGTTTCATCACCCTCTTGCTTGAAGTTATGGATTTCTTCTAATTGCTTAGCCGTCTTTGATGGAAGACAATATCTCTGAATGAAATAATTTTTTAAGATAGGCCAAGTGTTGACAGTTCCTGCAGGTAATCGATCAACCCATTTTTTAGCAGCTCCCGTAAGGGAAATAGGGAATACTCGTAATATAATAGCATCATGTGAGACTCTGGGAATTTTGAATAGGCTGACAATGTACTCGACGTTGTCTATATGTTCATGGGCATCATCGGTGATGCTTCCAGAGAAGGTATTTGCACGTATTTCCCTCATGAATTGAGGTTTGATTTCGAATTGAGCATCTTCTGCGATAGCCGGCCTAACAATGCCTGGTCCTTGTTCATCCATAGTTAATGCCAAATATTCCTCAAGAGTTAGGTCATCGATGTTAACAGCTTCCATGGTACCTGAAAACTTGAATAATGATCGTGAGAATAGTAGAAAAGTTTAAAACAAAATGAAAACGAAAGACTTAATAGCAATCCTAATATAACTCCCAGGCAGCGGCGCCAAAAACTTGATGCATGTTTTACTGATCAGGTTTTAATATTTATAAAGTCTCGTTATACCTATGGCCTACCCTAATGCACTAACGGGCAGTGTACCCGGTCGTGTGTAGTGTAGTATTTGGTAAACCCGAGGTCGTCCCAAGAGCTATGTGTGTTGGATTATTACTAATTCTAAGTGTCACAGATTTTAATAATGATTGCGATAAGGAATTACTACTAAAGCAGATAAAAGAAAATAAAAGTAAAGGATAAATCAATAGAGGAGAGTGGTGCTCACCTAGTTAATCCTCCTAGCTAGTTATGTCTACGTCTACTTACTTCCAATTACTTCAGGTGGGGTCAAAGTCGAGAGGACAACATTTGGTCAATTTGCCCTAACCTATCAGCAAAGATGCCACCACAGGAGAAGTCAGGTGTCCCCTCATAAGTCTTGTTGTTCCTGGTCGCCTAAGCCAAGTCATTAAGTACCGCTACATGCTAGATTTATAATAGTGAATGCCCGGGCGTTAGCAACTTAAACACTCATCCCCTAATTCTTAAGTTCATCCAAACGGTAGGTGATCAGTTGGTCAAATCGCACAAGTAGAAAGGGTCATCCGTTTGTCATATCTTACCCTTGTTGTCTCAGTCCGCTCACCTAGGGTCAGCTGGTCATATCTCCTAGGCAATTGGCCTCTACCGCCATTCAAAACTACCGAACCAAGGGTAGCTACCAATAAACTATGCATGCATACACTTAGAAATAATTGTACGGAAGTAATGTAAACGCAAACAAAACAATTAAGGAATCATAACTAGGCCAGCACCAAGAGGTGCTTAGCCGCTCATATTAACCATACAAATCAATTCAATATTCAAAGGTACGAAATACATGAATCGAAAGTAAAGAAAAGATAAAATGCTAATGCTTATCTTAGGGGAATGATTTATCCCTTGGAGACGGCTCCGTATGCTCCTCTGGACCTTCCTTTAGCTTTTCCCACGTTCTCTGATTGTTGTGTGTGGAATGGGATGATTAGAAATGCTAGAATTCGTGGGGTATTTATAGGCCAGATCTAGGTTACGGCGTAACAAATACAAGAGTTACGCCGTAACCTTCAATTCCTTCGTATTTTGCACTAGATCTGCTGGTTACGGCGTAACCTTATGAGTGGTTACGCCGTAGTCTTCAATATTTCTCGATTACGCCATAAATGGAGAATAGTTACGGCGTAGTTATCAACGACGTGGAACCTCATTTGACCTAATATAGTTACGTCGTAGCCTTTGGGGAGAGTTACGCCATAACCTTCTGATGAGTTGGTTTTCTGAGTCACGCTATAGTTACGGCGTAATGTGAGAGACGAGTTACGCTGTAACTTCTTCAAAATCAGCCTTATATGATAATTCTTTGATATTTCTCCAATTTCGCGTCTCTTAAGCTCCAATGCTGGTAATTTACTTGAAAGTGGAAAACTATGGAAAACAAGCGTAAATCCATATAAATGATATAAATTACAAGCATTATCGGGGGAAATTGACACTTAATATTTAGGACTATTTGATGTTATCAATTATGTTATGAGCGTATTGGATATTAGCATCAAGGAGGCCTCCTCGGTCAAATTTGAAGTATTGAGTTGGTGATAATATTGCACCAACAGTTTGAAGAACAGGTAATGTGCCCATCATGACGTCCTCTAATGGCACATCTACTTGATATATCGTGATCTGGTTTCGTCATCTTAAAGCTTGAACTTTGGATGAATGGTGGGCGGTGACAACTTGGTTATAGGTTAATACTTTGTTTTGTTATTTTTATTTTACACCAATTATTTCCCATGTCTTATCCTACCTTTTAGTCATGAAGCGTGTCTAGGTGATTGTTGGATTGATGTACTCTAACCAAACTAACTTATATAACTTGTTAAGGGTTTAATAACCTCGGATAAATCCTAAGTTACTAACAATGAAACACTGAACTAACTCTATTAAGTATGCGGAATTTACTTAACAAAGCTAAGAAGAATTAACTTTTAACTTCAACGATTTTATTAATACTTAGAACCTGCTTGTTATACAGATTCTTTAACAACTCTAAAACTCTAATATCGTACTCTCTAAAACTCTAAAAACGCATATCTCTTATGCCAACCTAGGGGTCCTTTTATAGGCTTAAGGATAACCCTAGTCGGTTTACAACTACAAACCTTGTACGACAAGTAATACTATACTAATCTTAGAACATTCTAGAATTACAAGATAATCCTTAACAATTTTGCATATTAGTCCTTTAAACATGCAGTACTTTGATGAATCGAGCAGTACTTTGACTTCTTCAGCACTTTGATTCTTCAGTACTTTAATTCTTCAGCACTTTGACTTTCTATATCCCAACAATCCTCCCCTAACTTGAATTCCACTTGCTTGATTTCAAGTTCCTTTGTATATTAAACTTTAACATCTTTGTCTTCAAAGAGAGATTGTGACTTTATCTTCAAATATTGTCTTTGTAGATCCTGTGCTTATATTATCATCATCAAAGTAGTCTTTATCAGTAATTCTGTTAGGAATTAGAAAATTCCATAGTGAAGAGTCGGTCACCCCAAATGTTATCTAGCTTAAGTTAGCTCGTAGACTTGTCGTTAGTTACGTTATTTATCAGTTTATTAGTTAGTTATTAGTTTAGTTTAGCGTAGTGCAACACCGTGGAGGAAGGACGGGTCTTTACCCACTGTATCCCTGATCCACAGGCCGATAGGAGGTCGTGTATTGTAAGTATAAATACCCCTTCCATCCATGGAAGGGGTGGTGCTTTGAATCTAATATTCCATACTTTGTGTAAACCTCTAGCAAGAACACCCTCTCTCTCTCTACTAACTCTCTAACTATGGCAAACATGTATTTTGATCATCCAAGACCACCCGAATTATCAAACACAATAATATATCGATCCTACAATTGGTACCAGAGCCAAGGTTTTGTTGTTTGTAATGATTCGAATGGTTTTTATATGGTTTTTTTTGTGTTTAAGTGGTTTTGCGTGGTTAATTTTTTAAAACAGATTGGCTGTTGGTTTTTATGAGGTGATAACATGTGTGGTTTTGTTAGTATGAATCTGGTTTTTTATGTGGTTTTGATATTATGAATCTGTTTTTGATACTCGTATGGTTTTTATATAAATCTGCTGGTGATGTCTTTGATGTTCTTGGTAGAGACTTAGTCATGTTCTTGCTAGAGACTTGGTCATGTTCTTGCTAGAGACTTGGTCATGTTTATGTCCAGATTCATGGTTTGGTCAAATGTCACATGGTCAAATATTTGTCCAAACAGTTATGTACATCTCCTTTCTTGTGATATTTTTGTACTAAAAGTGATATTTCAAGTGGTCAAACAGCAGTTAAATTAATAAGTCGTCTGGTCATATTATTGGAGGTCATCATTTATATGGTCAAAACAGGTAAAAAAGAATGCTTTTTTATGTCAGTTTTTCTGGGTTACATGAACTTAGTCGGAATTTGACCGGAAAACACATCGGAAATATGTTAAAAGTCTTGCTAGCGATTTGCAGTTATTCTTCATAGCGAGTTGGTCACTGTCCAGATTCAGAGTACTTTCTTTATAGCGAGTTGAGTGGCGACTTGTTATTTAACAAGTTAGCGATTTGGACTAGCGACTTATTGCATTTTTTTATAGCGACTTGTCTTTACAAGTCGCTACGACTTGGCCTAGCGACTTGGTCGTGGCGATTTAGTCGTGGCGACTTGGTGCAGTTTGACTTGTGACAGAAATGAAGATGAAGAAGAATGATAAATTGACCACAACCTCTAAACCTTATGACCAATACCAATATTCACAACAGCAACCATATTCCAACACAACCAAAACTACGACTCGACCTCTGGTTCAAGTACAACCCATCATCAGTCCATAAACACCAACCAAAAACAACAAGACTCAAATCAACAATCTCTAATACATCATTCGAATCACAGCTAAATTAACTACATCATGACTCAAGATCTCAGATTGGTCATGACTTTTAAGACCTTGAAGATCCAAGTACACGACTCCATCCATCACAGAACTCAAAGTCAAAATGATTAAAATGAGAAAGTTTGTGTGATCTCAGTTTCGAATGTGTGTAAGGCTCGTCAAAGCACATAGATATTAATAATCTACACACAACTTTCGAATTCATCATTGATCTTAATTACGATAACCAAAATGAAAAGAGTTATAACAATCATGTTATAATCTGTTTCGATAGATCTCAGTTTGTGTGTCAAGATTAAGCCATCTCTATAATATTATAACACATGAAACATCACTGATTTATGAAGTATCTACTCTTTCATTATTCGAACTCAATGAAGTAAGAACAAACCATTAAGGGTTTCATCCTCCTCCTTGTTCGGTTATAAGGAAAATGATTTCATGAATATAGTACCTACCTTTGAACCCTCGTGGCTGCTAGAATATCGATTCGTTAATGATCCCTCGAGCCATCCCTGTGGCGAGGTCATGATGAACATCACGATTAATATGGAGCATAGATGGAGCCGTATCTGAGTTGATTATTGGGTGCGTTTTTGTCTGGTAAGAGATAAGAGGGTTTGGAGGCGGATTATTTTTTTAGAGAAGCAGATATGTTATTGGAGGCGGACTGGTATAATATTTAGGGTTTGGTAAAGTTACTTTTTCTGCACAATGAATAAGTGTGAGAAAGATTAAGCTTTGTGTGTGATATTTTCTCTTTTATACTCCTCTTATTTAGGGTTATCTAATGCATCCGAATTTTATTGATGGGCCATGGTTTTTCTTTCAATGGAATGAAACGGATAGAGTGATCTCGTGGGCCAGTAATAATTTTATCAAAGGTATACCAATTCTTTATGTCACGAGTACATAGGCTTTGTATCATTAAGCTTGGAATTAATTTGGACCGTATGATAGCCTTGACACCAAGCAATACTCATGAAGCTGTTAAATGAATACATTTGGACATGGAGGGGTACATTCGAATGTGATATCACAATTTGGGGTGTTAGTTCTTTTGATTATGGATTAGATTAAATGTCATAGGTTGGACTTGGAAGTTGGATATAGTGTGAGTCTTGATCATTGTGGATGTTGACTTGGGATCGGTTTTGTGAGAATTGATTATTTGAAATAAACCGAAGATAATGATGAACTGAAAAAGTTGGTGATGGAAGTTAATAGCCCAAGAAATATATGAACCATGGATGTGAATTTCGTAATTTTGAACCAGGAAATATGTAACTTGGATGATTGGATTGATTCTCATGGACCGGGCCTCGATTATTACACGTAACCAAGTTTAGGTCGTATAAATGACGGTCAGATGGGCTTCTTAATATGAGATCGGATTTATGTGATTTAATGATGAGATTGGTTGATGAGATGTATTGATATGATTTTGAGTGATGATGAGATTTGATGTGTGTGGCTTGATAGTTTGGTTTATGCATTTTCACGAAGTATATTTTGTCACGGCTTGAATTAATTGAACAAATTCGACTACGGGGTTGTTTGGACGGTATTTCTTATTTGAATTTGAAGTGAGGTTTTTCCGGGCGCGTTTACTTATTTCGTCTTCTTTCTTTCTACCCTTTCGCGAAGATGACTTGTTTGGGCATTTACAAAGTGTGATAAAGACTTGGCTATTTAGTTACGGTTGTGATTCTTTCTTGCTTTACCCACAACGTAACTATCACTTCGGTGTCTCACGCAGTTGAGAATACGTCAAGAGGTTTTGTACATTGGGTACACCGTTTCTTTTTCACAATGATTAGTACAAGTTTAAGTAACAAATCTGGGGAATTTTACTTCATGATCAAGTTTGGCATATCGGGTTTACATCTCAATATGGTCACTTCAATTGCCGACAGAATGCGTGAATGATGTGTTTACCAATGTGTTGATTGGATGGTTGATGATGTTGTTGATGTTGGATAATGAACCACTGATGAACCGCTGCATGTTCCCCTAAAACGGATATTCACCGAAACCAAAGTTGTCATAACACGTTCAAGCTGACATTGTTTACGGTTTTGTCTTGATTTTGTAAAATCCCGCGAAAGAACCTATTTCTCGGTTTAAATCATAGACTTGTAAAATCCCGTAACAATGGAAACATCCTAATAATAGTAAGGTGCATTTCCGGACCTATCTTACGGTTTATTCTTGGTTTTGTAAAATCCCGCGAAAGAAACTATTTCTCGGTTTAAACCATAGAATTGTAAAATCCCGTATTGATGGAACCATCCTGGAGAAAGGAAAGTGTGTTTCGGGATCTCATTTGATGCTGGTGCTACGGTTTCTGCTTCGAAGAAGGGATAAAAGGGTGTACTTCATGAATTGGATGTGTACTTGGATATTCGTCATGGTAGTTTGGTTATTACATAGTTTTACGGGGTTATGTGCTTTTAACCATGGTCGGGATGAAACCATTATCAAACTTCATTTTACTGTCAAAGAAGGCTAGATTTGAGCTGTTAATCAGAAGATGTGACAACGGAGTTAATTCACTATTATTTATTTGAGGTTGAAGTGAATTATCACGGGCGAGTGTACTTAGTATCTGAAGGTATCGGGGATGGATGGATGAAGATTCTTCGAGATCCTTGTTTGAGCTTATTATCAAAAACGAAGACTTGGAAATCTAGTTATTGTTGGGTGTCTTTTACCTCTTCTGTTACCACTTGGGGGAATTGGGCTTTTATCACCACAAAATAACTATCACTTAAAGGAGTTACGTTGTAGTGCTCAGTGTCACATTCAATTGTGGATTTTCAAGAGGTGATATACGTCTTATACTCGATGGTTGGTTGGTTGAAGAGTATAGAGTACTTAGAGATTCAAATGGGCATGAAGTCTCGGCACCGCTCTTTGTTACATATGTGCAAGTTTAAGTCACGAGTTCGGGGTATTTTACTTCAGGGTCAAATTCATCATATTGGGTTTTCTCCATCAGCTGTTACTACAAAGAGCCTACTGAATGATAATGGGGTTGATCGCATGTTTTGCCAAAAGAGATTATAAAGAGAGAGATTATGACGTATGAACACAACAGTTCATGCCTCGTTCTCCAAAGAAAAGAAAAGTGTACGTGTCAGTGCGCTTTATCTTCTGAAGAAGAGAAATCTTCTCTATTATGACCATTCTCATCAACATGCTTCATACTTTTTCCATGCGCTTCAGTCATCAAGTGAACCGGGCTACCACTGATTGTTTTCTCATTCCACGTGCTCGATTATAATGAAGATGGCGACATCATGTGCTGATTTTGCGGGAGAGAAGTGTGAATAGAACATTCGGATGATTTTCACTTATTTAGTCAAGAATGGCATCTCCGTATGCAATTCTTGAGGGGGAGAAGAAGTGTGAATTTTTGGCATGATTGATTAATATTTGAGAATATATGGTCAAACGGCTCCTAACTCATGTAAGAACCGAGCTTCTTCTTA
Organism: Chrysanthemum seticuspe; assembly: GCA_019973895.1. NCBI lineage: Eukaryota > Viridiplantae > Streptophyta > Magnoliopsida > Asterales > Asteraceae > Chrysanthemum > Chrysanthemum seticuspe. The sequence goes on along the minus strand of BPTQ01000002.1, from coordinate 188,179,242 downwards.
TCGGATCATCTTTACATGGAGTTTCTTCTTAAGAGCCGTTAGTTGACATCTTCACAAGCTGATATGAGGTTATTGACAAAGTGCTTCCGGTTAATGCTTCACGTGCACATCAACATGATGATTCCGAACAACCTTCTGTTCTTTTTGATGTGATTGTTTGCTTGGTGTTACCATTTCGTGTGTTCGTTGCGGCCTGATTGCTGATTTCCTTGATGAACATCTTTCTGTTCTTGTTCGATTGGGAGAGATTTTAGTTAAGGGGATTTGCAAGATGTAAGTTGATTGGGATGCTTTTTTGGTGATGTTCTTGTGTTTTGATGAGTCGAAGATGTTAACTATCTATTCCCCAACTGGACAATCTTGAAGAAGGTCGAGTCTACAGTCGGTTCTACATTTTCTGCTACATGTTAGAAGACTAAAGACGCATTGCATTTTATTATCTGAAGACTTCTTCTTAATCTGAGCATTTATCAAACAGATTGTCGGTTTAGGGGAGAGCACTAATTGGGGGAGTTTGAAATGCCAAATTTAATCCCCAATTAGACTTGCTCACGTTATTCTTCAGCATGTTGATTCTCACAAAGACTTCAAGCGATCTTCTCAACAAATTTCAAGTATTTGGGCATTCAAAGAGTTGCTGATTCTGAAGTATCAAAACCAGAAAGAGGGAAGGAGTCAAGCATCTAAACGCGAGTAAACTTGATGTACTTAATACTTCTAAGAAATTGAAGATATCCCGGGAAGACAAATGTTATTACCGCAGAGAAACTCAAAGTTTGACTCATGGCGAGTAAACTTGATGAACTTAATTCTTCTAAGTGATTGAAGATATCCCGGGAAAACAAATGTCATGACCGCAGAGAAACTCAAGGTTTTACTCATCAAGGCGTTTAGTGTTAGTATTTCAACTACGTGGGGGAAGTGATGTTAGAGAAAGTTTCTAAAGATAAAAGAGGTACACTAGTGTGTGGTAATTTTGATGGTATCGCAATGATCAGGGGAGAGAGAGTGTATACATTGGGGGCGCTCAGCTGTTTCACTTGAGGGCTTAATCAGTGATTCAGAGATATAATCACTTATTCCGGAGTTGACATCCGCAGAGATTGTCATCCGCAGAGATAATCAGTGACTTGGCCTGCTTCTTCAATGTTATCAGTTATTCCTTCCTTGGGTATTGGTATACTTCGGATACTTGAGCTTCATACACGATCATCAGGGAAGAAAAATGTGAACATGGGGAGGTGTTTTCATTCCCCTCATGATGTGTATTCGGGAGAGCTCTTGGGTATTGGTGTACTTCGGGTTCTTGAGCTTCATACACGATCATCCGGGAAGAAAAATGTAAACATGGGAAGGTGTTTTCATTCCCCTCATGATGTGTATTTGGGAGAGTTCTTGAGCATTATACAAAGAGACTGACTGCATCAATTCAACTACGTGGGGGAAGTGGTCTCTTGACAACCTTTTGGGATGGATTGCGTCAGACTTCAGTGGTTATGAAATTTGAGAAGATTATTTATGAGTGGGATGATACGATGTTGTTCTTCTATTGGATGATATAACCCCGAACGATGAATCACGGTGATTATTCTTAAAAGGAGCAGCAAGTTCGATGATAATGGTGTGCTTCCTTGTGCACCTGGCTAAGGGAAGCTTGAAAGAAAGCTTTGAATCTGCTCAGCTAAAGGATTTTCGGTTTGGGGGAAAGCTGCCAAAGTCTCACTTTCAGATGGCTCAATTTCTTTCTTCAATTCAGGAGCCTCGAAAGCTTTGGTGGTGAATGTCTAAGAGATGATGACTTCTATCTTCTACAACGGGGCTGTTCGATATCCTTATCTCGGTACTCGTATCATCATCTTCTTTAACTATATCATCTATTCTATCCTTCTAAATATTTATTCGAAAAACAAAATACAAAAATATAAAACCAACAAAAAGAAATAGAAAAATATAAAACCAACAAAAAGAAAATAGAAAATTATAAAACCTTCAAAAACCCATAAAAAATCAGAAAATTTCAAAAAATACCAAAAATATGTTTTTCTATGACATGTCTTCTGGTATCGATAACATCTACGGTCTTAGAAATGTCATTCAATAATGGCACGGGACCATAGATGAAGTTCGAGCAGGAGGTGTAAATATTCTTTTCTATACATGTCTCAAAATATGGCTTACAGTTATTTCAGACTGTAACCCGTGCTTAAACTATGGCTTGCTATTATTTCAGATAGCAACCCGTTCTTCAAGAAAGGAAAGTGTTGCGCTAAACCTAATTTCAAATATTTCGTGCACTTATCCTAAAAACAAAACAAGGAAAGTATGTCGAAGGACTGCTGTTCCTACACAAATGTTTTTCCGTCTAAAATTCTTCAGAAAAATATTTGGTGTTTTAACAAAATGGTGGTTAATGAGTTGCAAAACCAATCAGTTTCAGAGTTTTTCGTAAAAAATTGAAAACTCAATCAATGACTTTAGCGCTTTTAATCTTTTCAGAAAATAAGTCATTGATTGAGGGGGAGAATGTTTTCAAATCTATATCATCTAACGAGCTTTCTTAATTATCCTACGTGCTTAATTAAAAATGATATTTGCCTGTGTCGAAGGACTAGGAATTTAGGATATGATTGTTAGGTTTAGATGATTAGAGTTTGATTAACACATAAACCCCATACCTTATATGATCTGATTGACATGTTGAATTGACTGTTATTAGTCGATTGTTGTTTGGGTGATGTCGACCACCATAAATTTGTATGTGTGTTCACTAACGTATGCAGGTATATTGGTATAAAAGAATGTTCCCGATCCGGATCCCACAATTGAATATGATTGGATGCCGAAAGGAAAGGGTAACTATATCTTGGGTTGACAAATGAAGAAACGGAGCTTAATTGGACTTCTATTGAGAGTTGGCATAAATTCAACGTAAGAGGTCTCACTGCATCAGCAGATGGTTTTCTTCTAAGTGATTGAAGAAACAGAGCTTAATTTGACCTCAGTTGGCATTCAAAATGCAACGTAAGAAGAAGTCTCACTGCATCAGCAGACGGTTTTTCTTCCAAACCCTACAGCAACAACAACAGAAGCTTCTCAACCACCTAACGTATCTTTGTGCAGGATACCATTTTTAAACAATTTTCTAAATACTTTGATTAAAATTGTTTTGAAAATGGAAAAATATTGTTTTTGAAAATATATTGGACTAATTTTTGAAAATCACCGGACTTCATGTTATCAAAACCTAAGTCACTCAATTATTGACTTCTGTCATGGATTGAGGGGGAGAGTGATTTAAAATAAAATATTTTCAAACGATGTTTCTTCACAAAAGTTCCGTCTTGTACGATAATAAGTGGTGATCTAAATATTTAATGTTATGTCATGGCATGATTTTTTCTTTAGAATCAAGGTCTTTCAAAATGAAATTTGTTTTCTGTTCTTGTTTGATTGTGAAATTGTTTTGTTTTACTTAAAAGATCTCTTAAAAACTATCATACCTCACACTAACAATCTTTAATGTCTTAAAATGGTCCTTATCTGTTATCTTTCAAAATTGAATCTTGCCACGTCTTTCCCCAAATTTTTCTAAATCTCAAATGGTTTGATATTTCTGATCGGGGTAGAGATCGTGATTTAAATCTCAAATCTGTTTTAAATGGAATTGGTTTTATTCCTTTAAAGGCACTCCTGCCTCCATGTGCCAAACGATTTCAATATACATAATGCACATGTTGAGGAGGAGGATTTATCCAAAAACCAGATGAGTATTTAAACAAGGCCACATTTTCTCCCATGGTTTCTAAACCTAATTAAATCACTTGGGATCCAAAATCTCAAAGGGTTTGATATTTTTGATCGGGGGAGAATTTGTGATTTAATTATGAAATTTGATAAAAGGTGATCGTTTTGATTTAATTGTGCACGCTGCTCTCTCATATGTGCTAAAAGCTTTCGAATCTCGAAGCATATATTGAGGGGGAGCATTTTTAAAGAAAAGAAACTATCAAGGTGCAAATGCTTTTATGTTTTAACATAAAGTACCTTGATTGAGTTTTAAATGGTTTCTTAATGGCTTGTGTGATCGTAAATGTGCTTCAAAAGAACTCTTGCCTCTATGTGATAAAATAATTTCAAATATCCTACGCGCATATTGAGGGGGAGAATTTTACCATGAAAATCAAATGGCTTTTTCGTATGAAAATTGTGATCAAAGAAAATATTTCAAAGTCCTCTTGCCTCCTTGTGCTAAACAATTTCTAAATCATACGCACATGTTGAGGGGGAGGTTTTTCTAAATGATCAAAACTATTAAGGTACAAAATGCTTTGATCTCGTATCACAAGTACCTTGATTGGTTTTCCAAATGATTTTTCAATTGGTTTCATGAAGGAAAGAACAATACCAAAAGACCGACCAATTTATTTTATGCATGGAGTTATAAGGATGGTTAGGTTAGGTATTTGTTCCCACGATCCGCCAGAACCAGAGGGATCTTCCCAGGGACAATCCACTAGATAGTGTAGAGTCCTTAGGAATATTGAAAAAAGGAGAAAATGAGAAATGGGAAGAGTGCGGACTGAGACAGAGCTAGTACTGGAATAAACCCAACAAAGTTCTAGTTATGAAGTCTCGGTAAGCACTGAAGGGGTTGAAGAATGAAAAATAAATGAATATGAAAAGGGTGAAAAGAAATAGCCCTCCAATAATTCAACCTTAGGGCAGAAACCGGGTTCAATACATATGCTACTGGTTATTACTAAGGTAACACTAGTATTGAAGACAAGACGTCATGAACCCAGTGACGCACTGCACTAAACTTCTCAAGCCACTCAAGTTCCTCTTAAAAGGGCTTGTTTCATTCTCACGGGGAACCGACATTATCTATCGACTTTCTCTTAGAGATTGTTGATATTGAAGAAGGAGACCCTCTCCCTAGTCTCCGACACAGGAACCAAATGTGCACTATTGAGTCTAGAGCCAAGAGATCATCCACAATATCTCGTTAGGACACTAAATTCTTGAAGACTTGCTTTTTCACACAATGTGGAAAGTAAGTATATATTAAGAGTCCTACGCATTATCCTTGTGGCATTGCCAGAACATCTGAGTGGTATGTAAAAGTATTCACGATGAAGATGGAAATCCTTCTAGAGCCATCATCAAACAAGATCTTGGTGGGTGACATGTGAGATCTTCTCGTAAGATCAAGCTTGTGACAACTGGATAGAAACGATTGGGAGATTCATTCTTGAATCAACCTTGGTCCAGGAATGGAATTGACGAATACTTTTGGAAAAACCGTTCGATGTGCAAACCTTCTTTTCTCTAGCACGTCGAATGTGTATTCATTTCAAATTCAAAAAGTATCTCTGATTGAAAAATACTTTTAGAAAAACCGTTCGATGTGCGAATCTCTTCTTTTCGCTAGCACGTCGAATGTGTACTCATTCTCTAATACAAAAAGTATTTTGATTGAAAATTGATCTTTTTCATAAAACCTTCGTCATATTGCATAATTTTCAAATCATTTTTCATCAATCAGTGAATCTCAATTCGCTGGTTCACTCACTCCGTGTTGTCTTCTTTGAGACGTTCCGGTTTGAGAACAGCTAGAACAGCTGCGAAACCCTGTCAAGGAGATTCTTAGGAATCCTACCTGATCACAGGCAGTACTTGTACTGATCAACGGGGAACCGTGGGCCATGTACCTCAATTCAACAAAAGTGATCAAAGACACTTTTGTGCGCTTTATTGCTAACTGTCGTATGCAGGTACACCCCGACGATTGCAGCTGATCAGAATTGAGAAGTCAATCCAAAGCCGCATGTTCACAGCAACCACACTTAATTGAAGAAATCATGACTGGTGCATATCTACATAACCTGGTTCTGATATTTTTATACTATGCTTCTGCTATGCTGCTGCAAATATCATGAACCAGTAAGGCTTCTGCTACTCTGATGGAAAGATGTCATGATTCAAAAGTGTGAGCATGTCGGTCCGAAAGTCACAACTTCACATGATGGCAACACAATAAAGGGTGATCCAGAGATTTACTGTGGCTGATGATCTCAATGAAAGCTCAAAGATCATCAAAGATGTGGATCAGTTAAAGGCCTCCACTAAAAGTACAAATCAGTGCGGACTTTGAAGAATAACTACTAAAGCACAAAGATTGTTGAAATGAAGAATTGAAGTCTACGAGCTCAAGAACAAAGATAAAATAGAATGCTAGGATTCGAAATGTAAAACATGGGGTGACCTCCCTTAGGGGGAGATTGTTAGGAATTAGAAAATTCCATAGTGAAGAGACGGTCACCCCAAATGTTATCTAGCTTAAGTTAGCTCGTAGACTTGTCATTAGTTACGTTATTTATCAGTTTATTAGTTAGTTATTAGTTTAGTTTAGCGTAGTGCAACACCGTGGAGGAAGGACGGGTCTTTACCCACTATATCCCTGATCCACAGGCCGATAGGAGGTCGTGTATTGTAAGTATAAATACCCCTTCCATCCATGGAAGGGGTGGTGCTTTGAATCTAATATTCCATACTTTGTGTAAACCTCTAGCAAGAACACCCTCTCTCTCTCTACTAACTCTCTAACTATGGCAAACATGTATTTTGATCATCCAAGACCACCCGAATTATCAAACACAATAATATATCGATCCTACAAATTCTTTTCAGCAACAATCAGCAAGCTCCATCTTCTCAGCAACATATGGCAATTTGTACATCAGTTCAGTTTAAGTTTCAGTCTATTCTCATCACTTCCAGGTGTGTAAACTCCTGTGAGAGGTGAATCATTAAAAATTTAATGGATTTTGATGTCTCTTTACCAAAGCCATTAACTCTGGAGTAGCCAAATGTTTAGGTGTGTAAGACCATGGTACATTGATAACCATATAATTTTTAGCAAATCATCAGCTATCAACAGATTTGATTTGTCTTTACCAAAAGCTGTACCCTTTTGGACTAGTTAGTTCTTGCAACCATGGTGAACTAATTACCATATAAATGGTTTTTCCACAGCATTTACCACAAGCCATTTTTCTTGTGGGCTAGCCAACTCTTTACATTTGCTGATATGGTGAGTTGATTACCATACAACTTATTAGCAAGTTGTCAACTATATAACGGATTTGAGATATCTTTACCAGAGCCGTTTGCTCAAGGATTAGCCAGTTCTTTTGAACATGGTGAACTGATAACCTATTGTTATAACCATCTCAAAAACCATTGTTGCTTTTAACTTTTGTTTCAAAATATTCTTTACTTAACAAAAGTTTTTCTTTCAAAAAACATTTACTGGTTTATGCTGCAAGCAGTACTTTGATTAAAGTACTGTTTGTTCCAGCAGTACTTTGAATAAAGTACTTACTTTTCAAAAATTTATACAATTAAAGATCATACCAGTACTTATGCTTCATCATCAGCTATTGTTGTCCATCTGATAAACAACTCAATTACACAAGAGCTGTTTCAGTCTCATTCTCGACCTCCATACCATGATCTAGCATTCTTCTCATAAGATCTGCTGTTAATGGATATCTTCTTTCAGCTAGCATATGAATCATAGTTCCATCTTCCAGTTCCAAAGCATGAACTCCTGATTCTTCAAAAAATCTCCAGCTTGTAATCTCCCAGTTCTCTTGATTTTGCCAGAGTTCATCATTGCTTGTTTCCTCAGTTTCGAAGATAATTGTCATATCTCCTAGTAATACTAAGCCAATTCCACTTGATGGAATATGTTCAAAGTATTCTTGCACTAGTTGGTATAGTTGAAACAAATCTGCTCTATCAATAATATGCAATATATCCCATAATAAATTAAATACTCTGAAACTTTCATCCTCCCTATGAAACATCAAATAGTTTCCATCCTCCTTTGATTCTACTACTTCAAAAGTAGTTATCTTTGTCTTCTTTACTGCAGCATCTTTGGATTTAGGATTCTCAAAGTCGACAACTCTAATGTAATTCCTCAGTTCATCAACTGTATCTGATCTTAGCTCAATCTTCTTTGATTTATGTTCAACTTCAGTTGTCCTTTTTATTTTTAAACTTCTTTTACTGAAATCCTCCTTGTGCTTATCATCCTTAAAATAAATAATACTTTCAACTTGCTTCTGATAAGCTTGTCTAACATTTTCATACAAGTCTTTCATCTCAATGTAATTCAGCTTCTGTAATCCAGTATACCCTTGACCCTTTAGATATGCCATCATGGCATTTATTTCTTTAGCCTTACTCATTGGTCTTCTAGGTAAAACAGCTTCAGGTTCCTTCACTGGTAGAGCAGCTTCAGCATCAAACTTAGCTTGTAATTCCCTAGCAGCTTCTTCATTCTTAGCCACTTCAATGGCTCTTAACTCTGCTAAAGTTATCTTCTTTTTCTTCTTTGTTTCCACCAGTTTACCTTTACCTTTATCTTTTGGATCTAAGACTAGTTGAGAAGCTTGTGGTTGTTCTTCAATAACTCCTGGAATGCTAACACCTCTTGGTCTTGATAAGTTGTGCAATATCTCATCTACAGTTTCATCATCACTTGCAGTGTGCACTACTTTTGGTGTATCAGCTTCCTCTTCTTGTAGAACAGTAGAAGGACCAGCTTCTTCATCAAAATTCAAAGTTCTTGGTGTAATCAGTTCTTGTCTATGAGTTTCTTGAAGACCAGTACTTTGATCAGCAGCACCTTGATCATCAGTACTTTGAACACCAGTTCTTTCAGGATCAGTACTTTGAATGTTAACCTGTACTTCAGTACTTTGAGGTTCATCTTCTTTTTCTTCATAAAATTCAGCATCTTTTTTCAAATTCTCTTGCTCTATATTCCTCCCTAATTGGACAAAAGATTGCTGATGAACCTTTTTGCCTGTAGAAGCCTTCTTAAAATGCTTTCTTTTTTTCTTTTCAGCCTTGACCCATAATCTGTGATGTTTGACTAAAGGCCAGACAGACCTCTTAAGTCTTCGAAACTTGGTCTTCAATTGTGCTATCTGTGCAGCTTGAGCCTCAGTTGTTTTCTTTAATCTTACTAGTTCCCTTGTCAGAACATAATTATCCAGCACTAAGCCTTCAGGGGTATAGCAGCTGCATCTCCTTCAGAGGATGATGAGGGAATAGGGATATCTGGTTCTGACTCAATAGGTGGAGTATCATGGTGAGATGAGGTAAGTGAAACTGCAGTACCTTCATTTACATCAGTACCTTGAGAAGCAGTTCCTTGAGATGCAGTACCTTGAGAAGCAGTACCTTGAGTTGAAGTAGTACCTTCTCTTTCATCATTAGATGCAGCCTCATCTCTAATTGCTTGAACAATCTCCATCATTGAAGTAGTCAATGGAGTGTTCCTTCCAGTAAACAAATCACTCTTCCTAGCCATTAAGGTGAAAATCTTTGCCGGTTGTACCACAACAGGTAATAAACTTGAAGGCTTTGGTACATCTTGAAGTTGTTTATTCAAGTAGAATTGAATAAATCTTGGATACATCAACCATCGTGATCCATGAGAGATGTGAGATAGCATACCATCTAAAATCAGCCTTGAAAAATTGAAGATACGATTTGTAGCCAATCCCACCAAAGCAGATGCTATATTAGAACCAAACTGCTCCCATGAAGTACTTTTAGAACTGATACAATGAAGTAGGACATGAACCAAGTACTTCTAATGTGGACTAAATAAGGGCTTCTTGAATGTCGTTTCTGTTAAAGACCCTTCATATCCTATATCTCTCAACGTATCCCAAAGAAGCTATTTATCAAATGGAATAGCTCCTTCTGCATCATCAAATAATAAGTCTTCACTAATTGATGCTTCAGTAACTTTCACAAGCCTTCCAACAACTTTAGCTTGTATATACGAATCATCATTCTCCATATGAGTCCTAGCAGTTGCCCAAAACTGTTGAATCCAGGGCTCAATGACAGCTGGTTCAACCAAAAGTGCATAACTAATGGGAGACCCCGTGAGAAAATCAATGATGTCATGGAATGGCTTCAGTTTTATCCAAATTTGCAACCATGTTGTGTTTAGAAATGGTGTTTCTGTTTGCCATTGATGGTTGTAAAAGTGATTGATTCGATGAATAAGTAAGTGTGAGAGAGAGAGAAATATGGAAAAGATTGATAAGAATAAAGATGAGAGGGAAAATCGGAAAGTAGTTATTTATAGGTAGGATTTGAAAAATCACAGCCCATAATAACAAAGTTACCGTTATTTGATTTTTACCCCTCTTTTTTACCGTTGGAACAACACGTTGATAAGACAAGCAGTGCTTTCCACGTGTGCAGTACTTTCAGTGCAGTACTTTCATATGACTAAACAGCAATACTTTTCCATCCTCTTCTCTATAATGACAAAAACTCCAAATAGGCATTGTATTGCCTCCCCTTAAGCAAAGCACAGGACTGTCTAACTAACTAACCAGTCCTCCCCTTAAATGTAGCTTAATAATTAATCATTCCAATACTCACCACCAAGTGATTAAATCTTGAAACATCAAATCCTTTAGTCTGTAAATCAGCTACATTGTCATCTGTGTGAACCTTGACAACATTAATAAGCCTATGCTCATAACAATCTTTGATAAAATGATGCCTAATCTGAATGTGCTTGGTCTTGGAGTGATAAACTGGATTCTTCACAATGCAAATTGTACTCTCATTATCAATGTTGATAGGAGTATTCTTGAAGTTGAACCCATAATCCAAGAGTTGATTCTGCATCCACAAGACTTGTCCACAACAGCTTGCAGCAGCCACATATTCTGCTTCAGTAGATGATGTTGCTGCAATAGTTTGCTTCTTACATTGCCATAAGACTAATCTTCTATTCCACTGATGTGCTTCTTCAAGTGTTGCCTTTGCTACTAAACATGTTGCTCTTCCAGAAGAGTGAAGACTCTTCATATCCAGACTGTACACATCATTGTTTCTTGGTACTCTCAGTATTACCAAGTTATCATCAATAAGCTTGAACTCAGGGGAAAGAATGAGACATTCTGTGTCAGTGAATAACACAGGGTGCTTCTTATCACAAATCTGAGAGACTGACAAAAGGTTGAACTTGAGCTCCTTCACATATCTAACATTCTCAAAATCTATGCTCCCTGCCTTAATAGTTCCTTTGCCTGTAATTCTTCCTCCACTAGCATCATTCCCAAATGCAACTCTTCCTCCACAATAGGATCTAAAATCTGACAGAATATCTTTGTCTCCTGTCATGCTTCCAGAGCAACCACTATCCACAATTAGATGATCTTTAAGCTCCTCTTCTGGGTTGCCCTGCACAAAGATAAAAGAGTTAGTTAATTTTAGGAACCCAAGCCATTACTGACTTGTGTTCCCCTTGTGGAGTTACATACTTAAATTCTTTAAGTATGTAATTTCCACTATCTTTAAGCACATGATCAATTATCTTTGGTTGTTCTAAAACTTGTGTTGGTTTTTCAATAAAAATCTCTTTTTCATCCAAGTTTTCTTTATTATTTTCAACAAAAATCTTTGTTTCACTCTCACTTGCTGAAAGTACTGTTTGTTCCCCCATCAGTACTTTCCTTCTTAACCCATTTGATTTTAACTTCTGGTGTAGAGTCCCTTGATCTAGCTACTTTCTTTGAGTTGTAACGCCTTCTAGATTGATAGTAATTAGTTCTCCTAGGGTTCCTATTCCAAAAAGTGTTTGGTGAAAACTGAGCAGTACTTTGAGAAGGTACTGTTTTTGGCTTATCAGTACCTTGAAAAGTGTTTGAAGGTACTGGGGGTTTTGAAAAAGGTCTTCTCTGGTGAGGGTACCTATAGTCTTGTGAGAAGTTGCTATAGTTAACCCTATGAGAATGACTCCAAACTGGTCTAGTTTCCCTTGGTTTTTGGTTGGCAGTTCTGTTCATTGGGAATTTGCTTAGGTATTCTGAGTGAAAGTCACAGTGCTTAATCAAATGATCAGGACTGTAACAAACAAAACACAAATTTTGACCTATAATCCCAAAATTGCTTCCTCTATGTGTATGACCAAACCTATCCTGTCTTTTTGGTGAATGATGAAAACTGTTTTGACCAAAATTATTCCAAAAAGGTTTAGCAGTATGTTGAAAAGGTTTTCTTAAAGGTACTGCTGGACGGCTAGCAGTACTTTGAGAAGAAGGTATTGCTTGACTCTTAACGCTATCATCCTTAGGTTTCTCATCTATTTCTTTTGAGGTTTCAGAACTAGATTGACCATTAAGCTTTTTCCTAAACTCTAAGTTGTCTATTCCAAAACGAGAAACATCTGTCCTAAGTGGTTGAAAACTACCAGTGGGATGAGGGACTGCATGATAACCTTTGTCTTTCTTAAACTCAGGAGGTGTTTGACTAATTGATTCCTCATTACTAGATGTGTATACATAGTTAATGAGTTCATCATCACTAGTTGTTATATCCTCAAAATCAAGGTCATCCTTATCACTAGGTGGGTTTTCTTCTATGTTACTAAAGTCCATTCCAAAACCTAATCCAGTTTTAATGTAAGCTCTTCTTTGTTTTTCAACATAACTAACATGAGAAAGGAAAGATTGTCCCCAAGCAGCAAATCTTTCTAGCAATTCATCTCTTTCCTTAGTTAGTTTCTCAATTTTAGAAATCTTACATCCTAGCTTCCATTCACTTAATTTTAACTGATAATCCTGTTGTTCATACTTTTTTGCCCAAGCCATTTCATTATTTTCATGAGTTATTATTTTTGCTTCCATTGACTCTAAAGTAATTTGATAACCAGCTACCTCAGACCTAGCCCTTCTACAGTTATCTCTTTCAGTCACATAATCATTAAGTACTTTTTGATAAAAGTCATGACACTTAGAGCATACCTCAGAGATAAGGGGTGTACTTGGTGAAGCAGCTACCAAAGCAAGCAGAACAGGTTCATCTTCACTCTCCATGCTCCAATCAAAGCTTCCAAGACCATCTCTAGCTTCCATAGCAGCAGATCCTGGTTCCTCATCAAAAGTTGTGCTCCAATCAAACTCTTCTACTGAGTCTTCCACTGCTACCATACAATAGGTTACTGGTTCATCATCAAACTCAGCACTCCAGTCAACCTCTGATAGATTCTCTTGAGCAACCAAAGCTTTTGTTTCAGTACTAAGAATTTCCTTTAGTTCAAGCTTAGGTTTCTCAGTCATCCTATTTGCCTGATATTTGGCAAACTTGCATTCCCTTGCAAAGTGTCCAGTCTTTTGACAGTTAAAGCATTCAATCTTGGACTTGTCAAAAGTGATACCCTGTTTTGGTTTGAAGTTGATGCCTCTTCCTATTTTCTTCATGAACTTCTTGATCCTTGCAGTGATCATAGCAACTTGCCACCTTATATCAATTTCTTCAAGAGCATCCTCTTCAATTTGTGACAAGTCCTCTTCATAGGTAACAGGTAAAGTAGCTTGCTGAGCAAAGAATGAGCATACAACTTCATCAGAATGGATGGTGTTTGTTGGTGATGATGTGGGGTTGGTTATGGTTGTGATAGAATGGGCAGGATAGACAGTACTTTGAGCAACAGTACTTTGAGTAGGGTAAGCAGTACTTTTAGTGGAAGTACTGCCTCTCTTTTCAGACGACACAAAAGCTATACTGTGAGACTTTGAACTTGTTTGGCCATTCATCTCATGCTCATACACCTTCAGATGGTTGTAGAGATCATCAAAGTCCATAGTGTCCAAACCAGGTTGTCCTTTTATCATAGTTGCAATCACATGCCATGTCGATGGCAAACTCCTTAAGAACTTCAGATTCGCATCTTCAACAGATACCTCTGCCTTGTATAACTCTAGCATGCTGAGGAGATTTTGGAATCTATCATATGCAGCATCAAGACCTTCTCTTTCACCAACAGTGAATGTTTCAAACTGTTGCTTTAACAAATTTCGATGCATCTTCTTGGAAGCATCATTACCTCCAAACCTTGTCTTGAGAGCAGCCTATAGTTGTTTAGCATCCTTAGCATCATGAAACTTGAGTAGGTGACCATCAGGTATAGCAGACAATAGTATGTTGAGAGCCTTCTCTTGATTTCTTATTGTAGCAGCTGGCAAAATGGCCTTAGGTGGTTTAGGTTGTCCAAGAATTTCTATAGGATCTACAACAACTTCATTACCATTGACAATTACATTCCATAGTGCATGGTCTGTAATAGCAATGTACTGCCTCATCTTCATACTCCATAGATCATACTCTCCCTTCTTGATGATTGGTATTCTAAGTGAGGTGATGGATGGGGGTGGTGCAGCTTCAGTCGACATCTTTAGGGTTTGTTGTTAACTAGGTTTTAAGGGTTTCTTCTTAGTCAGAGTTTCCACACAATCTTTGATACCACTTGTTGGATCGATGTACTCTAACCAAACTAACTTATATAGCTTGTTAAGGGTTTAATAACCTCGGATAAATCCTAAGTTACTAACAATTAAACACTGAACTAACTCTATTAAGTATGCGGAATTTACTTAACAAAGCTAAGAAGAATTAACTTTTAACTTCAACGATTTTATTAATACTTAGAACCTGCTTGTTATACAGATTCTTTAACAACTCTAAAACTCTAATATCGTACTCTCTAAAACTCTAAAAACGCATATCTCTAATGCCAACCTAGGGGTCCTTTTATAGGCTTAAGGATAACCCTAGTCGGTTTACAATTACAAACCTTGTACGTCAAGTAATACTATACTAATCTTAGAACATTTTAGAATTACAAGATAATCCTTAACAATTTTGCATATCAGTCCTTTAAACATGCAGTACTTTGATGAATCGAGCAGTACTTTGACTTTATACTTTAGCAGTACTTTGACTTCTTCAGCACTTTGATTCTTCGGTACTTTAATTCTTCAGCACTTTGACTTTCTATATCCCAACAGTGATGAAGCGAGCAATCTTTGGTGTCTTGGCCATGGATTTGGTCATGTATCATTGATTTTGTCCACTTTACCGTGACACGTTAGTAATGACATTTCACCCTTAGCCTCATATTGTTCACCCATATTGCCTTCAAAGATTATTTAGTCCTTAACTATAGTGGTGGAGATTTGTGTAACCACCAAGCTTATGACATAATACATGCTATGAATGTGCTTTCAGTGATCACCCCGAAATTGACACTTAGACTTGATGAGAGAATATGAGTGTTTGTTCCCATTTCGTGAGGTGTTTGGCTTTGATTTATTCTAGCATAAGGAATTTTAAAACTCATATCTTCCAGGTAATGGGGGATATTTTTTTAGAAAATTTTCTAATAAGGTCTACTTGAGGGCAAGTATAGTTCAAGTGGTGGGATATTTGATAACATCAAATAGTCCTGACTTTTTAGTGTCAATTTCTCCCGATTATGCTCATATTTTATGTCATTTATATGGATTTATGCTTGTATTCCTTTATATTTCACTTCCAGGTAAATATGAGCATTGGAGCTTAGAGACGCGGATTTGGAGATTTTCCTAACGGTTTGATCTTAGTATGCTATTTATGAAGAAGCTACGACGTAACTCATATTCTGAATTACGCCGTAGCTAGGATTTTATCACAGAAGACCAACTCAACTACAGTTACGGCGTAACTCTCAACTAAAGTTATGCCGTAATCATCTAGGTCATGAAATGTTTCGCGCCTCCATCAACTACGCCGTAACATTCTCACAAGCATTACAATGTAACAACCTTCTGCTAAGAGGACGTATTAGTTACTGCGTAACTCTCATCAATGCTACGGCAGAGCTGCAACAACGGCGTAACTATTCCTTATGTTATGCCGTAGTCTCCTTAACGAGGCTTCTGTTTTAAAGATAATTAAGTTACGGCATAACTCGCAACTTAAGTTACGCCGTAACTGTGATCGAGCCTATAAATACAAGCCCTAAAATCTTCATTTCACATCATTCACTCACAACTCAAAGGCAGAGAGCGTGAAGAGGGTTCCAAGGGCAGATCACACAGAGCATACGGAGCCATCTCTAAGGGAGGAATCACACCATATCGATAAGCTATAGCGATCACTACTATCTTTTACTTTAATTCATGTCTTCCATTATGTTAAACATTGAATTTATTGTATATTTTAATATGATCGGCTAAGCACCCTTGGTGCTAGTCTAGTTATGATTCCTTGATTGTATTATTTTTGTTTTCATGCTTCTATAAATTGTTTCTAGTGTATGCATGCATAGTTTGATGGTAGTTACCGTAGCTTTGGTAGTTTTGAAGTGCGGTCGTATCTAGTTACTTAGGAAAATTGACCAACTGACCCTAAGTAAGTAGGTAGAGAAGGGGCTGGTAAGAATTGACCAACTGACTACCTTTCCCTCTTGTGAAAATTGACCAAAGGATCACCGTTCGGATGGATGAACTTAAGAAGTTGTTGGAATCACTCCTAAACAGTATTAGCAAGTTATAGTCATTTACATGTAATAGGTTGCGTTATTAAGGCTTTTATGTTTGTAATTAAGTGTTAGGCTTATGTAGAAAGCCCATGAGCCTATGCAAAGGCCCATAAGGCCAAGGAAGGGACTAGATGTGTTGCCCTAGCTCCCTTCCCCTATAAATACATTGTAATCTCTCCTTGGAGAGGTGGTTGTTCACTTTATACATTACGCATAACCTTTCTTCATTATCATACGTGTGATAGTGTTCAACCTTCTCTTCTTCAACTTATTTCTATCATCTACATACTCGTGCTCATTCATTGTGACCTAACAGTGATATCAATCGTGTGACAACTTGTAATTTTAGGTCATTTCTCAAACTTTGAAAATTTCACTATTCATCTCGGGAATTTACTATTCATCATTTTACTATTCATCGTTTTTTAAGTCGATTTGATATTCTGAGAACGTATTTCAAAATTTTACTATTCACGAAACACTATTCATTCCCGGAGAAAAATCACTATTCATGCTTCACTATTCAACATTTAACGTAAACTAGGTTTACGAGTATCAAATTCGCGTAACCGTAAGGGTTTAGCTGCGAATTCATGAAAAATCATTGAGGACATTTCATATAGACTAGAATTAGTCTACATATCAGTAACATCATCATCATATTAGTTCATGCATGATTTTGCATTTTTCATTAAACGTTTATTTTCCTATTGAATAAACGCTATCGCATATTCATTTATTTTAAATATTTGATCCGACACTTCCAAAAATAATCCTAATATATTTTTATACTCATTTTAAGACTATAAAAATTATTTTATTAGTTTACCCGATGTTTTAAATTTATTTTGTACATAAATTGTTATATATATATATTTACGACGGTTTTCGTAAATACTACTCGATAATTATTATTTCACTCAATTCTTGTAAGAAATGTATTTTTATAATTTTTATGACTTTAATATATTTTATTTTGTTCCGTTAAAATTTATTTTTAGCCAACGCTACACTAAATAATTACTTTTACATATCAAATTACATAATATACTTACACAATTATACACTTACTTAATAAAATTCACAACCTTTCTTTTTCTTTTACCTTTGTCGACCAAAAGACAATGACACAACATTTTTACACAAAAATCTTACTTCCTAGCTTTAACACATATACAATCTAGACTTAGATATTTACTACTACCAATTATCATTATCATCTCAACTTAAACATACATACACTTATCTAAGGTGGGAAAAAAATAAAAACTCTCCCAAATCCCTCTCCATATTCGGCCAAGGAAGAAAGAAAGGGAAGGAAGCCAAGATTTTTCAAGATCAAGTTAATTATACACTCTAGTATACTTTCTTTTAAGGGTTTTGCAATAAAAACCTAGGGTATTTAGGAAAAACCTTGTTCCATAAACCTCATCATTATACTAGTAAGCATTTCATGATCATTTTTAATCTTTCATATTCATATTTAAGTTATTTTTATCATGCTTGAAAGAAAACATGCAAGTTACATGTGAATCTATACCACTTTTAATGTTTTTAGTACTTATAATTAGTATATATCATCCTATAATTAATCCCTTGAAACATATCATTTTTGATGATGTTTAGGAACCCATGACACCCTAAGAAGGTGTATGGTAGGTTTAGAATAGATTTGGTGTTGATTTGAAGTGGTTAAAATAAGTATTACGCAAGAAAAATCACTTTCAACAACTATAAAATAGGGTCTGATCATTTTTGCAAAGTCTGGAAATTTCGACAGTTTATAAAATATGTTGGGCTAGATATTCAGAAAATATACTTTAACGAAACCGTGGTCGCTTGAACGGGTTAAAACGGAATTTTAACGAAGAAGTTATGCTATTTTCAAGTTTAACGACGAAAACTATATTTTCCGGAAAAACAGCATGCTGTCCAGATTTTTAAGGGTAAAAAATGAGTCTTAAGCGTTATCTAAATGAGTCGATTTATCAAAAATATATTAGTATACTTTAACACGAAGCTAAGGACATATAAAACGTAGAAAACGGACTTATAACGTCTAAATTACACACGTTTAAATAAGGTTGTCGTAACTATTATTCACAAGTATAAAAACACTTGCACATATATTTTCTAATAGCCAAACTAGTTGTCGCTAGTGACCATGTTGGGAGTCGTTTTTAACATCGATAGAATACTTTTTAGAAAACGATGTCTTCTTGTAAAAGTAAGTTCACCTAGCCTATTTTCCAAAATGTTCAACCGTTCGTCAAACGGAGTTGTAACGAATAAAATACGGTCACTCAAACTTTGCCGAAAACTACCCTTAAACAATATTTTTGGTACAAGTACCCTACTTTACCTATGTTTTTCTCCATGATCGAGACCTCTATGATAAAAATTTAAAAGCTAAGACTTTGAGATAATGTTACAAGCTTTCCAAAACCATTGAGTTCGTTTCTTAACACTCGATATTCACTATTTTATGACTAGCTTTTCGAGGCCATTTAGTCACTTTCATGAATTGTCAAATTATATTGTTTTACGACGAAAAACTATAATTTCTTAATCAATCACTAAATGACTATCGTAGGATATCATTTCAACGTAAATACTTGTAAAGTAATTTATAACTTGACGAGACGTTATAAACTTATTTTTCGACGATAAACTTTATTTTCAAAAATGCACAAGTGGTATGGATATCATATGAGTTGCATGCATAACATAACATCATGACTTATATTAGATCATATCATTCATCATAGGTTGCAGTTAGAGATTGCACCTCATTTCAGTGTATCCACTCTTGTCATCATAAACATTGCATCAGGTGAGTTCATAGCTCCACTTTCTATTACTTAATTGTTTTACAAATTCTTGGGGGAGATACATGCTATATTTTTAATCGAACACAAATGCTTTGAACTGTACATTATATCCAAATTCCTTATTGTCACTAAGTATACTATTGCCATGTTTGAAGTCCCTACATCATGCACCATTAGTCACTTGCGAGTGAGCGCGAATGTTGTGAATAGGCCTATTGGAATTAACACTCCCGTTCTTATTGACCCAGTTAGGGAAAATCGAACGCACTATATTTGAACCATTAAGGTAAATTGGCAAGTTTACCTATTAGGGCTACGATGAAACGATTTCACCAATTTCTATTGGTATGAGGTTTACGCTTTGGTTGTCATGAACTTAGTGAAATAAATGCTGTTTTGTTTTCAACGATGAGTGTGAATCAACGTAATTCACACTACGAATATTGTGTTCAAACGAATTAATTAAACCTATGGATTTCACTCAACCTTTGTGTTGACTGTTTTAAGCATGTTTTATCTCAGGTATTAGCATATCATCATGGCTTGCATGGAGTCGCTGAGTTGACGCGTCTCACATATATTTTATGCACTTAACTATCGTTTGATTGTAACAAACTCATTTTTGGTACTTTGGAAATCTCTTGGGACCAATAATTTGTAAACTCTGATTATTTTATTCAATCAAAGGATGTATTTTCCAAATGACACTTTAGGTCGTTCAATATAATTATAACTGTGATGCTATGACAGTCATCCCCCAGGAATTCCATTCCGCTGCAAAACATGTAATTTGGGGGTGTGACAAATCGCCATTTAGTTGGGTGAAATTAGTTTGTTTTTGAAGTTTTGTCTCGTACGCGTAAAAAGCTCACGTTTCACGTTTTTCATTTGCAAAAAGCTTTCATTTTTTCACTTGTAAACTCAAGATTTTTATGGGTTAAGGTTTATTTAGTGTTAAGGTGTCTGGTTTTTGCAAAAAGTTACAAACTTTACGTGTTTTAGATTGTTTTTAAACTTGTTTTTGGTTCGTACGTTTAGTTTACGCATAAGCCAAAAATTCATCTTAGTACATCAAGTTTCAAAATTTCTTGTTATTTTGGTGATTTTGAAGCTGTTTTATCATTAAAATCAAGTTTACAAAACGTTTTAGTTCTTAAAAATAATTTTGGTGAATTCATTCAAAGTTACGCATAAGGAAACTCTAGCTTTACGCCTAAGCTTCTACGCCTAAGTCAGAAAGTTACGCCTAGCTTGTTACGCGTAAGGAATTTTCGTCAAAGATCTTCAAAGCTGTTGGTAACTCAGTAATTTTCTTGCTTGGATAAGCCTAAAAACCCTTGGACTTGTGGATATATTTTACACTTGGACAAGTGTAAAGGATTTTGGGTAAAACCCTAAGTTTACGCCTAAGCATAAAAGCTTGCGAGTAATACTTTACGCCTAAATTAAATCTTACGCCTAAGGTTTCTTCCATCTAAGCATTTAGTTTACGCCTAAGCTTACGTTTAAGCCTAAAGCTTACGTGTAAGAAGGATTTACGCTTACGCTCTTAGGTTACGCGTAAGTGGACTTTACGCGTAACTTCATCAGTTTATGTCTAAGCTTGTTTGTTTACGACTAAAGGTACTTCAACAACAACATCAAGTTTCATTCGACTACAAAGATCCATCATCTACACAAGTTTCAAAGATGTCTCAACCACCATACTCCAACTACTTTCCTCATGAATATCCTCAATAACAACAACAACTACTACTACAACAATTTCCTCAACAACAATTTCAACAACATCCACAACAAGTTGGAAACTACTTTCCTCCTCACATTGCACAACCACTTCCAGCACAACAATTCCTTCAGCAATACCCACAACAACATCAGTATGCAACATACTTTCAGAATCAGTTTCCACAGATATATGTTATGAATGTCACATCGCAAAAGGAACCCACTTGGTTTGCAAAGATGTGTGAAGCTATAAGTACCCAACAATCCATTCATGAAGCTAGATCCCTTGATAGACCTCCAATGCTCACTCTCGGGAATTATGATCAATGGGTGATGCAGTTTTTTAGGTTACGTGATCTCAAGAAACCACATGGTAAGTTTTTGAAGAAGGTCATCCTTGAAGGTCCTTTTCAAATGCCTACTACAACAGTGCCCGGAGATCCAACTGCTACTCCACCAAGAGATGATGTTACTTCCATTCTCAGAGTAGATCAACTCACTGCTGAACAACTACTTCGCTATGAAGCAGATGAAATGGCAATGCAATATATCCTTTTGGGATTACCCAATCCGATTCTTCGCAGTGTTAATGCTCAGAAAACTGCAAAAGCAATGTGGGATCACATCTATCTTCTAATGGAAGGCACAAAACTCAATCAAGAAGGCATGGAATCAAAACTTTACTTATCATATGAGAACTTCATGATTGAACCAAGGGAATCATTAGAGTCATACTATCATCGGTTTACTGACATCATCAATGACTTGGACATACACATCATCATTATGCCAAGGATTGCAATCAATACAAAGTTCCTTAGCTGTCTTGGTCCTAATTGGGAAAAGTATGTTACATTCATCCGTCAAGCTAAAAACCTTCACCAAGCAAAATACGGGTTTTTGTATGACTACTTGAAGAACCATCAAAAGGAAGTAGACAAAGATAGAGCTCTCCGTGGAGTCACTACAACTTTACCGGATAATCAAACTCTTGCTTTGTTTACTCAAGCTTGTTATCCTCAATTTCCACAGCTGCCAATTGTCTTCACAAATCCACCACAACCAGCCCAGATTATACCATATGATCCTTCACAGCAATCACAAGAAACTCAACTGGTTCCTTACAACAACAACACTGATTCAGCACTCTATAGTGAGACACCAAATGCGGATGCAAAAGCTTTTGATACGTTGAATCAAGGATTTTCGTTAATTGCTCGAGCCTTCAGGAGATTTGCTAACAAATACAACAACCATATTCGTACCTCATCTAACACAAGGAATCAAGCAGATGTTAAGGGAAGGGTTGAGGTTCAGAACCAAGGAAATGGTCGTCAGATGGGTAGTGGTCAAGGATTTAATGCTACTGGAAGGAATAACATGGGTGCTCCACAGCAACGGGTTCAAATGGTTGATCAGGGAAATGTTCAGACTGGGAATAATGGTCTTCGATGCTAAAACTGCAATGAAAAGGGTCATTTGGCGAATTCTTGGCCAAAGCCAAGAACAAGAGGCAGCACTTATCACAAGGAGGCTTTACTCTTGGCTCTCAAGGATGAAGCTGGTGGAACACTTACCAACAAGGAACAAAGCTTCATGGCTAATGCAGATTCTGATGATGACATGGAGGACTTGCAAGCTAACACAGCTGTTATGTTGATGGCTAACATGCAAGAGCTCCACATGAGTGACACAGGCCCAGTATATGACACTAATGACTTGTCTCAGGTACCAGATCCTAACATATGTCTTATACATGATCTGATATCTCCGCCTGCATCTGTATCCGATGAGGCACAAAGTGTTCAACATGAGCCATCTACATCTCATCACGAAGATAATCAAATGGATCCCGTAGTTACATTTGACGATCAAGATGACCTTACGGTTACCTTTGATAATCAAGTTGACTCCCTGATTATATTTGAGGATCTAAATAATGACTATTTTGAGACTCAAGTTGAAAAAACTGTGCCTTCTGATACGCTTACGCAGAGCGTTCGGGGTCAAAGGAACTTCCTTTACGTCGAGAAAGTTTTTCAACACACTAGGCAGTGAACCTAATCATTGTAGTGTAGTATTAGGGTAAGCCACGGGTATTGATATCGTTCTCTAGGGGAATAGGAATGCTAGTAAGAAGTTACTACGCTAAGGTTGGGGTTGAGGAAGATTATTTTTTATCTTTTTTATATTTTTTAGAAAATGGAAAGGTGCGAATCTCGGGGTTTGGATTTGGGGGTTGGTATTTCTACCGATTACTCTACTTATCTATTCTAATTAACTAAGCTAAGGGTAGTCTATGTCTATTGTTGTGTGCTCGTATGATGATTAAAAATGTGTTTACTTCGATTTTATTACTCCCTAGTTATCTCCTATTGATGGTTGAATTGTCACGTCCTTATTTTTAACGCGTTGTGTTTCTAAGGTCGTAGGGTATGCGTTTATCCCTAACTCTTTGAAGCTACCAAAGGTTAATGACTACGAAATCTCTAGGATTCATAAACTTAATACTAAGGTATTCTTTGGATGTTTAGCCTACAATTCCACTAGTAACTGTATGCTAAGGTTCAACAAAGATTAATCAAGCATTAATAACACAACGAATGACCTATCGCAATACTAGGTCAATCACAATTAAGATAAGAGATACCAATCAATATTCAATAACTAGGTTTCATATTATCTAAGCAAACACCCAAGTAAATTAGCCAGACATGGAGAACATGCAAGCATACACACAATCAATTGAAGACATAATTGAATCAATGAAGTAAAACACTTATCTTGATGTAAAATAGGGTATGGAACCCTAAAATACTGTACAAGACAGCCTTGGTTCGGTTTAGGTTTTTACTCCAAAAAACTACCTCTTTAAAACTGAAAAATTCGGATTCTATATATAGTGTTACAAACTACGACGGCGTCACTCTTTAATTGTGACGCCGTCGGGTCGCCGCCATTAGGGTTTCGTCTTGGCCATGTCAACTCCATGACGGCGTCACCTTATGCCCGTGACGCCATCGCCTTTAGTCTCTGACGCCGTCTGGATCCAAATCTAGGCCGTCTGAGCTGCGATGCCCTACTCTTTTAAACCTGATGCCGTCACTTGAAAAATGTCAATTTGCTCTCTGAGTCGTCACAAGATGTGTTGCGACGGCGTCACAAACAAAAACTGACACTGTCCCCTTTCAATTCAGCAGATTGAGTGTCTCGATTCTTGACATTGGCCATTTTCTTCGTATATTTGCGCCTTTTCGTCCAAATAAGTGTCATTCCAGCAATTTGCCTTCAAGAGACCTAAAAAGTGAAAAGGAACGAAATTAAGTAATAACTGATACAAAAGTGATCAATTAAGGGCTTAAATGACCCCTAAAAAAGGTACCTTTTAAATCCTTATCAAATATCCCTACACTTGGTATTTGCTTGTCCTCAAGAAAATGTGCTTTTAGCCAATTGATTTATAAGTTAGGGGTCATGAAGCATTAGTTTAGAACAATTCACAACACATATAAGCCCCGCAAAAGTCATAACAAGCACGGAAATTACATACTAGCACCTCATATGGGGTGTTTGGATACTCACATCTCTCGGGTGTATATGAAATATAACAAGTTGGAAATGGAAGATAAGCACTCATTAACCGGTCATAGTACATAGATTACCATAGGCTTGAGACTAGATGAAACCTCCATCGCTTTGGCGTAAGCACCTAGGAAAAACTATCCAAGAGGTCTTTTAAAGGGTTGTAACGTTAGGCTTACGGTAGGGAAACAAAGGGTTTGGTGGGATAGGCGATTTAGTGGTGGCAAGTCAAAAATCTTTATGTTACAAGCATGCGAAGAATGGCGTTGCTAAGCCAAGACTCGACACTCTAAACTCTAGATAAATTGAAATAAACAAACACAAATTTAACGATAGATGTAGGATGGTAGCCCGTAAGTTTTTTTTTTTCTTTTTTTTTCATACACTTTTACTCTACCATCCTCTACGATAACATCAAAATGATAGAGATTTATAGGCACATCCCTACACTTGAGTTTTTATTACGCTAACACTAATTTGACCCGAATTGAAAAGATCAAAACACTTGGAGTACATTATTATGCAAATAAAGGGAATTTGAATTTAACGTTCCCTTCCCGTCATTTCATAAAATTTAACTTTTCCCATGAGTCCCAATCGTCCTAAATCTGTGTACAAAGGATATGACTCGACTTAGCAACTTATGCAAGCAACTAGATAATTGAACTAAGGGTTTAGTGTGATAACAATAGTGCACTAAAAGTGAGTGCATACAAGGTAGGCTAAGGCGATTTGGGTGTACATTTGGGGGTGGATTGTAAACAATGCTCTTCATTGATATTCTGGAAAACCGAAACATCACGAGAACCGCAAAAATGATAGGCTCTGAGGGGTTAACTAGGGGTATCGTGTACTAAAGATGAGTAAAATGCAAGGGTGTGGAGGAATTACTCAACTTATGTGTAAGAAGTAATTATATTACGGGTATCAAACAAGGGTTATCCTAATGCCTCTTATCATTTAGTTATTCCTAACTACACAAGTGTAGTCTTACTAGCGATCTCGGAATGCATCACAAAACAAGTTCTAGAATCTATTATACTACCGGTTCACACTATAAGCATTAAAGATGAATGCCTTAATTCCTACAAATCTATGGGCGATCCTCACATTTTGGGTGGAATTTAAGTGGTAAAGGGTTTTTGTGCTAGTCATATAATTTCCTATCCATGAGACGCTTTATTAAGACTAATGGCCCACTCCTATATGTTATGAAAAATTTTAAATTTGGTGCCAAAATTATCCTAACCGATATTTCTCATGGTTTATTACACAAATGAAATTGGACAAGGCAAATAATCAAGGATAAGCATAGTTTCAAAGTTCCCGTTTTATTTTCCCTCCCTACACTTAAATTGAACATTGTCCCCAATGTTCCCTGAAAGTATCAAAGTTATGATAATGGAAGGTAATTAAAAACGAAAGAAACTAGTACTCCCCTGATTAGCTCGATAGGATCCGTGTGAAGTGGTGGTTATATCTTTCTTCAAGAAAAATGTTTGCGTGAAAAGCTCCTTCTCATCTTATGTATCTTCTTCTTGATAAATTAAACCTGCACACTTGAAGAAAACAAACGAAACCTTCGCGTAAAATCGGCGGTAACAAAATATATATGAGTCTATTAAACTAGGATATAATGCTTGTGGAATGGATATTTACAGATTTTCTGGAAAATTAAGACCTGGAAAATTCCAAAAATTTATAAGTAGCTCAGAAAACGAGAAAAAGTAATAAGCTGTTTCAGCTCCTCCTGACGCCGTCAGGTTGCGATCCTGACGCCGTCAGGTTATCCTGACAGAAACTGGTCTGCGATTTTATGGAAAAAAAATTCTGGAAAATTTATATCTTTAGAATCTGGAAAAATTCATGCAAAACATCCATTATGACTCGATACAAGCATTTGACTCACACATATATATCTTTTCAATAATCGTAATTCTCATGTTCACGTTCTTTTAAAAACGTGTGTAATCTTCCCTACACTTATCCCTTTTGTAAAATACCTTTATATGTAATTAAGACAAGGTCAAAGACAAAATAAAGCATTTTCACAAATTCAAACATGAGAACATACAATAATGAAAAGATATATGACACACAAATAAAAATGAAAAACAAATACAAATGGGTTGCCTCCCAAGAAGCGCTTGTTTTTGTTCGAGTCACGAGCTTGACTCTACCCTTATTTAACGGATAAAGGAGAAGTTTTTTCTACACTTAAGCTTAAGTGCGGATGATAGTAGCGATACACACCCTTAGGGTGGAAATTTGCTACGTGAGGAGAGGGTGATGGGTGATTTATATGCTCAAAGGAGTGTGCTCCATTCATTATAACCTTACCTAATTCTATTGGTGTAGCGGGTGAATCAAATCTCTCTCCTAAAAATGGATCATCTTCTATCAACTTCAAAAGATTCTTAGTTAAGGATCCATCTTGACCTAATAAACCCGGTTTAAACCCATAATATTTCTTGTTATCAACCATGAATGGGTGATATAAGTGTGTAAGGTCATGAGTTACTCCTATATTAGCTTCCACTCTACATGGCCTAGAGTCTACCACCTTTACCAAGCAACTACCCGGACTATCTATTTTGATGGGTGGATTGGGGCCTAATTCAATTCCAAGATTCACATCTAAAGACGGAAAATTGGGTAAGGTTTTTGGTTGAGGCTCCGGTTCATCAAAATCAGGAACTTTCCTAGGACTAAGAGAGAGGTCATGACAACAAGCCTCTAAACCTACATTCTCTAGTGGCGTTTGGTCCAAAGGTTCTATATCAATCAGGGTTCCTATAGTCTCTTCTACTTCTTCATGGTAAGTTATAGGCGATGTGTGTTCCTCAAGTGATGGTAGGGCTTGTGGGCTTGAAGTTTCCACCTCATTTTTCATTATATCTAGATCTCCTAAATATTCATCATGTATTTTAGTATGATCTAACCCAAATACACTCCTAAGTATTTCAAATCCTTCTTTAGCCATTTCAAATTCTTGGTCCGATTCATAAGAATCATTCTCAAAAATTTGATCACTATGTTCTATTTGCCTAAAGGATTCCTCACGCGTGTCATATGTTTTGGTGAAATCTATCCCACGCATGCTACTAGGTAGTTCAACTATAACCATCTCACAATCTTGTCCGGGTTTAGGTTCCATGTTCTTAAAAACTAGGTCTTTTTTATCATGATGCCTATGGTTGGATAAATCCTCCTTATCCATTTCCTCAAGTTGTGACAACTGATGGTTTATGCTTAGGAGGATTTTCTAAAAATTTTTCCAGAGGATCTCACTAAAAGGAGTTGATTCTAACAATGATCGTTGAATAGAAGCCACACAAGCACAAAATTTATCAAATCCATCCAACCTTACACCCGTATCCTTTTGGATATCTCTAAGATCACTCACAAATTCATTAGAACAATAAAAAGCAATCCAATCTGCGAAATTCAATTGTTCCTCATTTGTTAATATTCAAATGCAACTTCACTTGACATAGCGACAAATGAAAAGGGTTTTACGAACACAAACACAAAGAAGGGGGATAGACTACAAGGAAGCTAAAAATGGGAAAAAAGCTTACTTGATAGGAATCAAGCAAGGAAACCTAAACGATGTGGACTCCTAACTAGCTATTCTATTCCCCGGCAGCGGCGCCAAAAACTTGATACGCTTACGCAGCGCGTTCAGGGTCAAAGGAACTTCCTTTTCGTCGAGCAAGTTTTTCAACAACCTAGGCAGTGAACCTAATCATTGTAGTGTAGTATTAGGGTAAGCCACGGGTATTGATATCATTCTCTAGGGGAATATGAATGCTAGTAAGAAGTTACTACACTAAGGTTGGGGTTGAGGAAGATTATTTTTTATCTTTTTTATATTTTTTAGAAAATGGAAAGGTACGAATCTCGAGGTTTGGATTTGGGGTTGGTATTTCTACCGATTACTCTACTTATCTATTCTAATTAACTAAGCTAAGGGTAGTCTATGTCTATTGTTGTGTGCTCGTATGATGATTAAAAATGTGTTTACATAGATTTTATTACTCTCTAGTTATCTCCTAATGATGGTTGAATTGTCACACCCTTATTCTTAACGCGTTGTGTTTCTAAGGTCGTAGGGTATGCGTTTATCCCTAACTCTTTGAAGCTACCAATGGTTAATGACTACAAAATCTCTAGGATTCATAAACTTAATGTTGGGAATTATACGTTTGAGTTGATTATGACAAAATATGAAAGATGAAGGACTTATGAAGACAATTGATGAAGAAAGAAAGACAAGGGACTTACTTGTTAAAGAAGACTTTATTATTTAGTCCCTAGTAGTCAATTGTAACCCTAGACTCTCTAGTATAAAGAGAGGCAGGGAATTAGATTTATTGTGTGTCAAGATGTAAACACCAAAGGTGTGTGTGTGTGTAACCTAGAGGTAGTGTATAAACGCCTAGGGTTGGTTAGTTATTTAGTTAATTGATTAGTAAAGGTGATGATGACGAAGAACTTTGTTAATAATAACAAACGATGTTTTCTTATTCCGCTGTGCATTATAATTGTTGTTATTATTATCCCCTAGAGCTCATAAACGATCTTATCAATTGGTATCAGAGCGGGGAGCTCGTTACCTAGGGATTCGCAAGGTTTTATTGGTCGAAGAATGGCGAAAGATTGAAAAAATTCGAGTCTGAAAATTTTCGTATATGTTTATGCAGCACTGTTTTGAAACGATCATAACTTCTTCGTTAACCGTTGGATCTTGATGAAATTTTAGGTGGATGTTCTCTATATGACAATCTAACTTTCCACCAGAGGGATTGTCGATTTGAGTTTTTATGTGAAAGTTACAGGTTGTCAAAGTTGGCTGCAGACAAAGGTTTTCAAAGACGAATTTTAGAGTTTGTTCTTGGACGATTTGATTTCTTGACCAGTTGCTGCTACTGTGATCAGATATTAAACCCTAGTAGATGAGGTATATTTGTATTACTGTTGTTTTCAAGCGTATGACATTCGATCTTGATAATGTGGGATTTATTCAATGCGTATAAAATCATGGTGGTAATAATAAATCCCTCACTTGATGGTAGTATATTGCTGTGAAAATTAAAAGGGTTTAATTAATGCGTGGGTGGTCTTCAAGAAATCTCATTGGTTATCATTGAAATGAACTGAAGATACCTCGTACTGTATTTATGTATTGGTGGTGCTTAAGGGAAATTCTTATTGATCGAATTGATGCTGTTGGTTAAGGGATGCATCGAATTGATAGAACTGATGCTGCTCGTATAACACTTGTGCTGCTACGTCAAGTTTATTCTGCTTGTTAAAGTTGGAGTTGTTCGTTACCACTGCTACGTTACTATAGTTACCACTGCTTTCAAAGTTTATGATGCTTGGTCGATTTGGTTTAAAGACGTTTATGCTGAATGGTTGTAGTTGGTGCATGATATTTGTATTTAAGGGTTTTGATGGAGCACTAAGGAGTTGTAAGTATATATATTTGCATGAGCATGTTGATATTTTAATCAGTACTTTCAAAGAGTTCACATGGGTCGGTTTGGCAGGGATAAGATTACTTATGTACACCGACATGTTTGCTTTGGATTTAATCAATTGTTATGTTTTGGATTGATACTAGCCATGAATTCTTTAAATAATGTCATGCTAAGATATGTACTGCTGGTCCCAAATTCTGTATTGACAAGGGTTTTTGATGGAGCTATAAAGGGTAATCATTGGTTGAGTGCTTATAACCTCGTACAGATTGGTGCTTTTAATTCATGATCATATGCTGACATAAAACGGTCGGTGCTTGTAATGATTTGGATGTTGATTGGTTATTGCTTGGAGATGAGTAGATGATATATGATATATCAAGGTGCACGTGGTTATGATATATCGGATATATTGGGTATGTCATGTGCT
Source organism: Chrysanthemum seticuspe (assembly GCA_019973895.1). Lineage (NCBI taxonomy): Eukaryota > Viridiplantae > Streptophyta > Magnoliopsida > Asterales > Asteraceae > Chrysanthemum > Chrysanthemum seticuspe. Next base: position 188,148,774 of record BPTQ01000002.1, on the reverse strand, counting down.
TTTATTACTGGCCTATGATTGGTGTGCAAGCAAGGTATGTACGAGAAGAAAAAGAAATATTTAAGTTGCTATGCATGATAGATTGTGATTGGCTGAAAGGAGCATGACAAAGTTGACCACTTGCATATGGAGATTATGCCTTTCGTATAAGGTTTTGCTACTTTGTCTTTGGAATTGATATTATTAGAGTATTTTATGTTGTTTAAGAATGAAGGCAACATGATTTATGTTTATGAGTTTTGGATTTGGTTTCGGCTTTGTTATTCGACACACATAACAAGATTGCTGATTTTTGGTTATTGGGCAAGAACATGGTGATTGTGTTCTCGGATAAAGTTTAAAGTTTGATTTTTGGCGACACACACATACGAGATTGTTATACACACACAAAAGGAAGTTGAGCATGGTGAATATTTGAGTTTATCATATAACACACAGGTTTTGGTGATTGGATATTGGATAGAATATGGTTATTAATTTGAGGGGAAGTCGATAATCTTAGTTTGGTATGAAGTTGTCGACACACATACTTTGACAGATTTGGATTTTTAGTTGTCGGACAACACACGTATGATGTTTTGGATTTTGAGTTTTTGGTTGTGACCTGATGTTTATGAATCAGGTTCAAGATAAAGAACTATTCTTCGTGTTACTAATGCTTGGTCACAAATGCTATTGTAGTCATCTTTATTAGTATTTTGGGTGGTACTATGTTCTTCATGGCAGGAACTACAACGTATTTGTGATCATGGTGGTTAGTTATTCGACAAGTTCTTATGGTTATTTACATGCATCATTCGAGGGGAAGGTTTTTACTACTACTTGTTAGTACTTGTACTATTGGTTCAAATTTCTATTGCCTTAATTTCATTTTTAGTTGCGGAAAACTTCATGGAGGGTATCTTGAGGCATTAGAAGGATGGATTAGTCGTATGATATTGGTTCGTGGTGGTTGGAATCAAAGTTGCTTCTACTTAGCTTCTCCTAGTGGATTATGACAAAAAGGGGAAGAAAGGCGACAAAGACGGTTTTGCAACTTGAAGATTCTTGGTGATTGCATGTTTAAGGGGAAGTTCTTATCTTTCATGACATATTAACTTTAGAGGAAGTTTGTGCTTATTTGGTTTTGTCATTATCAACTAGGGGAAGATTGTTAGGAATTATATTTGAGTTGATTATGACAAAATATGAAAGATGAAGGACTTATGAAGACAATTGATGAAGAAAGAAAGACAAGGGACTTACTTGTTAAAGAAGACTTTATTATTTAGTCCCTAGTAGTCAATTGTAACCCTAGACTCTCTAGTATAAAGAGAGGCAGGGAATTAGATTTATTGTGTGTCAAGATGTGAACACCAAAGGTGTGTGTGTGTGTAACCTAGGCGTAGTGTATAAATGCCTAGGGTTGGTTAGTTATTTAGTTAGTCGATTAGTAAAGGTGATGATGACGAAGAACTTTGTTAATAATAACAAACGATGTTTTCTTATTCCGCTGTGCATTATAATCATTGTTATTATTATCCCCTAAAGCTCATAAACGATCTTATCAGGGTTTCACATGGTGGTCGAGAAGTCGAGGTGACTAATCGATAGACACACAATGGTAGGCTATTTGGGTGATAATCCTATAATATTTCCTTCTAAAACTAAAAAGTCCAAATACATCGAGCTAACTCAACATACCTCGTCTATGGTCTCGAAATGATGCAAAGGCCAAGTTCTAAAGTTTACAAGCTACCAGCACACTCATAATTTGGTGGATTTGGGGTAAAATAATGGAAACGGATAAGGCTAATCTCACCATATAATATCAAGGGTTGTATGTGCTCGGCTAAGGTCTAATCTAGTTAGGTTAAGAAAAACATGTCAAAATTTTAAAAATGGCATAATTTTTCAAAATAAACTAGAAAAACGAGGGCAAAATAATGTTCAAGAGATAATTCTACTCCCGTCCCCCCACTTGAATTGTACAAAGTCCCTTTTGTACTAAGCATTAAATAAAGGTGAAGAGAAAAGTATAATTAGAGCGAGAACTTCCCTGAAATTTGCTCCAAAAAGAAAGAAGGCCCACGAAAGAGACGTGCCTTCGTATAAGCATCATGAACAAACTTCAATCCCTGAAATCACACTACCGACAAGCATAATTCTAAAAAAAAAAAAAAAAAAAAAAAAACAAAAAAAAAACAAAAAAAAAACAAAACCTAACTTACTTTCGTAGGAATCACGGTTGCATTTAGCATATGCAACAAGCCTTTTAAACCACTTGGTGTCCCAAGTGGACGAGTGAAGTCTCATGAGGGTTTACAGGGAACACACCCACAAAGTTCACTTAAAATACTAATACAAGGTTATTGTGTTTTAAAATGAAAGGATTAAAGCAGAGGAAGGTTACGTCGTAACTCTTTTGAGGGAGTTACGCCGTAACTAGCAAAACCTGGCATAAGCTGCAAAGCGAGTGGTTACGGCGTAACCACAGAGATGGTATTACGCCGTAATTAGTAATGCGTCAGGAATTCTGCTGCAAAAAGTTGGTTACGGCGTAATCACATAGATGAGTTACGCCGTAACTCTGGTCAGATCAGCAAACTGCAGCAGCAATTACTTCCTCATTTCCTGCAAAAATGTTTAGAAAACACAAAACCCTACAAAAATGGAAATAAAACAAAAGAAATGGATAATTCGGGTTGTCTCCCGAACGAGCACTTTTCTTTATTTACGAGTCTTTAAGTTAGACTCAGAGCCGCGAGGCTTCTATGGGGGCCTTTTGTTGAAACAAACAAAGACCTTGATAGATCTTGAGCTCGTGGATCGTTATATATGCCTATGTAATCACAAGCACAATAAAAGACAATCTCTACTACTAATGTTTATCAGTGGAATATAAACACAAGTAACAAATAACTAAGAACTTCTTGATCCTCTATGGATCTTTTTATTAACTAAAACTGAATTTTCCAATCGGTACATAACTCTTTCTAATGTGTTCCTTTTATAGACAAGGAACCCTAAACAATATCGCTAAACCCGTTTCCCAAGAAACGTATAATCATAAAACTAAATAAGATATACACAATCACTTCCTAATAAAGCTCATGTATATCCACACTAAATAAACTAAACACGTAATAAATACTTCCGCAGAAACAAACTAATAACTATTATACTTCAGTAGATTATGTCTTCGGCAGAATCCACTTCTCTTCAGTAGAAACACTTCGGCATTAAGTTCAGCATAATCCAGACTTCACATAATTCCCAACAATCCTCCCCTAAACTGGAATTTGACTTGTTAAGTTCCAGTTTCTTGATAGATCTAACAGCACCAGAGGATTGGACACGAACAACAGCAACAGCAAAGAATCCAAAGAAGAACATCTCTATGATAAAGAAACTCTGAAACACCATATCTTTGCAGCAACAAATGATAATAGATACATCAAAACAGATTAGTTTCATTCTATTCTCATCACATCCAGGTGTATAAACTCCTGTGAGAGGTGAATCATTGAAAATAAATGGATTTGATGTCGCTTTACCAATAGCCATCACTACTGGAGTAGCCATATGTTTAAGTTCGTAAACTATGGTACACTGATAACCATCTGATTTATTGGCAAACCAGCAACCATATAAACGGATTTGAAATGTCTTTACCTGTAGCCGTTTGCTCAGGACTAGTCAATTCTTAGAATTGGTGAATTGAGAACCAAATATGAAATGCCACTGCCTTTACCACAAGCCATATACATGTGGGCTAGCCAATTCTTGGATTCCAAAAAGGAATAAACCATGGTGAATTGAAAACCATACAACACTCAGCAATAAAGCATAGGTGGTTGCATACCCTATGATTTTTAGCAAACCATTACAGCTATCAACAGATTTGATGTGTCTTTACCAAAGCTGTACCCTTTGGACTAGCTAACTCTTTAATATACACAAGGTATATCTGGTGAGTCAATAACCAAGAAAAAGTATACAACAAACCTACAATAAAAGTTAGATAAAACCAAAAACAATTTTTTTTTTTTTTTTTTTTAACTAATAAAGAAAAGAAAATAAATATTACAAAAGAACCAGAGAATTACAAGCAAGATGAACCTTGTTCTGAAAGAAGCTGATTTTTAATCAAACCAACACATTGAGTAGCATGAAGGTCATCATTGCCAACCGGATTAGGAGGCACTTCCAACTTGTGTCTCAGCAACCTTTCCATAAAAGTAACAGATAAAGGATAAAGCTTATCTGACAGCATACACAAAATCATCCCACATGTAGTCTGAACTACATGAACACAAGGCAAAGGATAAAACCTCCAACTCTCAATCTCCCACTTATGAGAATTCTTCCAAATAGAATACCCTTTACCATTTGGAGAATGAGAATCAAACATAACCTGAAGATCACCCAACAGATATAAACCAGAACCAGTTGCTGAATGAAACTTATAATACTGAATGACATGATCATACAGCATTTTCAAATCATGTCTATTCACTAAATGAAGAATGTCCTTCAAGAAGTTGAACTCAAGAACAGTATTATCCAGCCTGTAAACACTATTAAGCTTTCCTGCTTTCCAATCAACCAAGACCACATGATTTCCTTCAGGAAAAACTTCAACAGATCCAGCTTCAATAAAGATAGATTCATCAGCCTTGAGATCTAAATCAGAATACCGTGAAGCATGTTTCTTAGCCAATCTGTCAGAACTTCTTGTACACAAGCTCTGCTGCTCCATATCAACAAGATTATCAGTATGAATCTGTAGATCATTGTCCTGACTCATAGGATCACTTATATCCATACTAGACAACACATCAGAAGAAACCAAAGATGTTTCAGCAGAAACAATCACATCAGTAGAAGGAGTAGCATCAGAAGGTATTTCAGAAGTAACAACTGGAGAGATCACCAAAGGCAAAACAGTATCAAAATTATCCACTATTTCAACTGTTTTCTGTCTCTTAGCTTGAGGAACATCAGACAGTGAAGCATTGCTTTCCAATTGAGAAGAAGAAGTTGAACCAGAAGAGGAAAACTTCATAACCAGATTATATTGTCTAATCAATGCATCATCAGACAAAGTATTGATTTGCTTCATTGACATACCAGAATTATAAATAGCAGAATTCTTCACAACTCTTCGCATATAATTCCTCTTCTGAGCAACAGTCATAGGTTTTTCTCTTTTGGCTTTATTTCTTTGATCAATAAGAGCTCTTCTCTTTGCAGCAGATTCTCGCTTCCTTTGATTACCAAGTTCCACCATTTTATCCACAAAATTCTCATCATTAAAAGATTCTCCTAATATAAGTCTTGCCAGATTTGGATCAGATGCACCTTGAGAAATATAACCATCCCATTGATCATCAGTAATCGTAGGGAGTAATGCATCAAGCTCTAATTGCCTTTCAGGAGACAAATTAGAAGCATACTGATCTTGAAGAAATTTAGCCACAATACGACTCTTCTGCATATTTTCATAATCTGCAAACAATCTAGCCTGAGCTTGATTTTGTTCTTCAGTCACTATTCCTGAATTCAGCATATCATCAATCACAGGATCTTGTACTTTCTCAGAAGATGTCTCAGTAGAATCAATTTCAGCAAAACCAATGTGAGCTTCAGAAGGAACAACCAAACCCACATCAGAGGAAACAGGTTGAGACAATTCCTCAACAGGTGTAGAGAAAACTTCAGATGAAGCATTCAACTTATACATTCTCCCAGCAATAAAAACCTCTTCGTCATCTGCTGAAGGTGAAACATTTGGTTGTTCTTGTATAGACGAAGTTTGACCATGATCAGAAGCAACCTCCTCAACTATAACATCAGCAGATGCATCAACCATTTGTGGCTCCTTTGAAGTGTCAGCAGATACCTTATTCAAATATTGTCTTCTTCTTTTGCTAGCATATAGAATAGGCTCCTTGCTAGGCTTCTTGCTTCGTGAAGATTTAGTAATAGGAGAAGAAACATCAGATGTAAGTGCTACATCAGCCAATATTCCAAGGGATGCATGAATATTCTCTTCATCCTCCTCCTCAGAGGAAACCAAACTTCTCTTTTTACCCCTCTGACTCAGCAATTCCTCCAAGTTCTCAACTTTAGTTTCCAATTTCACAATCTTATTACCAAGAATAGACTTGGTTTCAGCAAGTTCTTTCTTAAGACCATTCACCTCACCTGTAAGCTTGTTCATCAGATCATATAATGAGGTAAGTGTAATAGGATCCTCATCTGTATCAACTGATTGCTCAGTTGGAAGTGGAACTTCATTAGCCTGTTCAGGAGTAACATTAACCTGATCAACATTAGAACAATCTTCACCAAATGGAATCCTAATAGGACTAGGTGTAGACAATCTATCAATATCAACCTGATCTTCATCAATATTAACCTGAACCTCATGAATATTATCCTGATCTTCATCCATATTAACCTGAACCTCATCAATATTATCCTGATCTTCATCAATAGAAACTTGTGTAGGTGCTTGACTAGGACATGTTCTAGGTGAAGGCATAGATACCACAGCAACAACAGAAGGACCCTCATCACCATCTACTGAAAGATTTCCATCAGTAGGATTGGAAGAAGGTAAAACAACATTATCCTCATCAGTAGGTTCATTCTCCTGAGGCAACATGGCAGCTAACAAAGGAAAATGTGTCCCTTCAAATTTAGTTCTCATCGTGGCAAATAACTTAGGAGTCAAAACACTTATGGGATGAAAAGCTTGGGTTTGTATAGAAACATTCAATATCATCTGTAAGAACCTAGGGTACATCAAAAACTTACCCTTTTTCCTAGTTATATTTTCTACCATATTATCAAAGATAAACTTAGAAAAGTTATAAGTCAAACCCTTAGATAAACAAACAATACCACATCCCATTTGTGTTGAGAATTGATCCCATCCTCCAGACTTATTGCTCATACACTGGAGCAAAGTATGAACCAAGAACCTCCACATAGGACAAAGCTTATTTTTCAACCACATATTTGTCCTCGTACTTTGATATCCAATTGCTCTAAGCCCTTCAAGTACCATCGTAGAATCAGAATGATAAACTCCATTCTCATCATCCAAGTGAAGTTGTCTTCTGATCAGTTCCTCTGTCACCACATACTCTTGTCCATCAACACTTGCAACTATCTCAGTATCACTTCTCTTTTCTGCCGACGCCCAAAATTGAGTAACCAAGGATTCATATATAGCATTTGGAGAATGCGTTAATGCAAAATGAATCTTTGATCTTTGTAAGAATGAAATCATCGGCCTATACAGCTCATCTCCTCGAGCAGTTCCAAGAAAAGCAACCTTATTATGATCATGTTTAAATTGAAGCGCCATGAAAGATTTTGAAGATTAGGGTTACGATTTTGCACAAAAGGAAGTGTTTTTAATGAGAGTAATAATCGAATCACTTAATGTGGAGCGAAAATATGCCGGTAGAGAATAAATAGAAATTTCCCAATTTTGGTCAAAGGTGACCGAAGATGACGTGGATTTCTACTTTTACTCGCATTCACTTATAACTTCGGTAGAAACGGAAACCATTCTGTTGAAGTAGAACAATCAGCAGAAACAGAATACTTCTCCAAGAAGTTTCAGTAAATATCTTTTTACTGTTTCACCCACACACATTAATTCTCTTACCACTTGAACCCGTCTATAAAACAATCCCAATGCACATAGACTTCTTCATCAAAAAAAATCCCCAAATAATATTTCAAACCCTAATTCCACCAATACTCCAAAATTAGCCATAATAAACCATGAGTTCCAAACCTGAGATCATAGATCTCACAGCAACATCCTCAACATCATCATCATCTAGTGAAGATACCAATCCATGGTTTCACTATTTTCCAAAACCATATCCACGACCAAAGAAGTCACCTTTTCTCTCCTCATCAGAAGATGAAAGTGTTGAGAAACCAAGTGAATCTGCTGATGATTCTGATGACTCCTATAAGGAGGGAACATCTTACTCCCAACCCCCAGCACCTAGGGCTCAACGAAGGCCACGAGCCAAAAATCCACCACTTCCTATGGGTAGAAAGGTGGTGCTTGGTCTCTTGGCATCATGTTTTGGTGCATCATCACATATCGTATCGAGGAACGGAAAAAGGAAAATGATGTAAGTTGTTGTATGATGGAAAGAGCAGATGATGCACAAATGAAAATCTTTCCTTCTCATCTCTCTACCACAATCAGCTTCAGCTTCTTCGTTTTCATCAATCCATCCTCTCCATTTTGATCCTTAGCATCTTCATCAAATAAATCTTGCAGCACCAGTCATTGAGAAAGAACAAATGGGTGGTTATGCAGGACTTCACAGATGCATATCCAGCAATTAGTGTGAAAGATGTGAGCAGTCATACTCATCGTGCTCATCTTCACTGCAATTTAGATGTTGGAATGGATGATATGTAATAGATTAGGACTAGTTGATCATGTAGATGCATTTGATGTTGCTAGTACTCTGTAAGCTGTAAGATGTAAACTGTTTCTTGAATGAATGAATGATCTATTTGCTTCTGTACTTCTTTAGAATGAAACATATAACTTCAGTACATCAACTTCAGAGGAAACAAATAACTCACTTCAGCACTTTGAATTCAGTAGAAACAAGCTTAAGCTTTCATGACCATATCTCAACTGATCAGAACATACACTCTACAAAACATAACAAACACAGAGAAACACACAAACCAACAGAGAAACACACTAAAATTACATTAGCAGGTTAGAGTTAGTTAAAATCTACCAAATATACAAATTTACATAGCAAAATGCAAAGTTATACACAAATCCTCCCCTGAGGCATATGCCTCCCCTGAGGCCTATGCCTCCCCTTAAACTTTGCAGTTAAGGGTTAAGCATGCCAATATGAACCACAAGGTGTTGAAACCTTGGTCCTTCAAAAGCCTTTGTTAACAAATCAGCCACATTATCATCAGTATGAATTTTGACCACATTTATCAAATTTTTATCATATGCATCTCTTATAAAGTGGTGCCTGATTTCAATATGTTTTGTTCGACTGTGAAAAACTGGATTTTTAACAATGCATATGGTACTTTGATTATCAATAAAAATTGTTGTGTTCATGAAATTGTACCCATAATCCAACAACTGATTTTGAATCCAAAGAACCTGTCCACAGCAATTTGCAGCAGCAACATACTCTGCTTCAGTAGATGAGGTAGCCACAATAGTTTGTTTCTTGCATTGCCAAGAAATCAATCTCTTTCCAAGGAATTGGCAACCTCCAGTGGTGGACCTCCTATCCAGATTAGCACCAGCATAGTCACTATCACTATAAGCTTCCAACTTAAAAGGAGACTCTTTTGGATACCAAAGACCTAGAAAAGGTTGGCCTTTAAGGTACTTAAAGATCTTCTTAACAGCATTGAGATGGGAAGTCAGTGGAGTAACTTGATGTCGTGAACAAACACTCACAGCAAAAGTAATATCAGGCCTTGAAGCTGTTAAATACATCAAAGACCCAATCATAGACCTGTACAAATGAACATTCACAGGTGGATCAGCTTCATTGTTGGTCTTTGTCTTTGGAGTTTCATAAGGTGTAGTGGCAGTCCTTACACCCTCCATACCAAACTTCTTCAAGATGTCCCTCACATATTTGTCCTGACTGATAAAGATACCATCAGGTTTCTGCTGAACTTGAAGACCCAAAAATAAAGTCATCTCTCCCATTGCACTCATCTGAAACTCTCCCTTCATAAGCTCCTCAAACTCCCTGCACCAAGCTGCCTTTGTGGATCCAAAAATAATGTCATCCACATACACTTGCACAAGAATAATATCAGTGGAATTCTTCTTTAGGAAAAGAGTCTTATCAATTGCACCTCTTCTATAACCATGCTTCAGCAGAAATGTAGAGAGCCTAGCATACCAGGCTCTGGGTGCCTGATGTAGTCCATAGAGAGCTTTGACCACCTTATAAACATGATTAGGATGATCTGGATCTTCAAATCCTTTAGGTTGAGTGACATACACCTCCTCTTCAATTTCACCATACAAGAAGGCTCCTTTAACATCCATTTGATAGACCATAAAGCCCATATAGGATGCATAAGCTAAGAAAATCCGTATAGCCTCAACTCTTGCCACTGGTGCAAACACTTCATTATAATCGATCCCCTCCTCTTGTCTATACCCCTGTGCAACTAATCTAGCTTTGTTCTTAATGACAACACCCCGAGCATCTCTCTTATTCTTCAGAATCCATTTAGTCCCAATAGCATACTTACCAGCAGGTAGTGGTACCAATATCCAAACCTGCTGATTTTGAAATTGTTGCATCTCATCCTGCATTGCTTCAAGCCAACTTGAGTCTTCAAGAGCCTGAGTAACACTGGTTGGTTCCACTTGTGAGAGAAAACAAGCAAACAGACAATGTTGATAGTCTGTGTGATTGTCTCTCTGTTGATTGGAGACATAAGAGATAAAAGCCACCTGTCCATATTTAGAAAGCGCCACAGTACCTCTTGTTCTAACAGGTGCATTAGGATCACCAATAATATTAGACTGTGGATGAACATTGTTGATCCTTGTAGTAGTGGTGGTGTTGACATCAATTGAGGAATCAAGATTAGTCACAGTAGGTTCAAAGTCAGTATCATAGGAAGGTGTGTTGAAGATTCCTGCTTTAGGTTGATGATGACCAAGATCTGAAGGTTTTGGAAACCTTGTATAAGGTTCTCCAAGGTCTGTTGACACTCTAGTAGAAATGGGAGTAGAGGCAACATGTCTTTCAGCCAAATTGGAGAGGTGAGGAGAAACAGAACCTCTTTCAGCAGAATTGAATGTTCCACTGATTGCTTCACTTGAACTATTTTCAACATTCCTCTCAGCATCTAAATTGGCAGCAAACTCTTGTTTCTTCAGTCTAGCAAGGTCCTCAGCATAATAGAATTCATCTTCACCCACATCAGTATAATCTTTAGAAGTGTCACCTACAAAATTGTTAGGAGAGAAGGAAGGCACTACAATGGGTTGTTCATCATCAGACCCACTGTCAGAATGAGCTTCCAAAGTTTCTGCACTAGTAGTTGGAGATGCTTCAGAATCTGCATTTTTGTTAGCCATATGTCTAGCATAACCCAAGTAGTCAGTCAAGTAATCAAGGTCAAATGACCAAACATGACCCTGTCCTTGAACATTAGGCTTGTCTTCAAGATACCTCAGATTCAATGTCTCCTCAATCTTCTTAGCAGATACATTGTAAACTCTGTATGCCTTACTATGAGCAGAATACCCCACAATGTAACCATCATCAGCTTTCTCATCAAATTTGCCCAAAGGATCACTGGTATTTAAAATTGTCACTTGGCAGCCAAACGGTTTAAGGTAATGAATAACAGGAACTTTTCCAAAAAGAAGTTCATATGGTGTTTTAAGGTGTGGTCTAGTAATGGACACTCTATTTAGAACATAACAAGCTGTACCAACAGCCTCAGTCCAAAACATGGTAGGAAGTTTAGAGTCTGCTAGCATTGATCTTGCAGCCTCTATTAAGGTTCTATTTTTTCTTTCTGCCACCCCATTTTGTTGAGGGGTTCTTGGAGTGCTATAGTCCCTTTTTATTCCCTTTAACCTGCAGAGTTCTATCAGAATGGCATTTTTGAACTCTGTACCATTATCACACCTAATTCCTTTCACCTTTTTGTTCAACTGATTCTCAATAAGGGTAATGAAGTCTTTCAATATTTCAGATGTTTCATCTTTGGTCCTTAGAAAGAATACCCAACAAAATTTACTATAACCATCAGTGATCACCAGACAAAAATATTTATGATCAATGCTTCTCACTTTAGTTGGACCAAACAGATCCATATGAAGCAGCTGAAGAGGTTCAGAAATAATGGTTACTGCTGTAACAGGAACACCTTTGTATGAGGCTCTGTGCTGCTTTCCTTTGTTGCATGCAACACAGTTATGATCATTGGTGAATACTTTGGCAGGAAGACCTTGAACAAGGCCCAGTTTTGAAAGCTGGTTAATGGTCTTAAAATTGACATGGGCCATCCTTTTGTGCCATTTGGTGGACTCATCCACAGATGCTTTAGCCACCAAACATGTTAAGTCACCTGCTGGTTGAACATTAGTTAAGTTGAATGTATACAGATTGTGACTTCGAGGAACCTTCAGCAGAATTGAAGTTTCTTCTGGGAGTTTGAAGTCTTTAGACAGCACAAGACATTCATCCTCTGTGAAGAGTACTTTGTTCTTAGTGTCACAGATTTGTGAGACTGAAAACAAATTGAAGTGTTGAAGTTCCTTGACATAGTAAACATTCTCAAAATCCAGCTGAGGTGTTTTGATGGTCCCTTTTCCTGTAATTCGTCCATCACTTCCTCCAAAGGTTACATTGCCTCCACCTTCAATAGGTACAAAGTTATGCATCATGTCCCTGTTTCCTGACATACTTCTAGAACAACCACTGTCAACAATTCCAACATCTTTATGCTTAAGGGGATGATCCTACAACAACAACAAAAATATACAGAAAATTAGTACACTATGGAGGCTCAAGTCATTGCTGACTTGAACCTGCCTTGTGGATCATATGAGTTGTGCCAAGTAGAAGTATAAGATCCACTATTGTTCTTGGGTTTCCAATGAAACTTAGGTCCCTGTTTATTCCAAGAACAACCTGCTGAGGTCTTGACAGCAGTATTCCAGTACCCATTCCCATCAGTCATAGGGTTAACATATCTAGGCCAAAAACCATTTTTAAAATATTCACTTATTGGTTGAACATATGGTTTTACAACTGATTTTATCCAAGAAAAAGGAGTATTATAATGTATATCTTGTGGAACATAAGGAGGTATATCATTAACATTAGTCCACATTGGTCTAGATTTCCTAGAAGCACCACACCTACTCATCCTTTGCTCATGATAATCACAATCCTTAATTAAATGAGATTTACTTCCACACACAAAACATTTCTTCTGAGTAGAAGATTTATTTAAACCAAAAGAAGTATTATTACAAGCAGAAGTATTCAAACCAGAACCATGAAAAGAATTGTTTTTAACAGTACTATTATGCAAAGAATTAAAATGCAAGTCTTCAGAGGAAACTGTCTTGGAAGTGGATTCCTTGGCAGCAACTCTGACATGCTTATTGGTAGTCTTGGGTGTAGGCAAGGGTGAAGACTTGGGAAGGGCAAACTTGGGAAGGTCAGACTTGTCATTTGAATCACACTCTGTAGACCCTTGCTTGGAGGACTTGTCACTGTTAACACAAGAGACAAAGTCATTAGTAGAAGTATTAGGGTCTGGCATGTCTCTTGACTTTTTGCCATACAGATGGTGTGAGCCATCAAAGTCTTTAAGAGTGGAAAGGTCAATGGGCATGTGCTCACCTCTAATTGGTCCACGTACAGCATGTAGGTCACCTTCTTTCACAAAATTAGCTAGGCCTGCTGGTGTAGATTTACGTGTGTCATCCCTAGCTTCTAAGCCTACATATTTCTTAAAACCTAAAGCCACTGTAGAATTGGGAGCTTGACTGCTATAAATGAGACTAGCCAACTTATTACCATTCATCATCCATTCATTATTCCTAGCAATTTCCTCCTTAAGTTTCTCCTTAAGCTCTAGATTTTCTGACTCTACATCTGCTCTTAACTTCTCAGACCATTTTAATTCATTTGTAGCACATTCGAGATCTCTTTCTAAAACACCTATTTTCTCATCATAAGCTATTTCATTCTTCTGAAACCAAACCTTTTGTCTTTCTAGTGTTTTTAAAGCCTGTTTATAAGCTTCTACTTCCACATAGCATTCATTATATTTTGGTTCCATAATATCATAAGCTTGTTTGAGTTCATTATAACGCTCACTACAACCAAACACACAGTTTTGTACCTGAGAGATGCTCATCAAGGCAATCTGATCATGCCTATCCTCTGAAGTACATCTTGCAATCAACCCAACATTATCAGGACCATCATTATCAGCCTCCTCATGTTGCTTCCAGTCCACATTGCTATCCAGAGTGACCAAAGCAGTTGATCCCTTTGACGTTCCTGCCTCCTTCTGATACTGCTGATAAGTAGAGTATCTTGTCTCATCACCAGCTTTCCTGTCTTTGCATTCTCTAGAAAAGTGACCCATCTGTTGGCATGTGAAGCATTTAACCTTCCTTTTATCAAACCTTGCTGGATCGCGTCCTTTGAATCCAAACCTTCTGCCAGCTTTGCGCTCAAAGGTCTTGATATCCATGGAAAGCATGGCCACTTGCCACCTCAGCTTCATCTCTTCCTTCTCAAGTGGGTCCACCTGATCAAAATCCTCATAAGCCAATTCCTGCTGAGGATCATAATCAGCAAAGAAGGATCCAAGTACATCTTCCATAATGTTGCTTGATTTAGAGTGAGAACTTGATGAAGGAGCAGCATTAGATGATGATGGATATGGGCTTGGACCATAGCTAGACTTTGGAGTAGAGGCTCCAACAAAAGCAGTATGACTAGCAGTAGAAGATGATCGAAAAGGGCTTCTTACATCATGTTCAAGAGCTTTAAGTTTGTTATACAGCTCATCAAAGGTCATCATGTCCAAACCACCTTTAGCTTTTAAAGCTATGCTTACATGTAGCCAGGATGGAGGTAATGACCTTAGAAACTTAGAGTTGCAGTCATCATTATCCGGCTTTGCCTGTAGCTGATTCAACTGACTTAAGATCTTGTGAAACTTATCATAGCCCTTGTGAATTCCTTCCTCTTCAGAGATTTGAAAGTCCTGAAACTGTTGTCTTAGCATGGACTTCTTCAGTCTCCTAGACTCTTCATTTCCACCGAACTTCGCCTTAATTGCTAACCATATATCCTTAGCATCTTGCATGAAGTGAAAATCACTCAAGTGATCCTCAGGAATAGCTTGCAGAAGAATAGTTCTGACCTTTGTTTCTCTCTGAACTGCCAGCAACTCTTCAGCAGTTTTGGGAGGAACATTCATCATATTACCAGCAGCATCCGTGGTAGTTCTCTTCAAACTGTTCCCCTTCATAATTATCTGCCATAGATTCCAATCAATGTTGGAGATCCAGTTCTGCATCTTCATAGCCCAAAGATCATATTCCTCCCTTTTAAGGTAAGGAAACTTAGCATTGCTATTAGAGAGACTTAGTTGTTGCAGATGGGTGGAGTTTTGGTTGTTGGTGAGTTCAGTATCAACATCTGAACCAGGCATGATGATTTTGTTATGGTTGTATGGGTGTTTAGAAAAACTTGTCCTTAGTATCGTAGAGACTCTCACGAGGCTCTGATACCACTTGTTGAAACAAACAAAGACCTTGATAGATCTTGAGCTCGTGGATCGTTATATATGCCTATGTAATCACAAGCACAATAAAAGACAATCTCTACTACTAATGTTTATCAGCGGAATATAAACACAAGTAACAAATAACTAAGAACTTCTTGATCCTCTATGGATCTTTTTATTAACTAAAACTGAATTTTCCAATCGGTACATAACTCTTTCTAATGTGTTCCTTTTATAGACAAGGAACCCTAAACAATATCGCTAAACCCGTTTCCCAAGAAACGTATAATCATAAAACTAAATAAGATATACACAATCACTTCCTAATAAAGCTCATGTATATCCACACTAAATAAACTAAACACGGAATAAATACTTCCGCAGAAACAAACTAATAACTATTATACTTCAGTAGATTATGTCTTCGGCAGAATCCACTTCTCTTCAGTAGAAACACTTCGGCATTAAGTTCAGCATAATCCAGACTTCACATAATTCCCAACACCTTTGGACCTGGCCGACTTCTTCAATGTCTTTCATCAGGTTATGCCTCACCCAGGCGACATTCGTGGCAGTACGGATGTATTCATTAGTTTCAATCTTCCGAATTTTGCAGAATTTTTCCTCCGGTCCCAAGTGGTAGCGAGTAAACTCATATTTTTTGACAATAATTGTTGGTGGCCTCTTGTAGGGAATCCCAAGGAGTTTGCACCTCCTTTGCTCATAGGCTTCGTCATCGGGATCAGTAAACTCCTCATTCCCTTGCAACTCAAGGTAATCTAGGATCCCTTCAAACCATTCTTCATCGAGCAGATTCTCCACTAGTACACGCTTGCATTCTTCTTTTTCATCTGTAACCAACTCCTTGTCATCCTCAATTGTTATTTCACTCGTGTTGTTAAGACTTTCGTTGTTTGAATTTTCTCTACCCATGTACTCCTTCCAAATCTTCTCTTTGGTTAACGTATCAACATGTCCATACTTAATCTTCACCCAGCTATCGAATCCCAGGTTGTCCAGCCAAGGCAAACTCGTTCTCTCCTCATTGTTGGTTGAGGACCAAAAGAATTCGTCTTTTTCTATTCTTCTTGAGCTGCTTCCCCCGTTACATATATCGTCATAAGGGTTGCATGACGCCCAGAAAGTCTCCCCAGGAGATTTTATTCTTTTGCACCAGTGACTGCGTATTTCTTTGTTGTCAGTTTCACTTAAATGCTCTTCCATGCAGTAGATGTCTTTATTAGCCACTTCCTTTTTCTGATTGTGCTCCTCGTAATCAACTTTTGACTTCTTAAGAAGATTCGGTTTAATCTTTGCATCCCCAAATTGTATTGCGTACCAATCATCAAATGCTAAGTCACCGAACTTTATACAATGTCTTTCATGCTCGTGAGGGCATGTCCACTCTTCCTCTCTTTCACTATCCCCGTCGTTGCAATACTCGCGGAAGGGGTTGCATGTAGGCCATGCTCGTGTGGATTCATCGTCAGTTATGATAATCGGAGTACACCAGTGAGTGATAAGTGGCTCTTCTTCATCTTCTAGGGAGAGTTTCTCGAGTCTTTCATCATCAGTATATGCAGGCCACATAAATTTGTTATGGTTGATCCAATCCTTATTGCTTCCTCCATCGCAAACCTCGTTTCCCAGGTCACACGAGGCCCAAAGATCATATCAATCTCCCTTAGCTACGGGTATCATTTTGCACCAGTGATATTTCCTCTTAGATCTGGGCAGAGGGTACAAGTTAATGTCGTGGGACCAGTCGTCAATCTCAGATGTTCCTGATTCATCCACTTCGAGGAATTTTTCTGCCCACCTGTCCCAGTTACGCCGTAACTGAGATTCTTGGTTACGGCGTAACTCGTTAGAGTCGTTTTCATCAATATTCTTCATAACCCCGTTATCGCTGTCAAAAACATAGTTACGCCGTAACTCATAAGGCAGGTTACGGCGTAACTCAGATCTGTCGACAGGATCAACCCCTGAATTCGTATTATTGGCCTGAACCTTCGAGTTATCTTCAGCAAAAATCACATTACATTCCATAGCGGGTTTCGATCCTTCAGGTTTATTGTTATTCATCCTTACCTTTTCACTGAGCTTTTCCACCATAGATTCTAGGTTTCTTAGGGTTGTGTCGTGCTTGGAAAGGTTTCTGTCAGTGTTTTCCTGGAATTCTTTTAACCACTCATCTTGCTCCTTTTGTCTTTGGGCTGAACTCTCCATGAACTTGTTAATTTTTTCTTCAAGACTGGGCTTTCTTTCTCCATAAGGCCCACGGTTGAAATTCCCACGGTACCCATTATTATTTTGATTATCTCCGTAAAACGGTCGATTTTCTCCATATTTAGCTTCTTGAATCATATTTTCTTCGTCAACGTGAGGACAATTTTTAGTGAGATGTCCTCCCCCACAGCTTTCACAACCTACTTGGATGGCATGAACGGTTTCTCTGACTTTCAGCATATCTCGACTAAGATTTTCAATTTTACTAGCGATTGCTGCAATTCCGTCGAAACTTCCACTTTGGTTTCTTTTGCTTCCTCCGTCGTACCATTTTTGAGAATGATCAGCCATTTTTTGAATGGCTTCAATAGCAAGGGTAGGCGTCATGTTCGGAATAGGTCCTTGATAGTCTAGCATTTGTCTTGTAGTTACGTTGATTCCTGTGTAGAAGATATTGACCTTTTGCTGGTTGTTCAAATCATGTGTAGGACATTTATAAAGGAGATCGTTGTATCTATCCCATGCTTGGTACAACGTTTCATCGCCTTTTTGTTTGAAATTATGGATCTCCAAAAGCTGGTTAGAAATCTTCGACGGCGGACAATATCTTTGAATAAAGTGCTTCTTAAGTAGAGCCCAAGTATT
Source organism: Chrysanthemum seticuspe (assembly GCA_019973895.1). Lineage (NCBI taxonomy): Eukaryota > Viridiplantae > Streptophyta > Magnoliopsida > Asterales > Asteraceae > Chrysanthemum > Chrysanthemum seticuspe. Next base: position 188,130,579 of record BPTQ01000002.1, on the reverse strand, counting down.
AATTGCCCCAGCGAGCAATCTTTCGATCCATCTTCTGGCAGCTACAATAAGAGTCATTGGGAATACCTTAGCATAACAGCATAATGAGACACGCCCGGAATGTTGAAAAGGCTAGCGATTAGGACATTTTCAACGTGCCCATATGCATCTTCGTCCCTGTTTCCTGAAAAGGGTTAGCACGAAGCTCCCTCATAAATTGGTCTTTGATTTCGAAACGGACATCCGCTCCAATTGCCGGTCTTACGAGACCCGGCCCTTGTTCCGCTCTTGTCAACGCCAAATATTCCTCAAGAGTGAGGTCATCGATGTTAACAACTTCCATGGTACCTGAAAACTCGAATAAAGATCGTGAGAGTAATAGAAAAGTTTAAAACGAAATGAAAGACTTAATATTAATCCTAATATAACTCCCCAGCAGCGGCGCCAAAAACTTGATGCAGGTTTTACTGACCAGGTTTTAATATTTATAAAGTCTCGTTATACCTATGGTCTACCCTAGTGCACTAATGGGCAGTGTACCCGGTCATGTGTAGTGTAGTAATCGGTAAAGCCGAGGTCGTCCCAAGAGCTATGTGTGTTGGATTATTACTAAGTCTAGGTGTCACAGATTAATAATGGTTTCGATAAGGAATTAATTAATTAAACTACTAAAGCAGAATAAAGCAAATAAAGGCAGATAAAAGGTAAAGGGTAAATCAATAGAGGAGAGTGGTGCTAACCTAGTTAATCCTCCTAGCTAGTTATGTCTACGTCTACTTACTTCCAATTACTTCAGGTGGGGTCAAAGTCGAGAGGACAGCATTTGGTCAATTCGCCCTAACCTATCAGCAAAGATGCCACCACAGGAGAAGTCAGGTGTCCCCTCATAAGTCCTGTTGTTCCTGGTCCCCTAATCCAAGTCATTAAGTACCGCTACATGCTAGATTTATAATAGTGAGTGCCCGGGCGTTAGCAACTAAAACACTGACCCCCAATTTCTTAAGTTCATCCAAACGGTAGGTGATCAGTTGGTCAAATCGCACAAGTAGAAAGGGTCTTCAGTTGGTCATATCTTACCCTTCCCGTCTCAGTCCGCTCACCTAGGGTCAGTTGGTCATATCTCCTAGGGAATTTGCCTCTACCGCCATTCAAAACTACCGAACCAAGGGTAGCTACCAATAAACTAAGCATGCATACACTTAAAAATAATTGTACGGAAGTAATATAAACGTAAACAAAACAATTAAGGAATTATAACTAGGCCAGCACCAAGAGGTGCTTAGCCGCTCATATTAACCATACAAATCAATTCAATATTCAAATGTACGAAATACATGAATCGAAAGTAAAGAAAAGATAAAATGCTAATGCTTATCGTAGGGGAGTGATTTCTCCCTTTGAGACAGCTCCGTATGCTCCTCTATACCTGCCTTTAGCTTTTTCCCATGTTCTCTTGTTGTTGTGTGTGGAATGGGATGATTAGAAATGCTGGAATTCGTGGGGTATTTGTAACACCCCAACCCGACAAGAGTAAAGATATCACAAATACGGTTTCATATCAGAACCTTAAGTACTATACAAAAGCGGAAGCCTTTACAAAACTTACAAAAGAAAATATAAATAACTTAATAATCAAAATAAATCTAAGATCCCTATTTTCAAATCTTGCTCTCAGTTCTACTCTCAACCCAGATCAGCCATCCCATAAGCTCATCTTGAATGCCTAATACCTGCCGCAGGAAAAGAAAATGCGGCTGAGCTTACAAAGCCCAGTGAACAGATATAACAAAACAAAAGCTAAACAAAAGAAAGATACGGATAACGAAATCACAACGGAATGAGAATCATGAATCATTGAAGATTCTGCGGAAACACAAATACACAGAAATCCGGAAGAAACACATAACAAATAAGAACAAACACATAGCATATTGATGACACAGACGGAGACACATCAAATAACCAAGCACATAATAAATCAGCAAGTAGAGTGCATATAAGCCAAACGAAAAGTCTAAAGGCTAACGGGAATAATTACCAGAAAATAAACATGGCACTCACACAAGTCAAATAGTTAACATTAATAACTTACTCAGTATCATGACAGTGGAAACATTAGCAGTCAAAGTCATGGCAGTCACACATGCTAATAGAGAACACAGTAGGAAATACTATAACTAAATAAGCAAAAGACATAGAATAGCAATTAGCAAATTATCAAAACAGATACCATTAGTTAAATCATTTCCCAGATCAAACCTTAATACAAACAGAGTCTAAACATAGTAGATCAAACATAAGCAGATAGATACCCTAACGGATAGGCAAAGTTCACCAGATTAACTGAACAATCATACTTACTAAACTTTCAGGATACTTACTTTCACACTAGCACATTCATCTCACAGATCAACGAATTCACATAACGATAAACTAACATAACATCAGATGACAACATACGAATCATATTTAAACATATTAATCATATCCTAGCATGGCATACGATAGTTACATAATCATATAAGAGCATAAACACATACAATAACATATAATAAACCTAATACATAAATATAAACACTTGAAAATACCAAATCATAAACAGAATACTTAACATAGAAATAACAGATAAAGATTTAGTTAACTACCACGAGCCCAGAACATATCATATCAGAAATATCTTTCTTATTCAGAAGGTAACCTCATAAACTAATTGGAGTAGCTAGCTCCCAGAATTTTGTGAAGACGCGTATTGCACACGACATCATTCACCAGAAACATATCAGATAACATATCAGATCTAGGATGCATCCATACGCCCCAACAGACGGATAGTGGCCATACTATCAATAAACAGATAATAGAAAGGGATGTGGCAGAACATCACTCTACTGCCCTAGAGTCATGTCAGAGGTGCATCACTAACACGGACATGGAACCCCCATGACTAGTGAAATATTGGCTCAGGTGTCAAACTAACTTAGGTCAAACAGATTGTCATAAATGACACATATCATAATCAAACACAAAGTTCAACAGATAACATATCAAATAACTCATATCATAAGGTTCATATTCGAATATTCAGAGGTCAGAAATTCATATCACAGTCACAAATCATACATTCATAATTGTAAGTTCATAATTAAACATAGTAAGGTTCAACAAATGTGCATATCAGAGTCTTCATAACACAAGTTCAAATCAGATATTGCATGGTTCAATAAAACCGGTGTTTCAAACAAGCAACAGATCAAACCATCAGAAAGGGTTCATGGCAATGGCATAGGAAACCCTAATAATTGAAATAGAAAAGCCAACGAAAAGAAAACGTCATAAGGAACCTTTACTGAAAAGGTCAGAATATCTGGACCTTAAAGCAAATGAGAGAAAAGCAAGCGAATGAGTGAATCACGAAGATATAACGTCGAGTCTCCTTCAACGAATCTACACGGATTATGATTTATTTAATACTTGTTAGCATCATTAAGTTATAACGGATTTATCGCATTCACACTCTTAGAGTTGTAAGTATATTCTTATTCTTAGTGACGGACGGAATTACGACATTTTAGAGTCTTAATCATTAATTAGCCAAACTTTTGTATTACAAATTATAAATGGTAAACTTAAGGGTTTAATATGATAAATATCTTATTTGAGGCTTATATGATCATCTTTCAAAGTATAGGGTTTATAAATGTCAAGAACGGATTTTAGGACTTTCTTTCAAAATAGTTTACACAAGCCTTCATAACTTACATGATTAACCAAGACTCACACGTAACATTGTTCGAACACCACCTAAATGAGACCATGCATGCAATACATTAATTCATGATTCTTGACTCCTTGCATAAAATCATAACTCACGCATGTTTACAACACCCTTAATACTAGCTCGTTATACGTTAAATCAACAGTTATTAATGACCTCAAAACTTACTATTTTCACATGAAATAACGAATCGACACACCTAGCTTCTTAACCCTAATCGACCCTAATTATGACCTAGGGTTTTTCCCAAACTTTTAGTATCATATTAACGAGTATTTAATTTACGTGCTACGGATTTTAATGACCCATCTCTTTGGCTAGGACGTGGGAAAAACCGAACAGAAAATGAACCACAACTCATGCATGCGTTTACACAAATAATCCCACACCACGTCGACCCATTTAAACCATGTTAACGAGACCAAAGATTTACCCTTTCCCCTTGCTTCAATATATACATTCACACATGCAAACTCCAACTTAACCTACGTTATTCCCCGACTCATAAACAAATCGACACACACACATGTTACTTAACCTATTTAAGTCGACTTACGTTAGGAAAACCATGCATGCAGATCAACACAAACAAAACTACATCATAAAGTTAACGTGATACTTACATATCGGCTCATAACCCTTAACGCGACCAATAAGACACATGGTTCATGCATATATTCGCAACACTTTCATGACTTAACCATGCGTTAACTCCTACCCATCATACGCCAAGTTTATGATTTTATGTGACAATATTTACTCTACTTGTTACTTGGTTTATATACATTGATCGACAAACACTCATATAGGTTTCGGAAACATGAATACATAACATACTTACACGACAAGGCTCACATATTTCATTAGTAAGGTTCGGTTAACTCATGCGTTTCGTTAACATGCTTGTTTTAATATACACGACCAATATATATATATATACTTGATGTGGCTCGACTTTTCCCATGTGGTTCACGTTAATCATACCTCACGTTTACCCAAGTTTTAACGTTTCATTCATATGGTTCGGTTCACATCTTTAAAGGTTTAATATTTGTATGTGACGTATAATAGAGACGAAGGAAGAGGGTTATACCTTTGTTAGCTCGAGTCACACGCACACCGATCCAAAAGGGAATGAGCAGCCGATCGGTTAGAGAAAGAAAAGAAAACGTCTTTGTGCCGTGACCTTGTGAAACTAGGGTATCAAGTTTGAGGTTTGCGTTGCACCGATCGAAAAACAAAAGGAGTAAGGTTTTTGCCGAGACCTTTTTGAGCTAGGGTTTTAAAATTTGTGTTTTGTGTTTGTATTTATAGGTATTTACCCGATCGGTTCATGGGTTTTGGTGTGTGGTTCTCGGCTCAAAAGCCCAACCGGAGATCATGGGCTCAACAACCCATCGACCTCAAAATTTGGGGAAAACAATCGGATCACAAAGAAAACAAACGAAGCCCAGCTGATGTTTGGTATTCGGTTCACAAAAAGAAAGAAACGATGCCCTAAGTTTGTACGCGTGACTTCATTTTTCGTAGTACCAAACGTCAATTACCTATTATACACGTTAGGTTTTTTAGGTTTTTTTTTTTTTAAAGTAATTATTATAAGTTAGATTTTAAATCTCTTTTAATGAACGTATATATATATTTTACGTATTTTATAAATTTTGATTTTAAAGGGTAAATTAGTCTTTTAACATTTTTCGTATTTTTAGGGTTTTACAACTCTTCCCTTCTAAAAAGAAAATTTCGTCCTCGAAATTGGACAAGAAGGAACAAAACAGCAAACAAATCGGATTTCAGAATCTCGAGGAAATTAAAACAAACACGGAACTCATCTCAGAACAAACGGATTCTTATCAGAATCTACAAACTCATACTTTTCCGAAATCAAAGAAATAATCAAATACTTACAACAGAAAATCATATACTCATCAAAGTAATGGCAGATAACAGATGAGATGCAGACAATGAAATAACACGCTCTAACTTATTCAGATCTCAAAGATATGCATAGACAGAACGAATCCTAACTGTCTTACTGGTCACAGATAATCAACTAAAAGGATCTATTGTTCCTCACACTTCCCGAAATATCCTATGATCACAATAAGGGTACGTCATATGATGTAAGTATTATCACGTTGATCAGGCGTCATAATACCAGAATCACATGAGTATACCATCATGATGGTCATACTTTATTTCAAGCTGTGATTAAGCAACATCATCAATAGAATCGAATAGGAAACAAAACTTATTAGAACTAACGGAAACTTAACGAATCTATCAGAAAAGAAACAACAACAGCAACTATACCTTCAAAATTTTGCTTTATTCTTACTAATCAAACAAATTGCAGAATTGTCACAAGATGAAACTTCCAAAACAAAACTTAATAATCAAAGATTCAATCATCTAAATGAAAACAAAAGGACCTAAACTCAAAATCTAATGTCAGAAACTTCTAATAAAGAGGACAACTAATCAGGAGCGCAAATTTCTATTCTTGTATCGGATTAAACCTACTAGTAGCCGTAGACTCTAAATCCGAGTCCACCTCGTATTCTTCCTCATGTTCTTCTTCTTCCTCTTCTTCCTCTTCTTCCTCACTTATCCATCCGTTCCTATTTCCTTCGCGCTGCGGTAATAGGCGACTAGCAAAGTCACTTCTCCGATTCCTCTCTTCTTCTTCCGGCACACGATCTACAAAAGCATACAAGTCGCGACTCCTAGTCCAAACTACTCCTCCATCTTCCAAGAACTCAGGACATCTTTCATGATACCTAGTGGTGAAGCCTTGGTTGTCAACGACTTTAGTCTCGTACTCCTCTACTATTCTTCTGTCTACGTTCTCTAAGGTTAGCTTCTCCTCAATTGTGCATGGCCACATACTAGGCGGAACTCGTATCCTCCTGTTGGTCCGCTTCGCTCCACCAATCCTCTTGCAGCCCTTAACAATAACAACAGTCCACTTCTTCCTCTCCCTAGGTTGCCTAGCTGGTCAGTGCTTGCTCCTATCAGGTGAACTAGAACGACGAGGAATAACCATCTAAAAGAATAATCAACTATTAGTAAAATCTAAGTACGATAGTGGACGCAAAGAAAGTACGCAGAAGGGAAAATCCTAAATCTACCCAATCCTCACAGGTCATAGCCTAAGCTCTAAGGGTCCTAAAACCTGGCTCTGATACCATAAATTGTAACACCCCAACCCGACAAGGGTAAAGATATCACAAATACGGTTTCATATCAGAACCATAAGTACTATACAAAAGCGGAAGCCTTTACAAAACTTACAAAAGAAAATATAAATAACTTAATAATCAAAATAAATCTAAGATCCCTATTTTCAAATCTTGCTCTCAGTTCCACTCTCAACCCAGATCAGCCATCCCATAAGCTCATCTTGAATGCCTAATACCTGCCGCAGGAAAAGAAAATGCGGTTGAGCTTACAAAGCCCATTGAACAGATATAACAAAACAAAAGCTAAACAAAACAAAGATACGGATAACGAAATCACAACGGAATGAGAATCATGAATCATTGAAGATTCTGCGGAAACACAAATACACAGAAATCCGGAAGAAACACATAACAAATAAGAACAAACACATAGCATATTGATGACACAGACGGAGACACATCAAATAACCAAGCACATAATAAATCAGCAAGTAGAGTGCATATAAGCCAAACGAAAAGTCTAAAGGCTAACGGGAATAATTACCAGAAAATAAACATGGCACTCACACAAGTCAAATAGTTAACATTAATAACTTACTCAGTATCATGACAGTGGAAACATTAGCAGTCAAAGTCATGGCAGTCACACATGCTAATAGAGAACACAGTAGGAAATACTATAACTAAATAAGCAAAAGACATAGCATAGCAATTAGCAAATTATCAAAACAGATATCATTAGTTAAATCATTTCCCAGATCAAACCTTAATACAAACAGAGTCTAAACATAGCAGATCAAACATAAGCAGATAGATACCCTAGCGGATAGGCAAAGTTCACCAGATTAACTGAACAATCATACTTACTAAACTTTCAGGATACTTACTTTCACACTAGCACATTCATCTCACAGATCAACGAATTCACATAACGATAAACTAACATAACATCAGATGACAACATACGAATCATATTTAAACATATTAATCATATCCTAGCATGGCATACGATAGTTACATAATCATATAAGAGCATAAACACATACAATAACATATAATAAACCTAATACATAAATATAAACACTTGAAAATACCAAATCATAAACAGAATACTTAACATAGAAATAACAGATAAAGATTTAGTTAACTACCACGAGCCCAGAACATATCATATCAGAAATATCTTTCTTATTCAGAAGGTAACCTCATAAACTAATTGGAGTAGCTAGCTCCCAGAATTTTGTGAAGACGCGTATTGCACACGACATCATTCACCAGAAACATATCAGATAACATATCAGATCTAGGATGCATCCATACGCCCCAACAGACGGATAGTGGCCATACTATCAATAAACAGATAATAGAAAGGGATGTGGCAGAACATCACTCTACTGCCCTAGAGTCATGTCAGAGGTGCATCACTAACACGGACATGGAACCCCCATGACTAGTGAAATATTGGCTCAGGTGTCAAACTAACTTAGGTCAAACAGATTGTCATAAATGACACATATCATAATCAAACACAAAGTTCAACAGATAACATATCAAATAACTCATATCATAAGGTTCATATTCGAATATTCAGAGGTCAGAAATTCATATCACAGTCACAAATCATACATTCATAATTGTAAGTTCATAATTAAACATAGTAAGGTTCAACAAATGTGCATATCAGAGTCTTCATAACACAAGTTCAAATCAGATATTGCATGGTTCAATAAAACCGGTGTTTCAAACAAGCAACAGATCAAACCATTAGAAAGGGTTCATGGCAATGGCATAGGAAACCCTAATAATTGAAATAGAAAAGCCAACGAAAAGAAAACGTCATAAGGAACCTTTACTGAAAAGGTCAGAATATCTGGACCTTAAAGCAAATGAGAGAAAAGCAAGCGAATGAGTGAATCACGAAGATATAACGTCGCGTCTCCTTCAACGAATCTACACGGATTATGATTTATTTAATACTTGTTAGCATCATTAAGTTATAACGGATTTATCGCATTCACACTCTTAGAGTTGTAAGTATATTCTTATTCTTAGTGACGGACGGAATTACGACATTTTAGAGTCTTAATCATTAATTAGCCAAACTTTTGTGTTACAAATGATAAATGGTAAACTTAAGGGTTTAATATGATAAATATCTTATTTGAGGCTTATATGATCATCTTTCAAAGTATAGGGTTTATAAATGTCAAGAACGGATTTTAGGACTTTCTTTCAAAATAGTTTACACAAGCCTTCATAACTTACATGATTAACCAAGACTCACACGTAACATTGTTCGAACACCACCTAAATGAGACCATGCATGCAATACTTTAATTCATGATTCTTGACTCCTTGCATAAAATCATAACTCACGCATGTTTACAACACCCTTAATACTAGCTCGTTATACGTTAAATCAACAGTTATTAATGACCTCAAAACTTACTATTTTCACATGAAATAACGAATCGACACACCTAGCTTCTTAACCCTAATCGACCCTAATTATGACCTAGGGTTTTTCCCAAACTTTTAGTATCATATTAACGAGTATTTAATTTACGTGCTACGGATTTTAATGACCCATCTCTTTGGCTAGGACGTGGGAAAAACCGAACAGAAAATGAACCACAACTCATGCATGCGTTTACACAAATAATCCCACACCACGTCGACCCATTTAAACCATGTTAACGAGACCAAAGATTTACCCTTTCCCCTTGCTTCAATATATACGTTCACACATGCAAACTCCAACTTAACCTACGTTATTCCCCGACTCATAAACAAATCGACACACACACATGTTACTTAACCTATTTAAGTCGACTTACGTTAGGAAAACCATGCATGCAGATCAACACAAACAAAACTACATCATAAAGTTAAGGTGATGCTTACATATCGGCTCATAACCCTTAACGCGACCAATAAGACACATGGTTCATGCATATATTCGCAACACTTTCATGACTTAACCATGCGTTAACTCCTACCCATCATACGCCAAGTTTATGATTTTATGTGACAATATTTACTCTACTTGTTACTTGGTTTATATACATTGATCGACACACACTCATATAGGTTTCGGAAACATGAATACATAACATACTTACACGAAAAGGCTCACATATTTCATTAGTAAGGTTCGGTTAACTCATGCGTTTCGTTAACATGCTTGTTTTAATATACACGGCCAATATATATATATATACTTGATGTGGCTCGACTTTTCCCATGTGGTTCACGTTAATCATACCTCACGTTTACCCAAGTTTTAACGTTTCATTTATATGGTTCGGTTCACATCTTTAAAGGTTTAATATTTGTATGTGACGTATAATAGAGACGAAGGAAGAGGGTTATACCTTTGTTAGCTCGAGTCACACGCACACCGATCCAAAAGGGAATGAGCAGCCGATCGGTTAGAGAAAGAAAAGAAAACGTCTTCGTGCCGTGACCTTGTGAAACTAGGGTATCAAGTTTGAGGTTTGCGTTGCACCGATCGGAAAACAAAAGGAGTAAGGTTTTTGCCGAGACCTTTTTGAGCTAGGGTTTTAAAATTTGTGTTTTGTGTTTGTATTTATAGGTATATACCCGATCGGTTCATGGGTTTTGGTCTGTGGTTCTCGGCTCAAAAGCCCAACCGGAGATCATGGGCTCAACAACCCATCGACCTCAAAACTTGGGGAAAACAATCGGATCACAAAGAAAACAAACGAAGCCCAGCTGATGTTTGGTATTCGGTTCACAAAAAGAAAGAAACGATGCCCTAAGTTTGTACACGTGACTTCATTTTTCGTAGTACCAAACGTCAATTACCTATTATACACGTTAGGTTTTTTTTTTTTTTTAAGTAATTATTATAAGTTAGATTTTAAATCTCTTTTAATGAACGTATATATATATTTTACGTATTTTATAAATTTTGATTTTAAAGGGTAAATTAGTCTTTTAACATTTTTTGTATTTTTAGGGTTTTACAGTATTTATAGGCCAGATCTGGGTTACGGCGTAACTATAACAAGAGTTACGCCGTAACCTTCAATTCCTTCGTATTTTGCACTAGATTTGCTAGTTACGGTGTAACCTTATTAGTGGTTACGATGTAGTCTTAAATAAACTTCGTTACGCCGTAGTTGATGAAATAGTTACGGCGTAGTTATCAGCGGCGTGGAACCTCATTTGACCTAATATAGTTATGTCGTAGCCTTTGGAAAGAGTTACGTCGTAACCTTCTGATGAGTTGGTTTTCTGAGTCACGCTTTAGTTACGGCGTAATGTGAGAGATGAGTTACGCCGTAACTTCTTCAAAGTAGCATACTGTGATAAATCTTTAGATATTTCTCCAGTTCCGCGTCTCTTTAGCTCCAATGCTCGTAATTTATCTGAAAGTGGAAAACAATGGAAAACAAGCGTAAATCCATATAAATGATATAAATTACAAGCATTATCGGGGGAAATTGACACTTAATATTCAGGACTATTTGATATTATCAGTTATCTTGTTGATAGTTCTTTCCTCCCTCCTAGAAGTGTTGTGATGAAGGCATTAGTGAAAGGTGCCAAAGGTCTGTGTCGAAGGCATTAGTGAAAGGTGCCAAAGGTCCGTGTCGAAGGCATTAGTGAAAGGTGCCGGAGGGTCGTGTCAAAGGCATTAGTGAAAGGTGTCAAGGGAATACATTCGATATGATGCATCGATGTACAAGATGGTTAGTTTGGTTTAAAGGATATTGATATCCTTGATGATGTTGTAATAAGGAGTGTGTCTCCTTTGGGGTAGTTGTGTATTGGTGTAGTGTTGGGTAGTAGTTCCTCCTTTGTAATGTAACTCGGTATCTAGCCTTGTATCCAATAAAGTGTAGACGACGTTGTGATAGGTTTGGTTCTACCTCGTGGAAGAACCCGGTGTCTAGCCTTGTACCGGATAAAGAGTAGGCGACGTTGTGAAGGCTTCTCCGCTACATTAAAGAGCTTGTGTTGTGTAGTGCTTACGAACTCTCGAGTGGGGAACTCAGGGAGTGGAGTAGGGAAAGGAATGTGTTCTTGTAGCTGAACCACTATAAACACTCGTGTCGCGGTTTTGTGTTCCTTACTCTTTATTTTTGCATTACTTGTTTATATGCTTTATCTATCAAACACACACAATAAATAGATTGACATAAGTTGATCTAAATATTTTAAAACAAAGTTTTAATTAGGAAAACTATTCAACCCCCCCCCCCCTTCTAGTTTTCCACACTCTATTATCAACAAGCTACAACTTACGCAATAAACACAACGATGGCCTAGGTGTACTCATAAGCTTTTTGCTATTTAGGACATTCAAGCTCGCAACAATTACAGAAGAAGCCAGTTTTCCTTACTCTAGCATCTACCAATTAAGACAAGAGACAACCTAACAGTAATTAGCAACTAGGTTTCATAGATCTAAGCAAACACAATGATAATTTAGCTACTCATGGTAAACTAGCAAGCATACACACATACAATTAAACATTGGGTAGACATAATGATAATTTGGATTAACAAACTTATCTTATGATGTAAAGAAGGGTATGGAACCCTAAAATACTTTCCAAGACGGACTACAACCGAATTAGGGTTTGCTCTCCAAAGTTTTACCTCCCTAAATGCAGAAAAATCGAATTCTATATATAGATTTACAAATGCGACGGCGTCACCTTTTGCTAGTAACGTCGTTAGGTCGCCGTCGTTAGGGTTTCGTTTAGGCCAAGTCATCGTTGGGACGGCGTCAGTTGATAAGTGTGACGTCGTCAGTCTTCATGAGGGACGTCGTCTGAGATTGGTTCTTGGGCGTCTGGTGTGGAAAAAAAGGGAGACGCCTTCCAGAGTTTAGGCGTGACGCCGTCATGTTGTATAACCAAAATTTCACATGAGTCATCGCGTGTAATTTGATAAAAACTCTTATATAGGGACGGCGTCGTCCTTTGAATGGGACGCCGTCAGGCTTGAAAATCTGCTTGAGTCTTGACTTTGTCGTTTTCTTCATGTTTTCGCTCATTTTCATCCAAATATGCTTCATTCCAGCTTTTTGCTTCCAAAAGACCTAAAATGTGAAAAGGAACGATTTTAAGTAGTAACGAATATAAAATGTGTCGATTTAGGGCTTAAATGACCCCCTAAAAACGTATGTTTTAAATCCTTATCACCTTCATTCCTCAACTAGTGCAAGAGAATAACATACCGTATCATGAAGATGGAAAGTGTTGTAGTATTAGTTTAGTGCACTCGTAACACTTGTTACGTACTTGTTGTATATTGTTATACATCAAGTTGTTTGTCATTATACTTAGTTAGATTGTGTTGATCAGGTTGATCGTGTAGAGATTGGGTAGATCTTGTATATCTTGTGTTGATAGTGTGTAGATCGGGTAGATCGAGTGTAGATCAGGTGGATCGTGTAAAGTTTGGGTGGATCGTGTAGATCAGGTTGTAGAACCAAAATTTCACCTGAGCCGTCACGTGTAATTTGATCAAAACTCTTTTATAGGGACGGCGTCGCCCTTTGATTGGGACGCCGTCAGGCTTGAAAATCTGCTTGAGTCTTGACTTTGTCGTTTTCTTCATGTTTTCGCTCCTTTTCGTCCAAATATACTTCATTCCAGCTTTTTGCTTCCAAAAGACCTAAAATGTGAAAAGGAACGATTTTAAGTAGTAACGGATATAAAATGTGTCGATTTAGGGCTTAAATGACCCCCTAAAAACATATGTTTTAAATCCTTATCACCTTCATTCCTCTACTAGTGCAAAAGAATAACATACCGTATCGTGAAGATACAAAGTGTTGTAGTATTAGTTTAGTGCAGTCGTAACACTTGTTACGTACTTGTTGTATACTGTTATACATCAAGTTGTTTGTCATTCTACTTAGTTAGATTGTGTTGATCAGGTTGATCGTGTAGAGATTGGGTAGATCTTGTTTAGCTTGTGTTGATAGTGTGTAGGTCGGGTAGATCGAGTGTAGATCAGGTGGATCGTGTGAAGTTTGGGTAGATCTTTTAGATTGTGTAATTTGTGTGAAGATCAGGTAGATCGTGAGTGAAGTTGGTTCTAGCTAGATTAGAACTCGACATCTAGCTTAGGGTCGGAAATTGTGATAAGTGACGTTGTACGGTTTTCTCCGCCTTAAAGGAGTTTGTTGACATAGTGCATTGAACTCTCGAGTTGGGTACACGGGGAGTGGAGTAGGGCGAAAAGGATCTTCGTTACCGAACCACTATAAAGATCTGTGTCTCGGTTTGATCTTTCCAACTCTTACCCTTGATCTTGCACTTTATATTTCTTAGTAGTTATTGTTAGTTTACTTTAGTATAGTTATATTGTGTTCATATTGCAATTGATTGATTTCACAAAAACTCGAATCAAAGTTTTTCAAAAATAAACTTTATAACGAAGCAAAAACGGTAAAACTATTCGACCACCATTTTCTAGTTTTACACAAACCCAATAAAAATCAGCCATCCGTTCGGCGTATAATAAAACTTTATATGTTTCATCCTGCATTGGACTCATCAAAGATCGGCCCCTAACTCCCTGCGTTATTTGTGTTTCTAGCTAAGGGTGTCAATAATCCCAACCCGACCGGGACCTGAATCCGAATAAGGATAGTCGGGTCGGGTTACTCGGGTCAAAAATCTAACTCGGGTCAATCGGGTTAACCCGAGTACGAACTAGGGCCGGGTATCGGGTTCAAGATATTTTGCTTATTCGGGTTCGGGTCAACCCGAGTTAACCCGAGTTATTTTTTATTTTTTATTTTTACTTTACTCGTTTTAACTATACAGCAGGTATTTGACGGGTTTTATTTTGTGTTTGACACATACATATTTCTATAATAGTCCATTAGTTTTATGCTACAACGTGCCCTCAATTCAAAATCTAATCATTCATGCTTCAATCTGTTATTTATTCACATTACTTGAAAATCTATATTGCTCATTTGACTATTAAAGTAACAAGGATTGCCCCGAAACCGCCGCGTTGCGGTTGGGCATTTAAATTTCTACCTTTAATATATGTACAGATAAAAAAAGCGTATGAACACATTTAGCCTCAAATACTTCATTTTACATGACAAAAACACACAATCAAATTACAAATTGTCATCCGTTTTGCCACCTTAGCCAAAACAATATATTTTCGTTCATTTGATTAGCCATTTTCACACCTTCAATTCACACTAACACGCCTAAAACTTTCATAATGAAGCAAAATCCCCTGAACGAAATCTCGAGAAGCAAAACCCCTGAACCGAAAAGCTATGCTAGACATTAGTTTTCGATATCGGTATAGTTTAATCAAATTAATTGTAATATGAAAGAAGATTGAAGCAGACTTTAAAACTTTTTGCTAGTCCTAATAGAGAATTAACAAACACATATGTGTCTCCGCAATTAGGTGAAGAAGAGTACACATTTTGTGCATCAGAATAGTTTACATTAGGCGGGGCCATGCTGCGAACGTGGCCACCAAAATGTATATAAACTATCATGCTTAGTTGTTTATGAAAAATCAGTTAAACTTATCTGAATTCTTATACCCGAGAACGATATTTGGAACCCATAAAACGCCTTCAGGTATACTCCTAAGGTGCGACAGCCCCCTGGTCACTTGTCATCACAGGCTCAAACCCATTCGCCACCTTAACAGCCTTATCACCATGACTCGTTCAAAGAACCTGGCCAATATAAGTTTTAACAATTAACACAAACAATTATCACAAACACAAAAAAAGTTCAGCTTACCATGACATTGTCTCGGGAGAAAATAAGCCCATAAGCTTCATCAGGCTTCATTGCGAATCGAAGTCTTTTAAAAATCGTCTTGTATTATAAGACATGTCGCTGCAGTGTCGGCTGCAGACTATGTTCCTACATTAGACGCGCGCATTTGTATCAGATGTCTTTTCTCGGTCACAACTTCAGGTTTGGAATATAGTAATTAAGATTTTTAGCCGTCGCCCAGCATGCCTGACCATCTATATTGTAGTTTTTATGTTAATGGAAGGGGTTTCTCTATCTATAATCTATGGCCCTTTAATGCGATACGGTACATAAAATATAGTAGACTTTAAGTTGGTTACCTAAGTTCCTTAAAATATGGCCAGGTGCAGGTTTTCTTTACAAAATACAACAGACTTTAAGCTACTTACCTAAGTTCCTGCAAATATGGTAAAGAGCAGCTTTTGTCTTCAAGATATCGGTTACGTAAGGTCCTGCAAATATGGTCAAGTACAGGGTTTTTTTTACAAAATACTACAGACCTCAGATCTACCATTGGTTTCTACTATGCACAAAATATAACAGACTTTAAGCTGATTACCTGGATGGCATCGCACTGCTTTCATGCTACTCGTGTTTCTGTTTCTTGACATCTGGTTGGTCTGTGTGTTGCTACTCGTCTTTCAAGAGGTCTCTGTGGACTGAAGCCTTGATTGGTGAGGTTTTTGCATATGGCTTTTGTGAGGAAGTACCTGACCAAAATAACATTTTTGACCCATTTGACTTCTCTCCATTGGAAATGAAAAACAACTAAAAGAATACGATTTAAAATACCATGTTACGTGTTGCTGCACAACCAAAATGTCTGCTGGTATTAGTCACAGATATTTGCATCGTCAAGGAAATGTTTGTAAAGAAAAGAAAAAAGGAGCGTTAAGAAGATGTCTCTGCGTAGTCCTGATAATAAAAGCAAATAAACAGCTTAAAATCATCAGAATTCCTGATGGCAGCCAAAAAACTAAGTTATTCCAAACACCCCTTAGCCACCTAATGATTTATTGCCACTGTTAGTTACTTCCAAATCTAACGGTTTCCAACAAATATTTGATTATTAGTACTTGAAGTGCAACCTTGATCCATTTATCTATTTATTAATCGCCTAATAACATCAAGCGGAAGGGAAAGTCTTTTTAGAGACATAGCATAACGTTGTCGATACATACCTCAAAACTGGTGGGATCTTCAGAGATGCTGCAAGCATGGACTGCTTACCCTCGAAGACCAGGGCAGGACCTACAAAACATTTATGAAAGGCAACAATTTCCAGTTACACTAAAAACTAAAGTGGAGAAAACGAAAAACTAAAAGCTTCACGTGCTTACCCTAACCTGAACTCTCGGATATCAAGAATAAAGAGCTTACATAGTGCCTCTTGATTTCTATAATGGATGGCCCCATTGTCAATTCATCAACTTCAGCTTTCGCGTTTAAGATTTCTACCGTGTGATGGCTCAGATTTCTACCTTGTGATAGTTGGTTCAGATTTCTACCTTGTGCTGTTTGTGAACACCTAAGCAACAGTCGGAGGTACAAATCAATCTCAATAATACATGCTTTAAAAATTGTAACAACCATAAATCTCTTATAAAAATCTCTATTTTCCTATTTCTATAGACCTTTGCAGTTTTTGATAGTTAATATTTGGTGAGCCAAAAATATAATTAGAACCTTGACGTTTTCATTTTTCGCAAGAAAGCCACATTAAGTTAGTATGACATTCTCTTTTAGAAACGGAAACGAAATAAGCACAGACCTTTTATGTCAATGACTCAATTCCAATGAACACAACATAACAAATATGTATCTCATGCGCCACAAACGTATAATGCATAGAAACCATGATGTAGTTATTCTAAAAATGTGGCATCTTCATAAAATACGTTAGAGTACGTTAATGCAGTACAAAGGCTGTTTACATACCGTAACCACCATGAGCAATAACAGACACGTTACGAAAGTCATGCTTGTGATCCATGGTCCTACGAAGCTCCTACCTTTTGGTGTAGAAAATATCTCAATTAAGATACCGTTGCAAGAAAAGAAAAAAATATAAATCGATAACTATAAAAAAAGTTTCGCTTTGGAAGTAAGAAGATAGTTACCATTTTTTCTTAGTTCCAAATGTCAGTAACAGAAAGCAATAAAATTACCGTACAAAGATCCTGAAAAAAGGAAGGAAAAAAAAGCGAGTTAGTGTAACAGAACACCATAAGAGTCACTACAATATTAGTAGAGTTCATGTAATTACCCTTTTAATATAGCAAAAAAACGTTGACATAAAGATAACGTTCATATAAACATCATACCAAATTTGAAGCCCGAATCACTAGTAATCGCCGGTCAGCCATACGGCGGTGAATCCGTTGTATTGACACTACAAATGTGAGGAAAAAAGATAAACACTTGTTATAAATAACAAACTAAAGAGTAAAGATAGTTTAAGAAAGTCATTATAACCTAA
Organism: Chrysanthemum seticuspe; assembly: GCA_019973895.1. NCBI lineage: Eukaryota > Viridiplantae > Streptophyta > Magnoliopsida > Asterales > Asteraceae > Chrysanthemum > Chrysanthemum seticuspe. The sequence goes on along the minus strand of BPTQ01000002.1, from coordinate 188,112,372 downwards.
TGTATTCATCTTCAGTAGGCACTTTCACAATCTCATGAGTAGGGTCATCCTTATGAGCCACTACTTCCACCTTCTTGGGTACCGTACAACCATAACTGAGATGCCATGTAATTTGATAGCTTCTCTAAATTTATATCTCCTAAATGGAATGATTGCGCTTTTCAGATACCATAACTAAGATACTATCAAATTGAATTCACATGTTGTTTACTTTGTTACAATATAAGAACAAAGGACATGTAAGGCAACGATAAAACTGTAGATGATGCTAAATAAAACTTACTGGCGGGAACCTTTTATGTACACTTGTTATGATCCAGCAGGCAACGTGAGACGTACTCATATAGTTGGTCGTTGTCATCCGGTATTCTGATGTGAAGTGGAACAACTCGTTATTCTTTGCCCACTCGCACCTACAATGATAGTAGTCATCACCGAGTTAATATAAGGTATTCAAAAGAAGTAACGGTATTTAAAAGGACGCAGTGGTGAGTAAATGTAACAGCAACATGTTATCAAATGTAACGGTAATCAAAAAAGGAAAAAGAATGAATACCAAGCATGTATTCATTCAACACGAAAAAATTTCCGCATTCACTTGCATATGGCTAACGATCATGCCCGATTGTTATGGCTGCAGGAACCACCCTCAACATTTTTTCTTGGTCTATTTGTACCTACCAAATTACAAAATATGAAACATTAGCATAATATAAACGAAAACTCGTCATAATATAAATAGAGATTAAAAGGAGATGGAAATAAAGTACCATAACTTGGCAATACGACCAAAAAGAAGAGAAATGCTAACAACCAAAAGAAGGTTGGAGAGAATAAAGACCAATAAAGAATACTCGACAACGTCCACTTTATTTTCCATTAGTGCAAATATTGCCACAATAAAGTGACTCGCATTTTCACATGTTGCTTTCAATAGCCCTCCCACTACAATTGGAATAAGAACAATAAATATCAGATTCCACCCATTATCATATCGAGACAAATAAAGTCCACATGTATTAGCATATTACTGATATTTGATATCTCGATGCACCAGTTTTGGTTCAATAGCTTCGTGCAAATACGCAAGGCTGCAAATTGCAAGTAATTGTTTCATGAGATTGTTCCATGAAAATCCCATATAAGAATAATAATAGAGTAGCTGATAACTCATATTAAGGCCGACGAAAAATAAAAACTTATGAAAGCTTACCGGAAATGCAATCTCTTCAAGAATTTTATACTAGTAATAATAACAATATAGTCTTCTATTTAAACCTGCATACTTCAATCTCTACCTCCGAGAACAAATTCAGTTGCATGTGTGCAACATCCGACATTCCTTAATAGCATAAAACAAATTAGTTAATAATGTACAATATATAAGATTTTCATTGCAAAAACAAACTATGAAACTCAGCATAATCCAAACCACTGGTTGGCACCCCCTTTTGCCCGATGCCATTGGCAGCAGGCAAGTACAACAAATCCATATCAGTAACTTTTGTTTTACCCTTATCGCAAATGATATCACGACTTTCATATACTAACGATTTGGTTGAGCCGGTTTCCGGAGACGCATATAAACAATCGGCTGATATAGAGACGTCAAGAATAGACATAGAAGAACCACATCGATCACCAAATCGATGTTAACAGTACTACTATCCCCCATAACATGAACAACATCTCTTTTTCTCAAACCTGAAAGTGACTCAGAATCTGGATTGAAACTAATATCTACTTTACCCTTCCCCTACTTACTTAGGTAAAATCAACATCTGTTTCGTAAGTGTATTGAGGGTATGGGCGGAGTAAGTGCCCATACCCTCAACGCATCCGTTAACTGCCTAACCTGCAAACCCAAATGCATCAAATGAATAACTGCCAATGCCAAATGTAAGTATTTTAGAACCTGTTTAAGAAAAAAACAAACCTATGGAGCTTTTTTAGATGCCTGAAGTTGCAATAGCTTCATAATGCAACATCCACCACGTTTACGTCTATTGTTTCTATGTGGCCTGCTACAACCCTCTTCTAATCCTTCATTGATACCAAGCACAATAGCAACTTTCATGAGCATGTACATACAGATTATCCTATAACACTTGAACAATTAATATAATGAGCTATAAACACAATTAGCACAAAAACATAAACATGTATTTAGTTTCAAATGAGCACACAGCTTTGAAGTTTTGATGGTACCAACATGTTAATTTGCATACCCGTACATATACTTACATAAGCAATGGACCAAGAGCACTAATGGAAAAAAAAAAAAAAAAAAAAAAAAAAAAACACCTTACCACAAACCCAATTCTCTCAAGAATTTGATCGAACACTTGGCGGGCAACAACTCTAACGCGAACAAAACCACTTCCCAATTCAACTTCAAGCACACTTAACCCCCATCTTCAAAGCAGCTATATTTATCATCCTTTTTTATTTTCAGAACCTACCAAAAAAAATCCTGTTAACCCATAAGCAAAATCAGAAGCCGGCAGCAACTGGTAAGCGGTCGAGGAATATTTGTATGTGTCAAAGGTTGTGGAAGATAGGAGACGATTAACTTGATACCTGTTGAGTAACAACAGAACCCCAAATTGGAACCCTAACCCTAAACGCCACTCTCACTGTTATCGTTAAAAGAGGCGGTGGCTCATAAGACGTAGAAGATGAAAAAGAAAGCCATGTAGCAGTGTTATTATCAAAGGCAAGCAAAGGCTGAAAGTGATACACGGAGATGAAGATCGGCACCGCTGAGTGGAAAGGAGAAAACGCAGTGTGAAGACACGTATGCAAAAGAAAGGCCACGTATACGAAAGTTATTAGCAACGTATGTTACGTATGCACCGGTTTAGAAAGAGGCTGAAGAAACCGCGCAATGGGCTAAAGAGAAACGCCCCAAAAAATCGGCCCATAAACACAGTAGCCCTAAACACGTTGCTGGCCACGTTTTGTGTCCCCATATTATATCTATACTACTTTATAATGCATTTAGGCCTTCTAAAATTAGAAGGCTTAAAAATTCAGACTTTTTTACTTGCTTATTATGGAAAGAATTAAAAAAAAAAAATAAGATAAGGAGTTCCAATCATTGAGTGACATGTGTCACTTCTCTAACTAAAAAATAACAAAAAGGGAGGAGCTCTAACAAACTAAAATAAAGAGCTCCAATAATGGGGTGACACATGTCACTTCCTAACTAATTAATCACCTTTATTTTTAAATTTAAATATCTTTTAATCCGTTTAATTTTTTTATGATCTAATTTCACCATATTTTTTAAAATTTTGTGCTCTTTAATTCAACATCCATTTTGATATATTTTTATGAGTTTTCTTTAGTAGTCGGGAAAAAGCGGAGTTGAAAAGAGAGAAACTTACTTGAATTAGACGTAAAAATGAAAAACATTTGGTCGCTACAAAATAGTCATCGGGTACCCGCCGCCGCATTGCGCGGGTACCCTTCTAGTATATAGTAATGCTTGCATGCTTTCTTATGTTAATATAGTGTTCAATGTTTATTGTGAACAAATTGGGTCCGCTAGTCTTATTCATTTGCATTTTTCCCATAGCAATTTTATATTGTTACCTACTATTTGAACATTGTGTAAGGTATTGAAATATGTTAGACCATGATGCTTATTGCACATGGATTTGTTTTTGTATAGATTAGCTATTATGTAGAGTGTTGTATTATCATTTTCTAGTTGATTTTGAAGTGTGATCGAACGTGAAAGATACAATAGAACTTTGGTGATTGTTTTCTTGTTGCAAAATTGTTAAATATAGGCTGAATCCTCAAAGAGACTTACCATTTGGTATAAGGGTATCATTGTTTACATGTTGTGTTTTGTATATGCTTGTATCAGCGGTTGTCGTTGGCTTGGTTCATATGCAACAAACATATTATGTAACCTGAAATAATAAGTTTAAAAAATCAAATTTTGTAATTTGGTAAATGGCACTTGTCCGAACCCGACTTGACCCGACCCGATTTGACCCGAACCCGACTAACCCGACCTCAAATAGGGTTGGGTACGGGTATATTAATTTTAGCCTCAATCCGGCTTGGACCCGACCCGTTTGACCTGAACCCGACCAACCCGACCCGATTAACACCCGTATTTCTAGCCATTGGCTAGATCCTTTTTAATAGATGGGTTGAGATCCCTTGCAAAGTGAAAAAAAAATAAAAAGGCTAGAAAGCCTATCATTGATTGCCATGTGTCTTCCACCCACTCCCTCCTTTTTTCTTATTAAATTTGGTTAGAGGGGTATTTTTGTCATTTAACCCGTTTTTCATATTCCACCCCAAATTTCAAACGCAAATAACTTTCAAACGACAAACTTTTACGAAAAACCGATTTCACCATAATTTTTAAAATTCGATTCTCTTTAATTTGGTATAAATCTTGATAAATATTTCAAACTTTTTTTTTTACATATCAAATGGTTCTTGATTTTCTTGATTTTTTTGGCATTTTCGGCCCTATTTTTTACGCTCATAAACGTCGAATCTTGAAAAACTTAAAACATGAAAGTTATAGATTTTTGTTCACTCTTTACCCAGAAATTTAAATCACTCAAATTCGATGTCATATGGGTAAGATATCGCACATTAAAGATGGTGTTTTACTCACATTTGTTGCATACAAGGTGTTTGATGAAATGTCTAGCTTAGATTTTTAGTGTTAAAGTTGAGCTTAATGCACTAATTTTTGTCCCACAACGCATCATTAATCATTTTTTCAATGTAAGATTCAAAAAGTGACGTTTTTAATAGTTAATGTTTTTAACTATTAAAACTGATGAACCAAAGTGATGAACTGATGAACCAAATCAAACTGTTAAAAAAAAGCATAAAAGCAAAACTGATGAACCTAACTAAACTGATGAACCAAACGAATAACTGATGAACCAAACCAAAACTGAAACTATGATTGATGAACTAAACCAAACTGATGAACCAAACCAATAACTGATGAACCAAACCAAAACTGAAACTATGATCGATGAACCAAACCAAACTGATGAACTAAACCAAAAACTAATGAACCAAAACCAAAACTGATGAACCAAACCAAAACTGATGAACCAAACCAAAACAGAAACTATGATTCATGAACCAAAACCAAAACTGATGAACCAAACCAAAACTAAAACTATGATTCATGAACCAAACCAAAAACTGATGAACCAAACTAAAACTGAAACTGTGATTGATGAACCAAAATAAACTGATGAACAAAACAAAACAAACACCAACATGTTAAGCTGAAACTATGATTGATGAACCAAAATAAACTGATGAACTATGTTTGATTTGGTTCATCACTTTTGGTTTGGTTCATCAGTTTGGTTTGGTTCATCAGTTTTGATTTGATTCATCAGTTCATCAGATTGATGAACCAAGATTAACTGATGAACAAAACGTGCATTTTTATTTTATATTAACGACTAAAAAAACATCACTTTTTGAATCTTACATTAATAAAATGATTAATGATGCATTGTGGTACAAAATTTAGAGCATTTAACGCAATTTTAACACTAAAAATCTAAGCTAGACATTTTATCAAACACATTGTGTGCAACAAATATGACTAAAACGCCATTTTTAACGTGCGATATCTCACTTATTTCATATCGGATTTGAGTGATTCAAAAACTTGTGTAAAGAGTGAACTAAAATCTACAACTTTCGTGTTTTAAATTTTGCGTAAATCAACCTTTAAATTAGATAAAAGTAGGGTCGAATATGCCGAAAATTTCAAGAAAATCATAACCCACTTGAAATCTTAAAAAAAAAATTCGATTTATATATCAAGATTTATACCAAATTAAAGAGAATCGAATTTTAAAAATTATGGTGAAATCGGTTTTTCGTAAAAGTTTGTCGTTTGAAAGTTATTTGCGTTTGAAATTTGAGGTGAAATTAAAAAAACGGGTCAAATGACCAATATACCCCTAGACGAAATTAGTAAAATAAAAAGGAGGGAGGAAGTTGGTGGACAGGTGTCAAGTTATAAGTGGCTTTTTAGACTTTGCAAATTTCTCCTCTTTTTAATAGATCCGCTCTCTTTAATAGATATTCTGAACCTTTCACAAAATAATAAGGGATAATTCCATATTTACCCAATCTAAACATGAAAATGTCATATATACCCAAAATGCAACTTTTGAATGCATGATGTACAATGCATTTAAAGCATGTTTTGGGTAAATATGGCATTATCATGTTTAAGTTGGGTAAATATGGAATTGCCCCAAATAATAAAATATTACAAGGTAGTGAGAAAAATAAAAAAATACGTTAGCGGGCTTTACCCAGTCAACAAAAAATACGTTAGCGGGCTTTACCCAGTCAACAAAAATAAAGAAATACGTACTCCATTAACAACGAAATTTCCGCTCAATTTCATCCAATGTCAACTGTCAACTGCTTCCCTCCATTTTCAAACCATACATTTGACTTCTTCGTGTTTTCAGATTTTTGAGTAAAATAACTTCACTAGTGAAATGATGCCATTATTTTGTATTTTGTAAGCTAAGATATGAAGTTTTATTATTTGTAGTATTATGCAATCTGAGAAAAAAAAATGAGTTCGAGCAGTGAAGGCGGAAGTAGTAGTTCATTGGATTTTTATTTCCAGCAGTCCAAAGAAGATCTGCCACCCCCACCCCCACCTCCTCCTTCGCTGTCACGGACACAGACAGGCCATGATCTTGGAGAGTCGTCATCTGAGAGTGAGGTGGTCCCATCGTCGTTGCTGATCGAAATTGCTCCTATTATGCATGTTGCTAATGAAGTCCAACAGTCTAACCCGAGGGTTGCTTATCTTTGTAAGTTTAGGCGATCATTACGTTTAGAGTTAAGCAAAAAAATATTTATTTACGAGATCAATCACAGCCACTCATTTTTTAATTGATATTTCTTAAATCATTGATTGTTAAGCAAAAAAATTACACCATCGCATTATCTTTATATGGATGGATACTTTAATATACTTTCGACAAAAAAAATTTTTCTTTCTTTTTTCACGTTTTTTCATCTTTTTTTTCGTTGTTAAAACTTGCATACATATGATTAAACACTAATTTGAATGTTCCAATATCAACATTTAATGAAATGAACATAACTTTTCTACAATATTTAAACGTTTTACTTTTTTTTTTCTTGAAAACTAGACATTTATAACTTTTCAACCATATATAACTCATTATATTTCGAATTGTAGATTAGTACACTTAATTCATCAAAGTTGGATTAAACACATAAAATCACATGTGATTTAACCACATGTGATATAAATCACATGTGATTTTTACTACATGTGTTGTTATCACATGTGATTATAGAAGTTTTACGAATGAACCGCTATAATATATAATTCGAATACAATGTGTGATATATGGTTGGAAATCTATGAATGTGTGTTTTCATTGCAAAAAAAGGGAAAGTTTTTTTATTTATATATGAATACTCATGTCAATTTTAGTACAAATGTTTAGTGTTCGAACTCCGATATCACTGTTAAATCACATGTGATATGTCATGCGAATTTTAATACCGAAAATAAAACGTGAAAAAAATGACAAAAAAAGTTTGTCGAATATATCAAAGTGTCCGTCTACAGAAAGATAATTAAATGTTCGTCGTAATAGTATAATTAGTTTTGTTAAATGATAAATTGTTCATAAGATATTTAAATTATAAAAAATAAATGAAATTGAATTTTTAATTTAAATATTTATTAAGCTCCCCTTGTATTCTCAATATATATATATATATATATATATATATATATATATATATATATATATATATATATATATATATATATATATATATATATATATATATATATATATATATATATATATATATATAAAATAAAATAAATTAATGACTGAGATTTGTCTCTTGGTATGTGAAAGAGTTTGGTGTATAAAATAATTATCCTCAATTGATCAATCTATTTTTTTTTTAGTTAAATACTAATAATTTATTGGGTTAAGTTCATATAATAGCAACAAATCTTAAAAAAATTCAAATATCATACGTGAATTTTAGAAACTGCAGAATACACAATCGGACCGACTGTCTAATCTAGTTTGGCCTAATACGCCCCCACAAGCTAAGGGTGGGCAAGGACCTGTAACTTGGATCATAGAAAGAGGAATTGAGGAGTTTGTAGTGGCTTTGTAAAGACATGACAAATACGCGCAAAGCGGCGGTATATAGCGGCAAATAATTATATTTGCGAACTTGTGGTTCTGGTGTGATCCTTGATGCAACGTACACTAACGGGTTCAATTTGTAGTAATTGCAAGAAAAAAAGTTTATGGTTTAAAAACGAAATGATAAAAATTTGAAAATAAAACAATATTTTAAACTATTAATTTAGTGATAAATGTTGTTATTATTTTTAATAAATAATACTTTGGGTCTTTTTTTAATTTGAAGAATCATTATTCGTGTTTTATATATGGTCTTTATATAGTATAGATTAAATTAAATTTTTAAAAATAATTAAATATAAAAAGTCTTATACTTTATTTTATATTATTTATTATTATTATTTTTTAATTCGTAAAAAACAAACCATGTGTGTTTTTTTTTTATAAGAAACCATGTGTGTTTTAAAGTGTGTGTGTTGGCATTGTATGCATTTATTAGGCAAAAGTTGCCATTTAAAATTGATAAAAGTTGATATTTAAAATTTAAAAGTTGATAAAAGTTACTACCGTGTATGTATTTTATAAGACCAAGATGACAGACTAATTACAGCGTAATTTAGGCAAAATACTTTACTCAAATTTAAGTCAATTCAAGTTTCAAGAATATGCATATGCTTTTTATAAATAGTAAAGATATCTGCAATTTGATTATGTTGAGATATGTGCTAAACTTAAAAGATTTCTTTGAGCAACCTTTACCCTAACAAAGTGATAGTCTATTTTCACGTGTTTTTTACGCGCATAAAAGATTGTTGGGTAATTATTTTCAAAACAAACAAAGTCTTTTGAGTTTGGGTCTTAGGAACATGGAAGAGGGGTTTATACCACAAAAGAGGGAAGATCAAATGAAATACGGTGTTTATAAGTTGAAAGTCTAACCTGTGATTGATTCCATCGATTAATGGAAGTATGAAGGGCGCATAGGGTGCGAAGCAACCATCGCGCATGTGGCGTTTGGTGGCGCACTTTGCACTTCGCTAACTCCCATCACCGCAAGCCACTTGAGAGTCATTAGATCTTTTTGGGCATCAACTGACAGCCTATGGTTCGGTTATGGCATCAACGGGTTTGTAGAAGATGGCGGTTACAGACCATCCATCGGTTGATATATGGTGGGTTATAGCCAATCAATGGGTCATGTCAATTCAGGCGAGTGATTCGGCCGCTGTGTCGGTTCAGGAAAGGGATCCGTCAATCAGATGGGACACACCAAATCATGTAGGGTTACGACCTTCATGACTGGTGCCTATTTGGAAGGGATGCAATGACCACTTGAAGGGTCACGATTGTGCCTATATAAGGAAACCCATTCTCAGCGTTTTTATCACTCAATACCATCAAAACCTCTCAAACAAAAACCCTCAATTCCTTGTACCAGATTGCTATATATTATATTGCTATAGAAATATGATTTATTGTGTTTTGGAATCAGATAAATCGGTAGTTCATCAAGATTATCATCACTTCATGTAGTGTTGATAATTGCTACATGCTTCATTGTATCTTAGGAGGCAATTCGTCGGTAACCCGATGCAGTAAAAGAACGGTCGGGTGAAATTGCTTTAAGGACAAAGAGAACTCGCCTTAAAGTAACATGTAGTAGTATAACATTCGTTAACACGAAACCATCTTTCTATACCCCTAAACTCATAAAGATAAGGTTAGCTAAAAAGTATGTTGCACTAATATGGCCACACCATAGTATAGGATTTAAAGATTAACGGATGCCAAGCTCATGAAGAAGAGCTTGAAGCCATGTGAGCTCAGCAACAATGTCAGCAAAATCTTTGTATTCAGCTTTCGTAGAGGAACGCGAAACCGTTTGTTGCAAATCTTGCCGTCAACCGTCGATCATCTGATTCTCTAGCCCAATCAGCATCTAAGAAAGCTTCAAGAGAAGTATCGGGACTACCTTTCCATTGTACGTGAATAAAGGCTTGAAGGGTTGAACCAGAAGATCAACATCTGAGCATACCATGTTCAATTGTATTATGAAGAGAACGTAAAACCTGTTTAACTTTAGACCATTAAAATTCAGTCAGAGCATGCATATATTGACATACATTATCAACAACAAAGCTATGTCAAACCGAGATAAGGTAACATATTGTAAAGCACCCACTACCTGCCAATATTTAACTGGATAGAGAAAGTATTATTGTCATCTAGACTAAGTGAGCTCGAGTTAACCATGGGAGAAGACACAGATTGCAGCTAATAGCTCCAGAATATACCTCTTTTGAGATAAGAGAATTCCGGCGCTATAACACTTGGAATCCAAGAGCACTCAACTTCCCAACTAACTCTAAAAGATAAGCTTGAAGAGATCCTGTTTATTGGATGATAATTCATTAATCCATGTTTAGAGGTCGTAGTGTAATTAGTTATGTATTTAGAGTCGAGTTTGTAAAGTGTATAAGTTTAGGGTCCAAATATGTCAAGATTAAAGTTACTAACCGAATAGCGGTTATAGCGGTTATAGGTAGTTATTAGCGAAGGGTCGCGATGGTTCATGGAACCTGTAGTATCTGTTCGTATAGTATATATAGATGTCAAAGTGTATTGTAAAAGTTAACAGAATTCATTATATACAAAAGCGTGAGTTTGTGTGTCATGTGTTTTGTTCAATAGTCATGTTTGATTCGATACATAAATGATCCGGATGGGACTAACATTGGTATCAGAGCGTCAAATGTTCGAATCAAACCCGGTGTTTCAGTTTGCGTTTCATGCAAGAAACTAAACAGCAAGACACCAATCAGAGAGAAGAACAACTTGGTTCAGGGAATCAAGTTCAATAGCGATTCAGGGAATCGCTTTTAGAGAAGAAATACTAACGATTCAGGGAATCGTTTCAAAGAAGAGAAAGAAGTGGTTGATAGTACTAATGTAAAAGATCCAAAGAAAGAAGTGGTTGATAGTGCTATTGTAAAAGATCCAGAGAGACCGATTGATTCAGGGAATCAATCAAGAGAAGAAGAGACCGTGCACATACCGGTCAATCAAGAAGAGAGAACAGAGACCGATTGATACAGGGAATCAATCAAGAGAATAGAGAAGAGACAGAAACTGATCAGAGGATTAGTTAATTCAAAAAAAAGAAATTTGATCAGGGATCAAGTTTGGAGATTAGACAAAGATAAGAGAGTTGAAATCGATTAGAAAAATCGATTAACAGAAAAAGAGAAGACATCGGTTAGAGAACCGATTCAGAGAAAGAGAAGTAGCATTTGAGAAACAAATGCAGAGACAGTTAGAAATTCATAATTGAAGAACAGAGAAAATGAGAGAAACCTATTGGTTAGGCTTTGGAGTCGCGAACAGGAGAGATGACAAAGAAGAAAAGAAAACTTACCAGTTGTGTTACAACATCAGAGAAGAAAGGTACACAGGAGCAATCACCAGAGAAAAAGGAACCGCCATGTGCACTTGTAGCAAAAGAACCAGAAGCAGAAACCCATAGTTGTTGGGTGGTTGTGAATTAGAGATTAAAGGAGATTGTTGTTGATAAACAAGACGCTGGAAAGAATGAAGATGGTATGAAGTCATCAAAGATTGTATTTGAAGACAAAGACGAGAAGACCTGCTACAACATGTTCAAAAATAGAGATGATCGAGTTGAAGATATGAAGATGTTGAAGACACGGATTAATAAATTAGGGAGGAATATTGGATGATAATTCATTAATCCATGTTTAGGGGTCGTAGTGTAATTAGTTATGTATTTAGAGTCGAGTTTGTAAAGTGTATAAGTTTAGGGTCCAAATATCTCAAGATTAAAGTTACTAACCGAATAGCCGTTATAGCGGTTATAGGTAGTTATTAGCGAAGGGTCGCGATGGTTCATGGAACCTGTAGTATTTGTTCGTATAGTATATATAGATGTCAAAGTGTATTGTAAAAGTTAACAGAATTCATTATATACAAAAGCGTGAGTTTGTGTGTCATATGTTTTGTTCAATAGTCATGTTTGATTCGATACATAAATGATCCGGATGGGACTAACACTCTTATGCTTAGTGAGCCTACCGAGTAGTTTGCAGCAAAAGATGGATTGATAGACGGAGCAGGTGCACGATTTTTCCCAAGAATATAATCATGATCACTAAGGAGTTCATGAAGCTCGCTAAATGTAGTTGGACTTTGACGGGTTGTGATTTTGGTTTTAAGGCCATTATACTCTTCAAGAAGAACACAGACACCAAGCATAACACTATTATATAGACTTAACCCTTCATTTGTCCATTGTTAATGCTCAAATCAGAGGATCAACAATGATGGTGCTTTTCATACATTTATAAACTTGACATGCCATGCCAAATTATTATTGTGTAAACCTTTTGAATTTATGAACCTATTTTCACAATGATTAGCTTATTAGACATCCCCTGATTGAATGCTTATTAGCTTTTTAGCTAAAAAAGTGTGATTTGATATTAATAAAGTGTAAGCTATTTTTCAAAAAGCTTAGCCAAACACCCTGCAAGTGTTGATGTAACATATTGGATTTCATAAACACATAACAAACAATAATATGGGTCGAATTATGAGTAGGTTTAGAGAGAGAAAGTGGGATCCTTTCTAGAGAGAGAAAGTGAAAGAAAACATAGAAGGTTAGATTAAGAATGAGAAAGGTCTAACCCTCTACCTTGGGAGGTAGAGGGTATTTATAGTTACATACTACACGTCCTCCTTCGGACTGTGGATCAGGCATACAGTGGGTAAAGACCCGTCCGTCCTCCACGGTGTTACTCTAGACTAAATAACTAACTAAATAACTAGTAAATAACATAACGTCTACGAGCTAACATATGCTATACTAGATTTGGGGTGACCGACTCTTCACTATGGATTTTCCAATTCCTAACAATCTCCCCCTAAGGGAGGTCACCCCATGAATTACATTTTGTGTCCTAGCATTCTATTCTTTGTCTTTATGCTCGAGCTCGTAGACTACAATTCTTCAATGTCCGCAATCTTTGTGCTATAGCAGTGATTCTTCAAAGTCCAAGTGCTTTATACTTTTAGTGGAGGTCTTTGTGCTGATACACGTTTGGTGATCTTCGAGCTTTCATTGAGATCATCAGCCACAGTAAATCTCTGGATCACCCTTTTTGTGTTGCCATCATGTGAAGTTGTGACTTTCGGACCGACATGCTCACACTTTTGGATCATGACATCTTTCATCAGAGTAGCGGAAGCTTTACTGGCTCATGATATTTGCAGCAGCGTAGCAGAAGCATAGTATAGAAATATCAGAGCCAGGTTATGTAGATAAGCACAAGTCATAATTACTTCAATTAAGTGTGGATGTTGTGAGCATGCGGCTTTGGATTGACTCCTCAATTATGATCAGCTGCAACCGTCCAAATGTACCTGCAAACAACAGTTAGCAATAAAACACACGAAAGTGTCTTTGATCACTTTCGTTGAATTGAGGTACACGGCTCACGGTTCCCCGTTGATCAGTACAAGTACTGCCTGTGATCAGGTATAATTCCGAAGAATCTCCTTGACAGGGTTTCGCAGCTGCTCTAGCTGTTCTCAAACCGGAACGTCTCAAAGAAGACAACACGGAGTGAGTGAACCAGCGAATTGAGATTCACTGATTGATGAAAAATGATTTGAAAAAAAAATCGCGTATTGCTTAAGATAAAGAGTTTTGCAATACTACGAAGGTTTTATGAGAAAGATCAATTTTCAATCAAAAATACCTTTTGTATTTGAAAAGAGTACACATTCGATGTGCTAGAGAAAAGAAGAGATTCGCACATCGAACGGTTTTTCCAAAAGTATTTTTTCAATCAGAGATACTTTTTATGTTTGAAAACATGAGTACACATTCGACGTGCTAGAGAAAAGAAGGTTTGCACATCGAACGGTTTTTCCAAAAGTATTCGTCAATTCCAATCCTGGACCAAGGTTGATTCATGAGTGAATCGCCCCATCGTTTCTATCCAGTTGTCACAAGCTTGATCTTAGAAAAGATCTCACATGCCACCCACCAAGAGCTTGTTTGATGTTGGCTCTAGAAGGATTTCCATCTTCATCGTGAATATTTTTACATATCACTCGGATGTTCTGGCAATACCACAAGGATAATGCGTAGGACTCTCAATATCTACTTACTTTCCACATTGTGTGAAACAGCAAGTCTTCATTAATTTAGTGTCCTAATGAGATATTGTGGATGATCTCTTGGCTCTAGACTCAATAGTGCACATTTGGTTCCTATGTCGGAGACTATGGAGAGGGTCTCCTTCTTCAATATCAACAATCTCTAAGAGAAAGTCGATAGATTATGTCGGTTCCCCGTGAGAATGAAACAAGCCCTTTTAAGAGGAACTTGAGTAGCTTGGGAAGTTTAGTGCAGTGCGTCACTGGGTCCATGACGTCTTGTCTTCAATACCAGTGTTACCTTAGTAAACACTAGTAGCATATGTATTGAACCCGGATTCTGCCCCAAGGTTGAATTATTGGAGGGCTATTTCTTTTCACCCTTTTCATATTCATTTCTTTTTCATTCTTCAACCCCTTCAGTGCTTACCGAGACTTCATAACTAGAACCTTGTTGGGTTAATTCCAGTACTAGCTCTGTCTCAGTCCGCACTCTTCCCATTTCTCATTTTTCTCCTTTTTTTCATCATACCTAAGGACTCTACACTATCTAGTGGATTGTCCCTGGGTAGATCCCTCCGGTTCTGGCGAATCGTGGGAACAAATACCTAACCTAACCATCCTTATAACTCCATGCATATAGTAAATTGGTCGGTCTTTTGGTATTGTTCATTCCTTCTCGAAACCAATTGAAAAATCATTTGGAAAAACCAATCAAGGTACTTGTGATATAAAATCAAAACATTTTGTACCTTAATTGTTTTTGATCATTTAGAAATGCTCCCCCTCAACATGTGCATTATGTATATTGAAATCGTTTAGCACATGGAGGCAAGAGTTCTTTGAAATAATTTTTTGATCACAATTTCCATGGAAAAAGCCATTTAATTTTCTTTTGAAATTCTCCCCCTCAATATGTGCATAGGATTTTTGAAATCATTTTTATCACATATAGGAAAGAGTTCTTTTGAAGCACAACCACAATCACAAAAACCATTAAGAAGACTATTTGAAAACTCAATCAAGGTACCTTATGTTAAAACATAAACGCATTTGTACCTCAATAGTTTATTTTCTTTTGAAATGCTCCCCTTCAATATGTGCTTCGAGATTCGAAAGCGTTTAGCACATATGAGAGAGCAGCCTGCACAATTGAATCAAAAAATGATCACCTTTTATCAAATTTCATTATTAAATCACAAATTCTCCCCCGATCAAAAATATCAAACCCTTTGAGATTTTGGATCTCAAGTGATTTAATTAGGTTTAAAAAACATGGGAGAAAATGTGGCCTTGTTTAAATACTCATCTTGTTTTTGGATAAATGCTCCCCCTCAACATGTGCATTATGTATATTGAAATCGTTTGGCACATGGAGGCAGAAGTGTCTTTGAAGGACTAAAACCAATTCCATTAAAACAGATTTGAGATTTAAATCACGATTTCTCCCCTGATCAAAACTTTCAAACCAATTGAGATTTGTGATCCCAATTGATTAAAATCATATAGAAAATTTTGGGGAAAGACGTGGCAAGATTTAATTTTGAAAAATGACCAATAAGGATCAATTTTAGACATTAAAGATTGTTAGTGTCAGGTATGATAGTTTTTAAGAGATCTTGATTTAAAATAAAATAATTTCACAATCAAACAAGAACAGAAAAAAATTCATTTTGAAAGATCTTTGAGTTTTAAAGAAAATCATACCATGACATAACATTAAATCTTTAGATCACCACTTTGTTTCGTACAAACCGGACCTTTTATGAAGAAATATCGATTGAAAATATTTTATTTTAAATCACACTCCCCCTCAATCGATGACCGTAGTCGATGATTGAGTGACTAAGTTTTGATAAAATTAAGTCCGGTGATTTCCAAGATAAGTCCAATTAATTTTCAAAACAATATTTTCCATTTTCAAAACAATTTAATCAAATTATTCAAAATTGTTTAAAAATGGTATCCTGCACAAAGATACGTTAGGTGGTTGAGAAGCTTCTGTTGTTGCTGTAGGGCTTGGAAGAAAAACCGTTTGCTGATGCAGTGAGACTTCTTACGTTGCATTTTAATGCCAACTGAGGTCAAATTAAGCTCCGTTTCTTCATTTGCTGATGAAGAAAACCATCTGCTGATGCAGTGAGACCTCTTACGTTGCATTTTTCCATGCCAACTCTCTAGAAGTCCAATTAAGCTCCGTTTCTTCATTTGTCAACCCAAGATATCGTTACCCTTTCCTTGCGGCATCCAATCATGTTCATTTGTGGGATCCGGATCGGGAACATTCTTACATACCAATATACCTGCATATGTTAGTGAACACACATACAAATATATGGTGGTCGACATCACCCATAACAGCAATCGACTAATTAAAGTCAATTCAACATATCAATCAGATCATATAAGGCATGGGGTTTATGTGTTAAATCAAACTCTAATCATCTAATCCTAGCAATCATATCCTAGGCACCTAGTCCTTCAATATAGGTTAACATCATTTTTAATTAAGCATATTAGGATAATTAGAAAGGCCCGATAGATGATATAAATTTGAAAACATTCTCCCCCTCAATCAATGACTCATTTTTTGAAAAGTTTAAAAGCGCTCAAGTCATTGATTGAGTTTGCAAATTTTATAAAAACTCTGAATCTGATTGATTTTTTCAAGCAACTCATTTTCCACCATTTTGAAATACAGCAAATATTTTTCTGAAGAATTTTTAGACGGAAAAATATTTGTGTAGGAACAACAGTCCTTCGACGTACTTTCCTCAAATTAGTATTTAGGATAAGTGCACGAATTTTGAAAGATGGTTTAGCGCAGCACTTTCCTTTCTTGAAGAGCGGGTTGCTATCTGAAATAATAGCAAGCCATTTTTTTTGAAGCTTGGGTTACAGTCTGAAATAACTGTAAGCCATTATTTGAAGCCCGGGTTACAGTCTGAAATAACTGTAAGCCATTTTTTGAGACATGATTAGAAATAAATATTTACACCTCCTACTCGAACTTCATCTAAAGTCCCGTGCCATTATTAAATGACATTTCTAAGGCCGTAGATGTTATCGATACCAGAAGACATGCCTTAGAAAAACAATATTTTTGGTTTTTTTTTTTTTTTTTTTTTTTTTTTTTCTGATTTTTATGGGTTTTTGATGATTTTATATTTTTCTATTTTCTTTTGTTGGTTTTCTATTTTTGTATTTTGTTTTTGATAAATATATACAGATAGAAAAATAGTTTAAGAAGATGATGATACAAGTACCGAGATAGGGAAATCGTTCAGGACTTTGTAGAAGAAAGAAATCAACATCTCTTAAACTTACACCACCAAAGCATTCGAGGCTTCTAAGAAAATCGTCTGAACATGAGCCTTCTCAATTTGAATCTTTGGTAACTTCTCCCCAAACCGACAAACATCGAATAAAGACCATTTCCCTATGAAGTAGAGTTGAATATAAAGCGGTCTCATTGAATGAAGCTCAACACCCCGAAGAAGACGAAAACACCAAAGTAACAAGTTGAAACATGGATCATCGTTGTGGTTATCAAACCCGGAATAAATGATTAAGTTCGAGATCACATGAACTTGTTGTGCATCCCCGATGTATACATTACTCTTTGAGATTGAGAAGTTGTCTATTCAGGGGAGCCATATATCAACATCTTCATTTTACCAAGTGCATTCCAGTTATCTTCCATATAACCAATCAGCCCATTATGTACACAAGTACCCAACCAGAGTAGAAACAACGACATCCCAGTAACTTTATCATCGGAATCATCATTACACTATGTACATGAAACACTAACCGGAAGCACTTTATCATAAGTCATGTAGAAGATGTCGATAAGCAGTATCATCTCACGTTCCAAATATTCTTCTCATATTTCTATCTACTGAAGGCTGATTTAACACATACCGAAAGTATCCAGAGACCACTTCCTCCTAAATGGTTGGAATAACACACCAAAGGCTATGAGTAAACACTGAGTTTCTCTACGGTTATGACATTTGTCTTTCCCGGGATTACTTCAATAGAGAAGAAGTATTAGTTTCATCACGTGTACTCATTGTGTGTTTAGATGTATGTCTCCTTCCCCCTTGCAGGTTTTGATACCTCAGAAACAGCAACACATTATACATACCAAATATTCTTGAAATAGAGAAGAACAACAATTAGCTTAAATGAATCCTGTGAGAATCAACTGCTAAAGAAACTCTCTCTGACTATCTTTATCAACCCATATGTAGACAATTTGAAGTGACCACTGATGAAGAACACCCGATATACCAAACTTGAAACTGAAGTCAAATTCCCACATTTGTATCTTAAGCTTGCACTTAATAATGGAAGAAAGGTGTCGAGATTTTATGCTTCAAGCAAATTTCTAAGTACTCACTACTCAAGCAAAGTATGAGACATTAACACCTCTTGCGATTATCCACACCGTCATATGCGTGTGACACTGAGTAAAACAAAGTAACTCCTAATAGTGATAGTTAACCAGGTCTTCAACCATCCACCTTGACTACTGGTAACTAGATAACCCAAGACTTCAACTCAAATTCTTAAGCCCGAGCAAGTTATCAAATACGAACACGCCTTTGTGAATGTCAACTTCAACCTCAAATAAGTGATAAATGAGTAACTTCGAAGTAATCAACTTGTGTCAAATGTCCAATACGTGAATTAACATACAATCGGATGAACATTGACCCACTGAATGAAACGGAGCAAATGATTCCTCAACATCAATGCATTCTTCCTTAAGGTATACATGTAGAACCTAATCTGGAAGATTTACCAAAAATGTCTTCTAGCGGATGAGGTAGTCATTTTCCTTAATGTTCATGTGGTTGATTTATAGCGTGCACAATGAGAGGAACAATAATCCGTGAAGATTTGGCAAAGGAATACCAAAGAGCGGATCATTATTCATGAACAATAATCCGTGAAGATTTGGCAAAGGAATACCAAAGAGCGGATCATTATTCAGTAGTGCAACTACAATACCATGATAGTCATTTTCAACGCCTTGTGAAGTAACTGGAGATAAGGTTTCTTGAGAATTCTGAGAAGTACTTCTTAGATGGTGAACTAGTTGAGTCAGTAGAAACCGAAGCATGAGCTTCAAAAGCTGGATGATCAACATTCGTCGGAGGTTGGAAGTACTCATCAAACATATCTTTGAAAAACAATGAATCCCAGTTATCCTTAGTAAGTGAAGCATTTGGCGTTGGAAGAAAGTCATCAAAAATTAAGTCGTATGACCATTATTCAAACATCCATCCATCATCATGTAGTATATTCACTCTTCTCCCCCTCAAAAATTGCATCCGAAGTTGCCATTTTTGATTTAACAAGTGAATAAGAGTATACACCAATGAACGTAGATCCACTTGATGACTGAATGAGCATGGTAGAAACATGAAGTATGTTGATGAAGAATGTCGATGAGAATGGTCATAAATATGAAGATTTCTCTTCTTCTGAAGATAAAGCGCACTGAAGCGTACACCTTTCTTTTCTTTGAGGAACGGGGCCTGAAGAGTTGACTGCAGACGCCATAATGATGAAGTACGAGGCCTGAACTGATTTGAACAGACGTCATAGCCGAAAGAATATCAAGATTGAGTTACTTGAACCCGTGAGTTATGAGATATCAATCCTTGTGTTATCCATACTTTAAACAGTCCATGTATTGAAGGATCGAAGTATCTGCAACTGAGTAAGGACTACCTTGATTTTGTCATCAGAAAACAGCTTTCCGGTAGGCATCCACCTAAGTCCAACATCCTTAAACATTTTACCAGACGGAATCCACTTATGGCAAGGTCTAGGATTGTTAGGCTTCTTATTCATAGTGGAAGACTTATCCTTATTCCTAGTTTCCAAAGATTTAGCAGTTGGGATCCATCTAGATGAAGTTTTAGGTTTGTTTTGCTTCATAACATGTTGAACCTTAGCCATGTTAGTAGCCTTAGTGGATTGTACCTTAGTATGTGAATTAGGAAAATGTATCTTATTCAGAAAAGACTCAGAAATTCTTGGTTCATGTTCTACATGCTTAGCATTCTTCTTCATATAACTACTAGTAGTGCCTTGAAATCTCGTGGAATGCATCACCTTAGGTCTTGCACCTAAAATTCCGTCTTTTCGAATCTGTGCCTTTTTTCTAGCTTTTTCTAGATAATAGTTCTTCGACAAGTCATTCATATCATATGAATTCTGGGTTTTAATGCTTGGTTTTGACACTGTTTTCGAACTAATCCTAGAGGTGTTGGGAGTAGAAGTGGCTACATGTTGAGGGTTAACGGAGCTAGAAGCCTTATTCTTAGGTAACTCAGGTGAAGTGACTGGTTTTGACAAAACTTGTTTCTCATCAACTTGGGAGGCAAACCGTGTTTTTGAAAATTTTGGTCTTTCGGATATAAACGCAGTAGGCTGCCTAACAACGGACCAGTTTCTAATGGGATGAGAAACTGGTTTCCCCAAGGTTGATGGTTTTGTAAACTTAGTGTTCACACTTTTCCCTACAGTTTTCCTGAGCTCATTTTTTAGGGCAACAATAGCGAAACTCTTTTCCTGAAGTTGAGCTTTGAGATCATCAATTTTTGCTATCAAAGAGTTTGTTTGTTCTGTTGACTTAGTTCTAGCTTCTTTGACAGAGTCACTTAGTTCTATGTGATGCTTTCTCAAAGACTCATTTTCCTTTAGTAATTTGGCCACACAAACCGCTAACTCATCATTTCTCATTTGAATATCATCAATAGCATTAACATCAGAATTACTTGTAACCAAATTACTTTTCACATGCATATCAGAATTTTGTTTCTTCAAATTGTTGATAGTTGACTCTTTGTTTTGAAGCTGAGCTTTCAAAGTGTTAATTTCAAAAAGTTCACGGAATTCAGGAAGTTCCGGATTTTTACATGGTTTGTTAAGTTGAAAACTTTCTTCTTTACTCTGTATCGCAATTTCAAGTGAAATGCAATGTTTTTCAAGATTTGAGAATTTGTTTGAAAGTTCATCAAAAGCCTTTTTATCAACCATATCTTTTGTTTTGAAACACTTAATCTCAGACTCAGCCTCAACCAAGGAACATTTATCGGAATCATGTTCAGCAATAAGATCAGATTGTTTAGGTACATTAGCAGATGCACTATGTTGAACAGTTAAGGGTACCTCATCATATGACACATGTTCATTTGTCGGTCTGATATTTGCATCCACATCATGTGTAACAAGAGTCACTGAACTACTTGCTATTTCAAGCTTATCTGTATCTGAGCCTCTGTATTCAGTGTTAACTGATCCAACATCTGTTGCTTCACCCGACTCAACGCTACAATCTCTTGATTGCACTCGACATTCATTCACCCTTCTAATTTCTGTATCCACATCTTGTATGACTGGAGTTACTGAACTGCCGGTTACATCATTCTTTGTTGTCTCTGTTAATCTGCATTCAGCAACACCCGATCTTTCAACTGATACATTACCCGTCTCATCACAACTATCTCTCAACTGCACCAGACTCTCATCCATATTTTCATCTTTCAGAGTAACTTCCTCAATGTACTTCTCCACATTATCCATGAGATGGATAAGTGTCTCTATGAACACGCTAATTCCATTCCAGTGTATCTCTTGAAAGACATTTCAGTCATGTCTTGATCATAATCATATGTAAATTGCCCCCTGATGAATGACTGAAATTGGTTGTGGATCACTTGCAGTGCAGCACTGGAACTATCCTTTTGAACCTTTTCTTTATCAAGTTGTTGTTCCAATTATTCTAAGTTCAATAGTAATGTTCCCGTTAATGTGGATAAATCTTGACGGAAAAGGGCATTGCATGCTCGTTCCATTCCTGTTGTGAGTAACATGAGATGTGAGTGAAGTTGTTGATAAGGTTCAATGCTACTTTCCTTTTGCATGGCATTTTGTAGTCTAAACAGGTGCAAATCTTTCTCATTGGACTCAGAGCATGAAGAACTCAAATCATCATTGATTGATTCCATCATCTATAACCGTTCAGTATAGCTAATATTCTCATGGTTGTCTACAGCATCATACAGTTTGAGTACTTCTGAAATCACTGAATCAGGAGTGTAAGACATGATGTTGATGAATCCACGGGATTTTACAAGTCTATGATTTAAACCGAGAAATAGAATCTTTCGCGGGATTTTACTAAAATCAAGACCAAACCGTTAAGCAATGAGCAATGGAACGTGTTAAGATGACTGATGGATTGTCACAATGATAGACAATTGTGTGTTAGGACTTATGATTGTTTTTAGGATTAACAGATATGTTGTTTTGTTAAGATTTGGATTGGTTGATGCACGATTTTACGGAGAAATTTAGGTCCAAAAACTTAAAAAGCTCAATAACTTCCTTCCAGAGGCGATTTGGGCCTCAAAAAATTCGTTTCACGACTTCGTGGTGAAACCTCACAATATTCAGCCTGTTCCGCTCGTTTTGACTGGTATTTCGCTGAAAACGGAGTTACGGTTCAAAAGTTATGGCCGTTTGAAGTTTTACCGTAAAAGTCAACTTTTGGTCAAACCGCTTCAATCAACTCGCATCCAGGACAACTCGCTTCCAGGACAACTCGCTTAAATGACAACTTGCTTAAGGCTCAACTCGCATAAGATGACAACTCGCTTAATAGACAAGTCGCATGAAACACAACTCGCATAAACAGACAACTCGCTTAATAGACAAGTCGCATAAAACACAACTCGCATAAGCAACTCGCATAGGAAACTCTCTTAGGCAACTCTCTTTAGATACGTTGAATCTGGACAAGTCGCATAGGCAACTCTCTTTAGTATCAACTCGCTACACAATCAACTCGCTTAAAGAAACAAGTCGCTTAATAACTAAGTCGCATAAATAGTCAACTCGCTAAGTAGCCAAGTCGCTTATACCAACTCGCTTCAAATGAAGAAGCAACTCGCATCCAAGAAACTCAACTACGAGTCTCAACTCGCTTTGTAAACTTTTCACAAATACCCACTTTATCAATCAAAAGCGACCAAACCACAATGATTTAAGCTTTCCAATTCAAAACCTAAACACATATGATGATCCTAAACACAAAAGTACAAGCAAAATTGAAACTTTAACACTAGAATTTGTCCAAATGATTCAAACTCTCCTAAACACTTAATACCCCAAAAACCTTATGAAATCCACCAAAACAAAGAACATGAAAGATGAGTGATCAAACCATGGCTCTTGATACCAGTTGTAACATATTGGATTTCATAAACACATAACAAACAATAATATGGGTCGAATTATGAGTAGGTTTAGAGAGAGAAAGTGGGATCCTTTCTAGAGAGAGAAAGTGAAAGAAAACATAGAAGGTTAGATTAAGAATGAGAAAGGTCCAACCCTCTACCTTGGGAGGTAGAGGGTATTTATAGTTACATACTACACGTCCTCCTTCGGACTGTGGATCAGGCATACAGTGGGTAAAGACCCGTCCGTCCTCCACGGTGTTACTCTAGACTAAATAACTAACTAAATAACTAGTAAATAACATAACGTCTACGAGCTAACATATGCTATACTAGAGTTGGGGTGACCGACTCTTCATTATGGATTTTCCAATTCCTAACAGTTGATATTACTTAACAGTTTCTATTAATTGTCTTGAAGGATAAAAAAAATGTACTCTAAGTCATTTAAAATATCTGACACGACCCTTTTTTGTTTATCGATATGTAAGTGCGTTTCATGTTCTACAAGTCTGTTGGCTCCAAGATCGAATGATCAAACAAACTTCATGAGTATCATCATTCAATAATCAATAAAAGAAAAACAAGGAAGATTGGGTGAACCCCTTTATATAACCTGATATAAAAACTGAAAGAAGTTGACTTCTAATGTACAATACAAACCCATCTATATACTAATCTAATCGACACTTATGAAGGGTTGTGTTGGTTCAATCAACCATTGTGTCCATTCATAATATAACTACCTAAAACTACCAATAACTAACTATTCTAACTTTCATATGTAACTGACTTTCTGTTTGCTGTACAGGGCCCAAAACATAAAGTCTATGCTTTATTCTTGACACTTTAACTAACAAAGATTAATGGGATTATAATGCTTCCAACATATTCCCTCTAATCTATTAATCTTTGTATTCTTCCAATCTTCTTGTTCCTTGATGCCTTCTTCAAACTTGATGTCTTCATTCTTTAAACTTGATGTCTTCATGTCTTCTAACTTCTATCTATTACCGGGGTGCAGTCACTTGATCCTTTTGATCGCCATTGTGACTTGTGGACATATATACTCTTTGCCCACTTCTACAAACTTTTTAGGAATCTTTTGAACATAAACTTGTTCGATTTTTGGCGCCCTGGTAGTGCTGTAATAGCACTTGTTCTTCTCTTGACAGATTCGTCTTCTTCTTGGTTAACCACCGGATTAGTGTTGTAACTGATTCTAATATCCTTTCTTCTTCAATTCGACATCTTTTCTTCTCCTTGTTTAACCACCGGTTTGGTGTTGTAACCGTCTCTAATATTTCTTCTTCAGTTGGCATCCATGGTTGCGTTTCTTAAAGAACGCAAGTTTGATTGGTGATTGAACATGAATTGGGTGTTGTTTGATCCCTAAGGCTCTGATACCAATGTTCTACAAGTCTGTTGGCTCCAAGATTGAATGATCAAACAAACTTCATGAGTATCATCATTCAAGAATCAATAAAAGAAAAACAAGGAAGATTGGGTGAACCCCTTTATATAATTTGATATAAAAACTGAAAGAGGTTAACTATGTACAATACATACCCATATATATACTAATCTAATCGACACTTATGAAGGGTTGTGTTGGTTCAATCAACCATTGTGTCCCTTCATAATATAACTACCTATAACTACCAATAAGTAACTATTCTAACTGTCATATGTAACTGACTTTTTGTGTTTGTTGTACATGGCCCGAAACAAAAAGTTTATGCTTTATTCTTGACACTTTAACTAACAAATATTAATGGGATTATAATGCTTCCAACATTTCATTTCTCATTTATCATGTTTTTGTATATGATAATGATGGTTTTGACGCAGGCCGATTTTATGCATTCAAGAAAGCCGAAAGAGTGGACCCCTTTTCAAGTGGGCATGGTGTTCCTCAATTCAAAAATGCCCTTCTTTGGCAGCTTGAAATGGTAAGTAATACTCTCCAAATGGCGTTTTGCATTTAGCCTTTGAATCAACGAAGAATCATATTTTTATTTTTACTAGGAAAATGATACAACCATGTTCGGGAAAATGAGAAGTGACGCTCTTGAAATAAAAAGATTCTATAGACACTACCGGAGAAAGTACCTAAAAGCTTCGCAGACTTTTGCTAGTAAGGAAGACTGGTAAGTGTTTCAATATTTAATATTAAGAGTAAATTGCAAAAATTGTCCTTGTAGTATGTTCAAATTGCGTGCGTAGTCCTTACCTTTTGAAATTGCACGCATCGTCTTTTTGGGAAACCTTTGGTGCGGATTTTGTCCCTGCCTCAATGTGAAATAACTAAAATGCCCTTGACTTTTGCAAGACTGTGTCTTTCACTTTGGGGCATTTTAGTCATTTCACTTTGGGCCAAGGACGATATCTGCACCAACAGTTTCCAACAAGGACGACACATGCACCTTCAAAAATGTAAGAAAAAAAAAGTAAAGTAACTCCCAATACCGTCTTCCACGGGTTATGGGTCCCAATACCGTCTTCCACGGTGTATGGGGGAGGTTGAGACGTAGATAGCCCTACCCCCAGGGCCGGTCCTGAGATTTTGGATGCCCTGGGCGAGATGTTAGAATAATGGCCTTGACCTTACGTAAAGGTTTGGCATATAAATAAACTTCGCGTATTATAACTTAATATATTCATAAGACAACAATTAAGTTTAATTTACTTTATAGGTTGATTCAAGTGCATTAAAACACAACAAGATAACTAAAAAAGTTAGAACAAATTTGCGTCATATTTGAAATTTATATATGATTAAAAGTAGGGAACATTTTACGGCTATGTTAATATGTATATATTTCTTAGCAAAATAGCTTATTTTATTTGTGATAAATTGAAAAAATAAATAAAATATTTTATATAAATTGCTATCGTATTAAAGGTAAATACATTATATATATTGTGGTGCAACTTTTACAAAGTAAAAGTAGTTAAAAAGGGAAATATATTAGGATCAAAGATATGATAAATGCAAAATGAAAATAATACAAACTAAAAGGTCTTAAATGCAAATTGAGTTGAAAGTTAGAGGTGTCCTTTGAAAATAGACCAATTAATAGACACCAGACCCACAAAAAGAATACGGACAGTTGGACACAGACTCCTTCTTCCTCCCATAGTCCGGCGTCCATGCCCGGCATCATCTTCACTTCACTTTTTTTTTTTTTTTGCTTTTAATATAGAGATACAAAGAAGCCAAGCTAGTAATACTTTCAAGAACTCAATTTTTTTCTTACTTTTTTATACAAACCGATTCACATGACCAAAATATTGATGCCCCCTCTCTTTTTGATGCCCTGGGCCGTCGCCGGCCCTGCAATTATACTTAAAATATGGACATACCACAAGGACGATTTTTGCAATTTACTCTAATATTAAAGTAGCTCTAATGATACTATATGTTTATTTAGTTTTTCCTTCAACTCTCCATATGCTCAGTGAACAGCTTACCAAAGCATACCAAACCGCTAGCATTCTCTTTGAGGTTTTAAAGGCTGTTAATGATGCACATGAAATAGAAACCGAAGATGAGGTGAATGATTTTTCTTACAACATTGTATACGTTTTCTTCCATCATTTTGACAAATGATTAACGCCTGCCCCACAGATGCTGGAAAAACATCTAAAACTTGCAGAAAAGACAAAGATACATCTTCCGTACAATATATTACCTCTTGATCCTGACAGTGCAAATCAAGCCATTATGAGATGCCCAGAGGTATATTTGATACCTCCATCTTATTTGCTTTTTGGTATACCTGAGTTTCCGACTCGACATTGCGAGCCGACTAATCCCAGGGCGACTACCCTTTTGGATAGCCCGGAGTCGGCGCAGGTGAACCTCTGTGGCTAATGGGGGAATCTTATTTGTTTTTTGTTTGTGTACATTCCTTAATTTTCCTTCTATAAAGTAATAAGTTGTTTTATTGGTTTGTAGATTCAAGCTGCTGTTTCTGCTCTTCGCTACACAAGGGGCCTTCCATGGCGGAGGGAACACAAGAGGAGAAAACAAGACGACCTTCTAGAATGGCTTCAAATGATGTTTGGATTTCAGGTAATACAAGTTTGTCATGGACATTTTTAGTGTGACTATGTAGTAAGAATGTGCATAATACTATATTCTTATTTTTATTTGCAGAAAGATAACGTTGCAAATCAAAGAGAGCACCTGATTCTATTACTCGCAAATGTTCATGTTCGCCAAATTCCAAAACCTGATCAGGGGTCCAAGGTTATTTATAAATCAACCATGTATAGAAGCTAAATTAGGCAGTATAACCAAGACACATATCAAATGTAGAGAAACATAAAAAAGAATGGAATAGAAGATAGAAAATACCTTTTAAAAGGACTTGAAATATGTAGGAAATGATAACGCTGGCTAGTTCTTTTCTCACTTTACTTTATTTCATTCTTTTGCCTTTTGTTTCTTTTCTTTGTTAGTTGGATGAGCGTGCAGTAAATGAAGTGATGGAGAAACTTCTCATGAACTACAAGAAATGGTGCAAATACTTGAACAGGAAAAGTAGTCTTTGGTGAGGGATCATATGCATCCATGTTTCAGAATTGATATTTTTGCATAACACGAAACAGAGTGACAGTGAGCGTAGAGAAGCTGTTAGCTTGGTTAAGATTAAAACGTTGATAATGCCCATAGAAGTTTATTCTCATGTGTTTGAGGCTTTGCAAAATTTCATTCTTTGTAACTATAGGCATCATTTATTTGCACTAATGAAGTTTTCTCTTGTGCTAACACTAGGTTTCCGATGGTACAGCCAGAAATTCAACAACGTAAGTTATTGTATATGGGCCTATATCTTCTTATCTGGGGGGAGGCTGCAAACTTGAGATTCATGCCCGAGTGCCTTTGTTATATCTATCATCATGTAGGATTCTTGTGGTACAAGTTGTTTATTAATTTATAACTCTACATAGTTAGACATTTGCATATTTGTCTAGGCTTCATTAATCATATCGTAGTTTCACATTAGTAATAGTCCTTATGCCTACAATACTTATTATGAATGGAAAACCATGTTTTTGTATTCTTTAATCACTATCATCTTCATCCCCTATAAGTGGTTATAGTTAAAAGCATAATTCAACCACCACCAAGGTGGCCTTGTGGTCAGGCATCTTGATGTCCTCACAAGAGGTCTCAGGTTCAAACCTCACTATGTAAATATCTTGGGGTTGGCTAGAGAAATGGCTCCAACACGGTCATGCGGATACGCCGGTTAGGCTGCGTACATTAGAGTCAAAGACTTGCCCTCCCCGAATAACCTCAACAGGGAAAACCTCACCGTTTAGTGAAAATCAGAATTTCTTTACATATGCATATATTGATAGATTTTCTTTTTGACACTATTAAAAAAACTCGCGGTTCTCATATGTTATAGATGGCGTTTGAGCTATATGGTCTTCTAGCCGGCAATGTCAGTCCCATGACTGGTGAGGATGTGAGACCAGCTTACGGAGGAGATGAGGAAGCTTTTTTGACAAAAGTGGTTTCTCCCATTTATGAAGTGATATCAAAGGTAATCATTCATATTCAGTCAATCGTCTTGACTTAACATGGAAAAAAAACAGTTTTTCTTATATGGTCACTGTTATATAGGAAGTTGCTAGGGGCAAATTAGGGAAATCAGGACATTTCAATTGGAGAAATTATGATGATCTAAATGAGTATTTTTGGTATGTCCTTTTTTTTTGTTTGTTTCTTTTAATTTTGGGTGAAGTAGAGAGTTTATACATTCATATATTAAGTAATACTGTTACCAAGGAAACCTTAAGCATTTCAGGTCGGCAGATTGTTTCCGGTTAGGTTGGCCAATGAGTGATAGTGCTGATTTTTTCTCCGAGCCTGCGAAGCTACAGCAGGACTCAGATAAGCTTGGGAAAAAAAAGGTGTGTAAGTGATACCTTTTCTACTTATAGATTTTCATTTTTTTTTCCTAGAACGTAACTGTTTAGTTACTTCTCTCTTTTCTTTCTCTTTTAATGAAAATGAAGCAGCAAGGCCTTGAATGCCTGCACTTTGACTGGGTTAATGACTGTAGTTCATAGATTCCAGTCAGTGATATCTGTGTCGGAAATATTCTTATTACATAGATTTTTAGTCCTGGCTCATGAATGATGTAGGATGACTGTTACATTCAGGATGAGAAACCACCTGGAAAAGATCGATGGGTTGGGAAAGTCAACTTTGTGGAGACACGATCATTTTGGCATGTATTTAGAAGCTTCGACAGAATGTGGAGTTTCTTTATAATGTGCTTACAGGTAACTTTTTTATTGTATTTGATACTGCTTATGGTATTTCTCACATCTGGAAGTAATTAAATCATCATCTCATTACACATTGCCCGAAACATTAGCATTTATAAAAATTTGTCTCAGGCTATGATTATTGTAGCTTGGAATGGTGCTGGAAACCCGACCTCAATATTCAAACCTGATGTTTTCAAGAAAGTATTGAGTGTGTTTATAACTGCTTCGATATTAAAGCTCGGTCGTGGTATGTTGAGCACAAAATTTGATTTTCTAATATTCTATCACTTTTTCGCATTTATGCTAGAAAAAACCCTGATTTTGCTTTGATAGAATGAGCGAACTTATTTGTTTTACAGCTGTTCTAGACATGGTATTAAATTGGAAAGCAAGACAATGCATGGCTTTCGATGTCAAGCTAAGATACCTTTTGAAGGTTGTATCAGCTGCCACTTGGGTAGTAATATTAACCATTACTTGCTCATGGTTCCCATTGTTATTTAATTTGGCCGTTGGTGTCTACTTGTCACCAAACATGCTTGCTGCTGTGATGTTTCTGTTCCCCTTTGTACGTCGTTATCTTGAGAGTTCAAACCACATAATTGTGATGCTAATAATTTGGTGGTCTCAGGTAGGGACATTTGTCAAGTTTTCATTCAGTTTTGATGCCAGGAAATACTAACTACAATATATATATATATAAAATATGACAGCCTCAACTTTATGTTGGGAGGGAAATGCATGAAAGCATGTTCTCCATTTTCAAGTAAGATACTTAGAGATATTTTATATGTAATTAGGCGAGAGCCACATACATTGTCCTATACATGATTGCTAACTTTCAGGTACACAACCTTTTGGATTCTTCTCATCATTACAAAGCTGGCATTCAGTTACTATTTAGAGGTTCTGTTCTCACCCGCATGATCTTGCTACATGTACAGTATTGAAAACATTTTTTTTTAAATTATTTTTGACAACAGTAAACTATCATTGCAGATAAAACCACTTGTGAGTCCTACAAAAGCTATCATGAGTGTTCACACATGGCACGAGTTCTTCCCCAAAGGTTATATAATGATAATAAAATTCCAGATTCAAAGATTTAGATAACTTATGATTTAATATTAAAATTGAATAATGTGGTGTCACAGCAAGGAACAATATTGGTGCGGTTGTCGCTCTCTGGGCTCCAATCATTCTTGTAGGTTTAGAAGATATAGATCTTCTCTTAGTTATATCATTCGTTCTATCTTTGTGTGTGTGTTTGTGTATAAATATTAACATATGGAATACATGCAGGTGTATTTCATGGATACCCAACTATGGTATGCTATATTCTCTTCATTATTTGGAGGTTTGTATGGGGCATTCCATCGTCTTGGAGAGGTTTGTCAAATTCTATTTGGAGAAAAATAGAACGTTGATGATTTAAGTTATAATATCAAAATTGTGATATTGCAGATTCAATCTTTAGGAATACTGCAGTCTCATTTCCAGACGCTACCTAGTGCGGTTAATGCCTGCTTAATTCCATCTGAGAAAAGAAAGAAAGGATTTGAATCTACTTTGTCATATAAATTCGCTACAGTAAGTTTATGACTTCTTAAGATGGTCTTGTAAATTCGAACACAGTTTTCTATTAATTTTAAATTGAGCATTGATGCTATATATTCTTCACGTTATTATATTGCTGCAGGTCTCATCTAATAAAGAAAAAGAAGCTGCAAGATTTGCTCAAATATGGAACACAGTTATTACGAGTTAGCGATAGACAGCCACGGCTATGACCTTGAGCTGAAAAGGAGAATGGAGAATGACAGTAACATGTCTTGTGCTGTTCGTGAATGCTACATATCGTTGCGCAGTATTATTGATTTTTTGGTTGATGGCACTCGTGAGAAGGAGTACGTTCACTATAACTCCCTGATAGACAGAGAAGATGACTAGTTTTTATCACACTAGCTAGTTTGTATAATAAAACAATATCAGATCTTACTATTTTCATTCTATTTGATTATTTGTAGCACAACTTGGTTTTCCTTTCCAGGTTTATCAACAAAATCTTTTTCGTAGTTGACAAACATGTTGAAGAAGGCAATATAGTGAGCAAATTTAAAATGAAAGCTCTTCCTATCCTCTACAACCGCATTGTCTGGCTTATCCAGTGTTTGGTACGTACTAAAGTAGCATTTGAAACAACTCTTTATGCTCTATAAGTAGCTTATGGGATAAGCTAACACAATACGGTTTTTGCATTTGCTCTTCATAGTTAACAAATAAACAAGAGGACCGGGATGTAGTTGTAGAAACTTTCAAGAAATTGATTGAAGTTATGATTATTGACATTATGGGAGATCAGTTTCCTATGTAAGCCTGTCACTTTATATAATGTCTACTCCACCTTTTAATATTTGTTAAATCGTGTTTTATTGTTTATTTTTTTATAGCCTGCATGGGCCAATACTTTATGAGGGAATGGATCAACATGTCCAGTTATTTGAGCATGCAGGAGCAATCATGTTCCCAGCCCCAGAATCAGAAGCTTGGAAGGAAAAAGTAACAAATCGACATTTTTGATGTTTTACTATCAAACATTGTATATTCATTTACATGGTGTCCTTTTGCAGATCAATAGGTTGAAATTGTTACTTACAATGAAGGAGTCTGCTATGGATGTGCCATCAAACTTGGAAGCTAGAAGACGGATATCCTTCTTCTCCAATTCTTTGTTTATGGACATGCCTTTAGCCCCCAAAGTTCGCAACATGCTTGCATTCTCGTAAGTTTTTCTGATGTGTCACATACTTTAATAGTTTTAAGTCCTCTAAGCTGTTTAGATCACCTTTACAAAGTTGGATTTTTTTGAGTGCTCATATTGGAGCATAGAAAAGTTGTATTAGGGTGTATAAATGCAACTTGTCTTCTAAACTTTCTGATATGCATCTAATTTGATCAATCAAATTGTTATGTCACAACTCACAAGTGTACGAGACACTACACATTGTGTGATAACGATGCCCATATATGTAGGTTAATCCGTCATTCTTTACCTTAAATAAAGCAACCAAAACCGAGTTTTCTTCTTTTCATGAGTTTATTGAGATTCATATAAGTTTTGCAAAGACATTCGTTGTCCCTATCCCCTTAGATAGTCTAGCTGAGTTATTACATTTTAGTTAGCCACTCAGATGTATAGGACCCCATTGTGCTACCTTAACTAATTATGTTAAATACAACATGTATATTATTATTATTTTGTGGTGCAAAGGGTGAATTTATATTAATACCAACATAACTTGTACAAACAACATAATATAGACTGAATTTGGACATGCCCAAATCAGATACATCACTAAACTACTTGCAGTCGATATCAGACAAAGCATGAACCAATCATCTTCAATCTTCCATCCAAACACAAACTCAGTTTGGAAATCACCCTCTATTGCACCAAGACCATAAACTCATAACTACATTTCCAACTTGCCATCCCATCAAGACCATTCAACCATCATCCACAATGATCAAGATGGAAATGGTAAAAGGCATCATTATGCAGATTATAGCCACCCATACCCCTCTAGTCAAGGGCTATATATTTCCATCTCTGAAAAATGGCTTCAGACCCTGGGAACACACACCTTGAGGGAGGACCAACCATACCTCCTATGGTAGTATATAGCTTGGGCCAAGTAGGATCATCTTTCATTCCTCACTATTCCAAACTCCATATACTACCCACCAACCTCACTTTCCCTTCTCAGATGGATACCTACTTTATGGATCCAATTAAATCTTCCTAAACTGTGTCCAAATGTCCTCTCAGAACCTAAAAAAGGCCATCTGATAATCCATTTGAAAACAGATAGGACAGAAATAAAAGGATCCAAGATACAACGCCATCATCTTAAGTGAGGCTTAAAAAATCTCAGCATTCCTAAACTGAAATGCCTAAGATTGTGGTTAAAAACCAATATCATATGAAGATTTTCTTGAACCTCAATATCTGCAATGAGCATGTCAAACATGAAGGAACTCTATAGTGTCATCCCTTCATCAAAACAGAAACCAATCCAACAGTAAGATCAGTTCAAAATCCAGCAGGAAACTGCCACTAGCTAAGCTACACCTATTGCAAGAACATGTACTCTCATGATGCCCCAACACCTCATAACAGTCAACATAGACTCACAAAGGCATACCACAGAAGGGGCAGTAAAGTACTAGCTGCTCTTCACAACCCATTCTCCCAAACACTCCTTAAGACAGATTTAGGTCACACCAACCTACACCATTAGCGGAGGCACCAATTTATCTTTATCCCAAGCCAAATTCCATGTTTTAGCCACCATTATAACTACTGCAGACCTCTTAACTCTAAGACTTTGAAGCACATCTTCCATATATTTACTTATCACAGCAATCAACTCTTCTTTAGTTCTTCTAACCTTTTGAAAAGTTCTGTTGTTTCTTTCATTCCACACAAAATACACAGTGGCTGCTATAATGAGCTTATTAACTATATGCCAAACACTATTTTTGATTCCACCATCAGCTATG
This sequence comes from Chrysanthemum seticuspe, assembly GCA_019973895.1. Taxonomy (NCBI): domain Eukaryota; kingdom Viridiplantae; phylum Streptophyta; class Magnoliopsida; order Asterales; family Asteraceae; genus Chrysanthemum; species Chrysanthemum seticuspe. The sequence continues at coordinate 188,077,889 of BPTQ01000002.1, read as the reverse complement.
TATGCCACAACACTATTCAATTCTTGACAGCTTCTATTGAACCTTCCTTTATACTTAACTTCCTTCCAAACCTTAGCAAAAAAAGTACAATCAAAGAAAATGTGGCGATGACTATCAATGCAGTTATTACATAAAGAGCATCTCAAATCATTACCTTGATGCCATGCCACAATTCTATCCTGTGTCAACAGCTTCCCTTGAATAGCTAACCACAAAATGAAAGCATGCTTAGGTGTACACCGAGAAAACCATACCACATTACTCCATCCAACTTCTGGCCAACTATCTCTTAAGACTTTTCCATGTTGTACTAACAGAATATTCTGTTACCTTACCATTGCCATCAATCCACATGCTCTATCCTTTTGATCAGAAAGCAATGGAACAGTAACTTGATGCAATTCAGGAAATTGACTTGTCCAATCACTAGGCCGCAACCATTCACCATTACTGATAAGATCAACCACAGTGTCACTGTTTCCCATTCCAGCCTCATACAATGCTCTATTAGGAAGGATTCTATTAAAAGGACCCAAAGAACACTAGTTATTGTTGGTGATTTAGCATCACCAATATGATTTAAGTGTAATGGATTGACTTAGGTGACCAATGTGTAATCGTGATAAATGTTCAACAAGTCGGGGTTGTGCGGAGTACACACTTGTATGACGTTATTATGATTATCATTTGGGGGCGAAGCCCCGAATGACGGGGGTCCGGGGGCAGCGGCCCTGGTAGCAAGGTCCAAGGAACTTTGCCCTTTAATTTAACTCATTCGGTTGTTAATATAACTGCTTTGGCAGTTATAACCGAAAATCAGTTTTGTTGGTCATATGTTTATATTATCCATCTGGTTCGGTTTCATAACATACAAAAACATATTCTCGTTTCTAATCTGAATTTTATCCGATTTAATATTTCGATAGAACCATCGAAGTACTTCACTATGATCCTAATTTCTTACAGTTATCATACCATATAGAAGTTGATTTGCCATCTCCAACTATATACTTAACATAAGGCCTTATTTTATCTCTAATTTCAAGCATCTGCTTCCAACCCCAACTATCAGAATTTTGATACTCAATCTCCTATATACTATTACCTTTTAATTTGACAGTATTGACCCATTTCACCCATAGAGACTCCTTTCTATCAATGATTTTCCACAGTTCAGTAATCATGAGAACTTCATTCCATTTCCTCAAAGGCCTAATTCCCAACCCTCTTTGATCCTTAGGTTTGCACACAAATTTCCAAGCAACTCTAGCTTTACCTTGGGCTGAATTACCAGAATTCCATAGAAATCTTTTAAAGATTTTTTGAAGATCCTTAACCATTGTTGCAGTTGCATAGCTTATAAAAATGAAGCTATAAGCTGGATTCTACCAGCATAAGATAAGCATTTGTTCCTCCAACAGTTTATTCTACCTTCCACATTATAAATTAAACTTTTACAATCACTTATTCCCAGTTTCTTAGAGAGTAAAAGATCCCCAAGATACTTCATAGGAAGCTTCCCACATTTGAAAGGCATAACTTCTAATAGTTGAGCTTTTCTGTATTCACTAATGCTACCAAAAAATATAGTACTCTTACCAAGATTTGGAAACAAGCATGAAACACTACTAAAGTCTTCAAGGGATTTCTTCACTAGTAGCGGAATGTGTAGAATGAAAAACTGAATCAAATGATCGGTTTAGACAGGCCCGGATTTGGCTATGGGCCATAAGGGCGACGGCCCGGGGGCAGCCCAAGGGGGGGGGGCAGCAAACTAGAAATCCATATGTATATATATATATATATATATATATATATATATATATATATATATATACTATGTTAACTTTGGCCCATTTTAGAAAAAGCCCAGTACATGCTAAATTGAAACAAAACCTACGCCATGTGAAACGGAAATTTGACTAAATATTTAAAAGATATGTTTGACCAAGTATTTAAAAGATATATTTGGAAATTGGAACGGCAGTTTTACAATTCATAGAAGAAAAGAAAACAGTAGTCGATAGGCAAGGCTCTTTGAGTGTTTGACTAAGCATTGTGATCACGGAGTCACGGGAAAATAAGTTTCGAATTGGAAAGGAGTTTAACGAAACAACCGATCATCTTTTTTTCTCTTCATAAATTTTATCATGTGATATTGTTCCATACTTATTATTTTTGTTTTAGTAGAATATTAGATAATTTACCCTTTATTTTGTCATGTTGCGTCATTCAATTCACAACCGTCGGGTGCCCAAAATAGGAAACGAAAAAAAAAAAAAAAAAATCAACAAGAATTAGAGCGACCTGAACACGGTTCTATGGATGGGTATGTAGTTAGAACGAAAAAAATAATAATAATGTTGAAGAAAATCATGACGAGGTTAATGTTGATATAGATAATGAAAATCCTATAAATAATGAAAACTTAGAAAATGATAAGGTTGATGTTAAGGATGATAATGAAAATCTAAAAACTAATGAGGTTAATGTTAGCGAAGATGATGAAAATCACGAAAGTCCTCAAGATTGTTATGTTGAGACGGAGTTAATCACAATATTTTTGACGTAAGAGTTTAGGATGGTTTAGATTCAAATATTAAAGAGTTACTTGTAAGCAAAGGGGTTGTTAGAGAAACTAATATAGATTATCCAAAAGATAAATTTAGTAGGCACTTTTCTTGTGAACATTATGTACGTAAGTTACGTAATGGGGATTCTTATGATAGAAAATGGTTGATTTACTCAATAGAGCTTGATAAAGTATTTTGTTTTTGTTGTAAGTTATTTAAAACTGCTAGATCTAGAAGTCAATTGGCAAATGAAGGAATAAATGATTGGAAGCATCTTAGCAATACTTTAAAAATTAATGAAAATAGTTCTGAGCATATGATTAATTTCAGAACTTGGTCTGAGTTGCGGGTGAGATTAAATACGAATCAAACAATTGATAAAGAGTTACAAGAACTTATAAAAAAAGATACTACACATTGGAAGGAAGTTCTAATTAGAATAATTGCTGTTGTGAAATGTATGATATGCCTTTTCGCAGAATATGAACGGGTTAGCAATTGTGAGTATTGAAAGTAGTTTTTTAGCAAATGTCGACTATGACAAGATAATTGATGTTTTTGCTTCAAGAAATGCACGGAGACATCGGTTTAGATGATCAATGGTGTCGAACTTGTATTCGGAGCTTATCTCCTCATATTGTAACGTTTTATTTAATGAATAAAAATCGGCGTGGGGATGAGCCGCCTGGCTTGACCAGGTTCCAAACCCTTAAAAAAATATGTTGTTTGTTTACAAGGGGCATATTTTACTCGGCTCGCCCAGGGCTGAAATCTCAGGACCGGCCCTGGGTTTAGATTGTAAAAATACGTGTTAAATGGTTCTAGATCTAAGGAAAACGAAGAAAAATTAATGGTGAAAGATGGCGGGAAAAGTTGTTAGAGGAGAGAGAAAGGAGAGAAAAGTTTTTTGAGACCTGATTGTGAAACATGAAAGTTGGGTCGCTAATTGTATATTATTATTATTATTAATTCTGTTAATGATTTTTTCCTGCAACTTGTGTTCTGTTTATCTAAAACACACAAGAAAATCTTTTTCCATAGATAGGATGATTTAAGTCATCATGTGTGTATAAACCACACCAGAATGTCATCGCTGACCAGAAAACAAAACATGATTGTTAACTGTGGTGCATGCTATGATGATTCACTGTAGTGTCCCACCAAGAGTTCTGAAAGTGTAGATATTCCCGAAGGTCCTTAATCTGAGCTACTTACCATAGATAGGATGATTTAAGTCCCTAGTTGACACCTTGTATGTCTTATAGGTAATTACCTCATTAGGATGATTTAAGTCCCTAGTTGACACAGAAATTTTCCCGGACCCATTTACATCAAGAACCGGATATCTATATCATTAAGATTATAAAATTTAATTCACTGACTCATAGCATATGATGAAGTGTGACGTCATTGGTTAAATTTGTGTTTTTCAATTGGACTTCTTGCAATAAAATACTTTTCTGACTTCATTTTCTGGGCTGTAATATCTTAAATGGTGAATATAATTTTTATTGTAGCGCACTCACACCTTATTACTCGGAGAAGGTTATATTTTCATTGCATGATTTAGAACTCCAGAACGAGGATAAAATAACAATCCAATTCTATTTAGAAAAGATGTACCCAGGTTTGTCATATTCTATTACGTGCTTACATGACACCAATGTATGTATGTGTGTATTATATATTACTGACTATTGATGCCTTGATGGTAACAGATGAGTTTAACAACTTTCTTGAGAGAATAGGTTGTTCCGATAGATTTGATTTAGAAGGAAACAAAGAGTTTGAGTATCCACTACGTCTTTGGGCTTCATATAGAGGCCAAACCTTGACCAGGACTGGTAAACTTGGATCTAAAAATAGCATTTTAACATCTTATGTTTTTAGTTGGACTGATCCTCGGTAATTGGTGTCAGTTAGAGGAATGATGTATTATCGTAAAGCTTTGGAGCTTCAGGCTTTCCTTGATATGGCTGAAGATGAGGGTATGTTGATATTTTGTACTGTACAATTTCACTTATGGAGATACGAATTGGTTTTCCGTTATTCTCTTATTGCTTGACCAGATCTTATGGAAGGGTCTGATTTGACTGAACATGATGAGGATCTGTTGGTTCAGCCTCAAGTGGTAGCTGATATGAAGTTTACATATGTGGTATCATGTCAAATATATGGCATTCACAAACGAACTGGGAATCCGCTTGCACAAGATATTTTGAGGCTTATGACCGAGTGTGCATCTGAACTCTTATTATTTGGTGAACTAAAGTAATATTATTCCTTAGTACTTAGTATTTACAGACGAATGGTTATGACAGATACCCGTCCCTTCGTGTAGCCTACATCGATCAGGTTGAGGAGCGCAGCAGAAATACTAATAAGAGCCTACATCAAATGGTTTATTACTCTACTCTAGTCAAAGCTATGCCAAGTTCCAATTCCGAGATGGGGCGGATCTTGGATCAGGTAAAAACGTATCCTTCATAGTTGATGTAGAGTTGGATAATGAGGCAAAACTTATTTCAAGAAAACAATAAGTTGTACTTACTGTTTTTAGTCAACAAATTTCACCCAAAAGTAACAGGTAACAGTATATAGAGATGACATCAATATGTAGGTCATTTATAAGATAAAATTGCCTGGACATCCAATGCTGGGAGAAGGAAAGCTTGAGAATCAGAATAATGGTATTATCTTCACACGTGGAGAGGGCTTGCAGACAATAGACTCAAACCAGGTATCCCATCAACTTTTTACTTTTTTATATTTCTATATGTGATGTAAATGAGCAATCAAACATCCATGTACGTGTAGGATAATTACATGGAGGAGGCGTTAAAAATGAGAAACTTGCTACAAGAATTTCTCATACAACGTGATGGTGTGAGGTACCCTACCATACTAGGAGTTAGGGAGCATATATTCACTGAAAGGTATGAGAGTAGTTGTTGTGTTGATGCATTCTCTTTTGTTTTTTAGCTCAGTGTTGTTCTGCTTTCATGTTGCAGTGTCTCTTCTCTTTCACGCTTGATGTGTAATCAAGAGACAACTTTTGTGACAATTGGTCAGAGATTGTTGGCCAACCCTTTGAGGGTTCGTTTTCACTATGGTCATCCAGATGTTTTTGATAGGCTGTTTCACATTACAAGAGGAGGTGTGAGCAAAGCCTCCAGGTTCATTAATCATGTGGGAGACATATTTGCAGGTATTTTAATTTCGAACTTATATGCCGGCTTCCTTGACATACTCATTTTTTTAGTCAGCTTACCATATCTTCCATCGTGAACAGGTTTCAATTCTACACTTCGTGAAGGAAGTGTCACGCATCATGAATACATACAAGTTGGTAAAGGTAGGGATGCTGGTCTAAATCAGATATCCTTGTTTGAGGCGAAAATAGCTGGCGGAAATGGGGAACAGACACTTAGCCGTGACCTATACAGGCTTGGGCATTACTTTGACTTTTTCAGGATGTTATCGTGTTATTTCACTACAATTGGTTTCTACTTCAGTACCTTGGTAAATTTTAACTCATTTTTCTCATAGAGTAACCTCAAATACACTGTGTTCTCATCTCATCATATTTTCCTCTTGCAGATCACTGTATTGATTGCATATGTGTTTCTTTATGGGCGTCTTTATCTAGTTATTAGTGGACTCGAACATGAGCTTAGTATCCAACCTGAAATTTTGAATAATAAATCTCTTCAAGTGATTCTGGCTTCACAATCTCTTATGCAAATTGGACTTTTAATGGCATTGCCTATGATGATGGAAATTGGTCTAGAAAAAGGTTTATGGACTGCGTTAAGTGAATTCATTATTATGCAAATGACTTTTGCACCGATGTTTTATACATTTATGCTTGGAACAAAGACTCACTACTATTGTATGACTTTGCTACATGGAGGTGCAATATACAGGGCAGTGAGTCGTGGGTTTGTCTTGTCTCATACGACATTTGCTGAAAACTACCGTCTTTACTCTCGTAGTCATTTCGTTAGGTCAATGGAGGTTATGATTTTACTTCTTGTTTACCAAATATTTGGTGAATCATATAAAGGATCAGTTTCATACATCTTGATCACCGTCTCCATTTGGTTTATGGTCATCGCATGGCTATTTACTCCGTTTTTATTCAATCCATCGGGTTTTGAGTGGGAAAAGATTGTGGATGATTGGTCTGATTGGAATAAGTGGATTAGAAACCAGGGTGGTATTGGAGTTTCTCCTTATGATAGTTGGGAATCATGGTGGGAGGATGATCAAGAACACCTACGTTATTCTGGAAAGAGGGGTGTTTTAGTTGAGATATTGTTAGCGTCACGTTTCTTCATTTATCATTATGTGCTTGTTTATCATCTAAGTACAACCAAGTATCAGAAGAGTATCCTGGTATGTACATTTTTATTAGTGGTTTGTTCTCTTTCATCTTGCTATTTTGTGAAATTAATGCAATCTTGCTAAAGCTTTTGTTTCCGTGGCTGACAGATTTATGGAATATCGTTTGGAGTTTTTTTAGCAATGAAGGTGATGAATTAGTTTCCTGTTGATATTAAGACTATGTTGATTACGTTATTGTGGTAACTTTAGGGCTGTTTTTAGTTTTACTTTTTCGGTTCATTTGGTTGCATGTGGACCAAATAGAAATATGTCGTAAGCAAACGATTTGGCATTTGTTTGAATAAAACTAGCTACTTCATGAAATTTTATAGATGGTATTGTTTAGTGGAAACTTGATTAAGATAGTTTTATGGTTTATATAACTGACTAATTGCATGTTTCCTGGGATGGATGCAAGGAACATTGTAACTAAATGAATATGATACAAAACAACACACTTCTATCATAATCATGAAATTTTGGTTTTCCATCTTCCAGGCTTTATCGTGTGGGGTGAGTGCAGTTTTTCGACTAATTTTCCGGCTAATCAAAGGGATCCTTATGTTTGTCTCTATCATCATGATCGTGACGGCACTCCCACATATGACACTGCAAGACATTATTGTGTGCATACTTGCATTCATGCCAGCCTGCTGGGGTTTAATACTGGTCAGTAAAGCAATTTTCCCTTCCATATATATTTCTAGTTATCGCACTTTTTTTTTTCCTAGTTATCAATTTTGTGTTAATTTCAAGGTTGCACAAGCATGTAGTCCGATAGTGAAGAGATATGGATTGTGGGAATCGGTGAGGACACTTGCTCGTGGGTATGAAATAATGATGGGTCTAGTCGTGTTCACTCCAGTTGCATTGCTTGGATGGTTTCCTTTTGTTTCTGGTTTCCATACACGTACGCTATTCAAGCAAGCGTTCAGCATAGGTTTGCAACCATCTCGTATTTGGTTATAGGAAAGGAGTAATAGAATATAACTAGCGGGTTAACCCGCGCGTTGCGGCGGGAGTGCGTTGCCCTCGATCATTTTATTTATGGGAATGAATTTGCTAAAGTTTTTTTTTTTCTTTTTTTTTTTTTGGACTAAATTTGCAAAAGATTGATAACGGGGGACTAACGGTGCGTTTCACAGCTAATTTGAGGGGCTGAAAGTGTAAATAGCGAATGAACAGTACGCGCACTATTCCAAACTATGCGTGTACTGTAGCAAACACTGTTTTGCACTGTAGCAGTGGAATTTTCATTTTTAGTCCCTGAAACTAACGGGCTGTTGCAACGTTAGTCCTTAGGGACTAACGGTGAAAAAAAAGGGTAACCTCAAGGGCTGTTTTTGCTTAATATTTGCACAGAAATAGCCCCTCAAGTTATTGTTGCGTTTCAAATTTAATCCTCAAATGTTAGTTAACGGACGTTAAGGACTAACTTTGCAATTGAGCAGTAACCTCAGGGGCTAAAAGTGCCAAAGCTGAAAGTTGTGTGTGCACTGTAGCTACAGTGAAACGGAATGTGTTTTAGTATATATATATAATAAATGATGTGCAACAACTGTTTAAAGGCTTTTTGTGGCTTCTAACGATTTATCGGCAATGAACACCCACTAAGGTAAAATTAATAATTCGGGAATCGTTAGTGGGTGTTCTAACGATTTGTGGCTAAGGTAAAAAACTTTTTGTGGCTTCTAACGATTTGTGGCTTTTTGTGTTTCTCAATGGTCTTTTTTCTTTGAACGGGAATTTATTAATAAAATTCTAGCAAAAAGCTAGAAAAGAAAATTAAACCAACTTTTGGATAGGGGGTGTTGATCGGTTCGGTTATCGGTTTCTTCGGTTCGGTTAATTCGGTTAAAATTTTTTTTTAGATCAACCCGAGAACTGAACCGAACCAAATTCAAATTCGGTTTTCGGTTCGGTTTGGTTGAATTCTAATTCGGTTCGGTTCTTGGGTTGACCCGAATAACCCGAATTTTATTATTTTTTAAGAAAAAAAATTAATAATTACATAAATATTTAGCAAAAAAATATATTTCAAGCATAAAAAGTGTTTTATTATATTATGATAACTTTTTAATAGTATTTATATATATGTAAATATACATAAATATATATATATATATATATATATATATATATATATATATAGAATCTAGTTCTAGTGAGAACTTTCTTAAAATTATAAAAATAAGAACCCAATGAATGAATGACAAATGGATTTTGAGTATTAATAAAAATAAAAATTATATATGTAGCTAAAAGGGTAATATAGGTATTTTGCATGTTCTATTTTTAACTTATCCTACATCACAAACCTCCACTATCCTCTCTTATAATCATAACACCGTAAATTTATTTATTATCCTCCATCTTGAATTCATTCTCCACTGATTTGTAACCAAAAAAAAAAATAAAAAAATTAGGCTTGTATAAACTTTCCACCAATCCATACCACTAAAGACACAACACCGATTCATCACAAAGAAACACAACACAAACACCACATGTTGGCTTGTATCCATGGCACTTCTTGGCCGAATTTTTCCCGATTTTGGCTCATAAAAAACACACCATAGTCGCCATTAAAATACTCCATCCGATGGGTTTCTAAACCGCCATCGTTGTCCGATCTAAATCGCTGCTGTCTTCTAAACAATAGTCCCCGTACCTTGGAGCCTTAGTTACCGTCACCGCCACGAAACCCGTAGCCACCGCCAGATCTTTATACAAACCGATTTGGGTTATTTCGTTAGAAGTTTTTTTTTACAGATCCGGTTATTTTGTTTTGCGGCGGCGATATCGAACACAGGTATGATGTTGTTACATATATGATGATGTTGTTACAGGTATGAGTCATTAATTCTGAAAACATTTTTTTAGTTTTTAATTGAAAACTAACAGTTTAGATGGAATTCGTATGATTTGAGGTTGTTTGGATGGTGTTATTTCTTTTTGATAGGGTTATTACTTTTTTGAAAAAAGCTACTGGAGTGGTTTTCAAGAGATGATAGATAGGGTTTTTACAGTTGGTCGAATAGTTTTCAATATGTGTTATGTTTCGATCTGCGTTCGATTTTAGCAGGTGATACATTCTTGTGGTTATGTACGTGTTCGAGTATTGATTTTGTGTTTTGTAGCAGGTGATACAATCGTGTCTGTGTACGGGTTTGGTTGTAGGTTGTGTACAGGTTCGGGTTGTAGCAGGTGATGCATTCTTGTGGTTGTGTACGGGTTTTGTTGTAGGTTGTGTACGGGTTCGATTGTAGCAGGTGATACATTCTCGTGGTTGTGTACGAGTTCGGTTGTCGGTTGTATCGTTGTATCAGTTGTGTATGGTTCGGTTGTAGGTTGTACATTTTAACTTTTTTAGTAGTTGTATCAGTTGTGTACGGGCTGAGTACGGGCTGTGTGTACATGGTAAATGAAACAATTAATGTAAATGAAACAATTAATGTATCAGATGTATCGTTGTATCAATTGTGTACGGGTTCGGTTGTATCGTTGTATCAGTCGTGTATCAGATGTATCGTTGTTCGGTTCTATCGTTGTATCGGTTTTTTTTGGTAAACGATCAAAATGGAAAATGATGAGAAAAAAGGTTTCATGAAACAGCATAAAAAAAGTTAAAAAAAAAAGAAAAAAAAAATTAACGTTGACTATCAAAAATTAAAAATGGTTGTTAAATTTTTTTATAAGTAAATATGTATCACTTATTTAAAAATGGCTGCTAAATAAAATGTTGAAAAATTAATTCAAAAAATGTTAATAATTAATTTGTACTTGAATTCTCCAAAATACCCTTGACACTCTATTTAATAACTATAATATCACTCATTTAATGTTAATCTCATTTAATCTCAATTAAGCGATCCAATGGTCCAAACTAGTTCCTACTTTTATAACTTTAAGAAAGTTCTTACAATAACCCTCCCCTATATATATATATATATATATATATATATATATATATAGGGTGAAGTTAAAATAAAAAGACAAATATCCGTAAAAAGAATAAAAAGATTTTTTTTTTAAAAAAAGTTCACGAAAAATTCCCAAAAAATCCCACAAGATCGGGTATGTTGGTGCATAAAACTTTTGTGAAAACATTTTTTATAATTTTGAGTTTTGATACGTTTTTTTTAATGCACAAAAAACGAATTTTGATGCGCAAAAAAATTTTGATGCACAAAATTTTTAACTTGTTTTAGTTTGATGCGCAATGTTATTTTGATGAAAAAAGTCAAAAGAAGTTGGGTGCAAAAACAAATTTTTGATGCACAAAAAAAAAGATTTAATGCGCAAACGTATATATTCATAATTTTTTTTCGGAAAAAATATCCACTTTTAGAAAAAAGTTTTTCACAACTTTTTCATGCACCATCATACCCGATCTTGTGGGATTTTTTGGGAATTTTTTGTGAACTTTTTTTGAAAAAAAAATCTTTTTATCTTTTTACGGATATTTGTCTTTTTATTTGATCTTTATCCTATATATATATATATATATATATATATATATATATATATATATATATATATATATATATATATATATATATATATATATATATGGGAAGGGATCCGGTAAGAAGAAAAACTAAAATAAGAAGAATAAGAAGAATTTCTTACCACACATTTCAAATAGGAGGGAGAAATTTAAGGGGAGATGCATCTATTTTTGTAGGTGCATCTGAAATGAGTGGTTGTGGTTTCTTCTTATCATTCTTATTTTAATTTTTCTTCTTATTTGATCCTAACTATATATATATATATATATATATATATATATATATATATATATATATATATATATATATATATATATATATATATATATATATAGAAAATATATATATTTATATGAATTCGGTTTTCGGCTCAAACTGCCAAACCCATAACCAACCCGAGAACCGAATTAGTAGTTCGGTTCGGTTCGGTTCGGTTTTAGCAAATTCGGTTCGGTTATTAGTTCGGTTCGGTTATTTTCGGTTCGGTTCGGTTTTGATTTTCGGTTTGTTCGGTCTTTTCGGTTTTTTCGCTCACCCCTGCTTTTGGATCACTAATAATAATAGGGGCAATTACATATATCCCCATTTAAACTTCACTAATTACATATTTCCCCAGCCAAATTTTAAAATAACATATATACCCACTCTTATATATTTTAATTATCATATTTACCCATTTTATCTTTTTTCATTATAAACAATTTGTAATGTGACCACTCTACCCTTTCATTATGTATCTCCAAACAAAATTCAATTAACAAACACGCCAGTGTTTAACAAATAGATTTAACTTAGAGAACATCACATTTATAAAACGAAAATGGCATTCAAAATTGTACCTACAGTTGGCCAAATAACGCAAGAAATATGTGTGGCTGTCCATCTTTTGCAACCAAATATCCATCTTCAAATAATTTAACCACATGATTTAACTAATTATAAAATCACCATTTCACACTGGATGAGGATATTAACGGCCCACTGTCATTTACTCACTTTTAGAATAAACAAACGAGTAGATTGGTTAGCTTATAGTAAAATCAATTTTGTCATAAATTATTCGTTTAGTTCTTAATTAAAAAGGGGATGACGACAGATTTAAAAGAGGATGATGGAAAATTAACATGGTTTGGCACCCAAATTAAAGGTTATTAAAAGGGCATAATTGTTTTAATACAAAACTATGTGACAATGAGTTTATTTGTAATAAAAAAGTTTGTTTGGGGAAATATGTAACTTGTAATGTTTAAATGTGGATATATGTAATTCTCCCATAATATAACTAGTTATAATACCCCGTGCACGCACGGGGTTTTTTCATAAAAGTTTAATTATGTATTATTGTCGATTAGAAAGCAAAAAACTTAACATCTCTTAAGTAGGTTTACTTGGTTGATTAACAATGTGTAATATTGGAAGAACGATGTGGGTTCTTTATTTGTTCGTCAATTAAGGGACGCCATAGTTTTCAATGGATTGTAGGATGTGCATTTTTTTCTGGCTTGTGTGTGTTGTATTATATTGATGAACCGAACATTCGTCCATTTGGCTTTCAATTTTTCCAACGACAGATTCTTAGCGTTTTTGGATCCATTCCGGTTTCCGAAAACTCTTCATCCGGCACCGACTCGCTCTTTATAGCACGTTCCTTGCCTCTTGCCTTCCTAATCTGCAACCCTGCAAAATGAAGAGAACAACTAAAGAAATTAGGGAAAATGACAAAAAAATGTATCGAACTTGACACCTATTGTGATTGTGTGTAGCCAACTATTTTTTTTTTCATTGTAACACAAAAGTGGTCAAGTTCGATACATTTTTTTGTTATTATCCCTAAAAAGTAATAGTGGGTAAATGAGTTGGCAGTCCACGTGTAACACCCTCGATGAGTTGGCAGTCCACGTGTTGTGACACGTTGGAAATCGTACATACAATGACAAAAATTCAAAAGTTTTGTGTTACAATGAAAAAAAAAATAGTTGGCTACACACAATCACAATAGATGTCAAGTTCGATGCATTTTTTTGTCATTTTCCCAAGAAATTATAATGGAGAATGAGTAAAACTAAAGAAAAAATGTGAGCTCTTTGCATTTGGTTTAAGCTCTTTAAGATAATGAATTTTGATTGGTAAGGTTATTTTTAGGTTATTATGTTGAGGTTTTTTTTTTTTTTTTTTTTTTTTTTTTTTTATGTCGTTGATCGAATATCCATTGTTGGTGTTTTGTGATATTGAATGGTTTTCAGTCGCATCTGTATTAGACTTGAATGATTTGGCTGAAAACTTTTGAAGATGTTTTTAGATGATATAGTTTAGTCGACATTTGGTCTTAATTTTGAGTATTTACCTTAGAATTTTTTGAGTTTTTTGTGTTTTTTGAAATATATAACGATCTATTGGTGTATTTTTAACTGTCTCTCTAAGTGCACTATAAGTATTTGGTGGATCATTTTCAATAATTTATGATCAATTTGAAGTCATGAAATGGGTATATATGATAGATTTGTAGTTGGATATAATGAAATTTACAGTAGGTTACACCAAATTCGAATAATGAATAGTAATTACCAAAGTGAATAAGTGATGATAGTTAATTTTGTTCACAGAATATAGCAAGAGCTGTATAAAACTTTTAGCTTTTATAAGCACATTTATACACATCTTATATTGCACATATCATGCGTCAATTACATTTCTTTATATAAAGTTTAAAAAAAGTAAATAAATAAAAAAGACCCATGGTTGGAGATCCAAATTCTATACTACATTTCAAACGTTTTTAAATATTTTTCTTCATAAAAATTGACATGACCAGTTAGAAGAACTAAAAGGTCGTTGTCCAAGGAACCATAGGATCCACAATATAAAGTAGATGAACTTAGAAACTGCTACATGCACATACCAGTTTCTTATGGTCATGCATCAAGAAAATCCAAAGAAATTTTTTGATGAAATAAAATCAAGACATAAATCGGCTAGTTGCACAACGAAACACTTACATTCACAATTTCACATGACTGGAAAGTATCATTTATAGCCACAGAAATATTGGGCAGAGCAAGTTACAAATTATAATGCCACTCCATCCTTCAAATCACATTGAAAAGGTAAGAAAGAATGTGCACTCACGATAAATACACATCTATCTATGGTGTCTAATAACAATCTCATATTGTTTTACTTTGGCATAAGACACCACTCATAAATCATATAAACATATGATGTACAACGTTATCTATATAGATGGATCTCAAATGCATTTCCTTTGATAATCCGAAAGATAACCCAACATAACAAATAAGCAACTTTTCCAATCATGAATACTATTTAATTTTGAGCAAGTAAACGGGTTTCGGTCATTTCGGCATCTTCAGCTGCAAATGCACCTTGCAACGCAAAGAAGTGCATCAGTAGCTCCTATTATAGCATTTCGTGACCTTTGTATAACTTCCTAGTTATTTTTCTTTTTTAGATTTTGAGCCGACTTTTAAACTAACCTATTCTTCTAGTGGTTGACCTTTTTCACATGCCATTTCAGCTCGATTATCAATCTGTCCATCTACATTGTAGACTTTTAGAAGGTCTCTCATATGTGCATCTCTGTCATATCCAAACTATTAGACTGCTCAGAACTAAAGTTAGAAAAAATCTAATTAACTTTTTAAAACCACGTATTGGACACATTCTGGGCCATTTTCAATAAGATTAAAAATATATAAATTATGGCCTCTTTTCTCGGATGATTAATTATAAACCTGAAACATCAATAAATTACAGACATGGATCAACTAAATCTAGAAAGCAACATACCTTATTCTTGAAGACATTTTTCACCAACTCTCCAACACTTATCACCTATCATCTTGAATGCAGTACATATGTGCTACTCACGTTCACAGTTATAGTCTGCAATATCAATACGGAAACCAACTTTCCAGTCAACCGATTTCTCAACAGCATCTGGGTAGGCCTTGACATCTCCAGCCTAATAAGTGTCATACAGTCAAATTTAGAGTAACTTATGCGTTCTATTTTATTTTGTTTATTTATGCAGTTTTCCTAATCATAATTAACATATCAAGTATCAACTATTCATTTAAGAAGTTGGACAAAATATTGTTTGCGGTTAACCCAACCCTAACCGGAGAAGTTTTAACTTGTACTTAAATTGGCCTGTTTAAAACTATGTTCACAACTTGCACAATAGAAATCTAAACATATTCTAGAAAGATTTATATCAGAGCGCCAAATACTCATAAAACATAAAGTACCTAATTCAAAATCACTTCAAAGTAAAACACCCGCGTCATTCTGTAAAGTATAAATATTATACCATACCTTTCCTTCCACATATATTAGGAAACCGTAGAACAACCACTTTAATTTGTTGCGTACACTTTCTGATTCTTGTGTTCGAGTCATATGTACATGCCTAATTAAAGTGACCTTATCTTCAGCCCTCTGCAGTTATAGTTTATAAATTTAGTAATGTGGACCAAACACTATAATTTGAAATATCCAAATAAAGAGATGAACTAATCCCTTATAGGAGGAACACCAAGAAATATAAATGGTTACCTCGATCGATCTCTTCAACTTCTACCTTAAACAAATAAAGCAGCTGCCAATCTTGACAAACAAAACATTTAAGCAAATAATGCTTACATGTGGAACAATGAGATCTTCTGCCATATATGAAATAATTCTAATAGAAGTTGTACTTATTTCTTGAAGCTTAGGCACAAAAACTTATGGTAAGCATATAGATAAAAAAAATAAATAAATAAATTAAAAAAAAAAAAAAAAAAAACTTTAATTCTTTTTACCAAATCTAATAATCTTATTACATGGTAAGCTTGTAGATAAAAAAATGACTAGCTCGTTTATATTTCCCAGGCTTTGATGGATTAGTGTCTTGGCATCTCAAATAAGTTTTCATTCACTCCCAGTTCCCCATTCCAGAACTCTCAATCCAAACAGCCCCCATGTACATTCAACTATGTACATGACAAAGTGCAGAAGCAATTGAAAAGACGTTATAATTTTTTCCATCTGAAAATACTTCACTTTGAGTGGAGACTACTGTTGATGGTCAATTTGATAAAAAAACGCCAATTTCACTTCCTAATAATACCGTTAGGGCAAAGACAATTGAATCCCTATAGAAGGGTAGGTTTAAAGTGTTTAATTACATGAAAGCAAAAGGGAGTAACACTTATTCTGTACTTAAGTCAGGTGAACTTGTGCCACTTATAGATCTCAGAATTTCATAACTAAGGTTTTGGGGTCAAACTATACCTATAATTTTGTTGGAAAGAGATAGGAGAGGGGGGGGGGGGGGGGGGGGGGATTTTATCGTTAATTCCAACTCCAAAAACATTATTTAAATCATGGAATGCTCACATTGCGTACAAAAGCCAATAACTTTCTACATTTTAAGAACAACCTCATTAGATATACTTATATATTTACGTACATACGTATGCATAATAACACTTAAAGCTGTTATGTGAAGATCAGAATGGCTATCATAAAAGGTTGTTAAGCATAGTATTTATATCTCCTTTATTATCAATCTAGTAGTCCCAAAGGTTCTTCTTCGGTTTCACAATTTTCAGATAATAAGTCTCGCCACTTTATTGTTATATCACTTCTAAAGAATCCGTTAAGCAACATTGACGTACAAATTTATGGTATGAGTTAAATTATGCGGTAAAGATCTTTGGTATGTTTGTTTCCTTAGAGTCG
Source organism: Chrysanthemum seticuspe (assembly GCA_019973895.1). Taxonomy (NCBI): domain Eukaryota; kingdom Viridiplantae; phylum Streptophyta; class Magnoliopsida; order Asterales; family Asteraceae; genus Chrysanthemum; species Chrysanthemum seticuspe. The sequence goes on along the minus strand of BPTQ01000002.1, from coordinate 188,060,674 downwards.
AAGTATAATACATTACTTGTCAATCCCTATGCTAAGACCTAACCGAATTAAATTACTCCAGATAACGTCATCTCATGACCTATTTTTGCATAGACCTCAAGTAGAAAGATGGGGCAGTCCCATTTGTCCTCATTAAATACCCTTTAAAGTAAGACTGCTAATAAGATTATCAAGAGCAGATAACTCCGCTTTTACTTGACCATGAGGCTCCCTTCTCCCCCTCCAGTGACACTTTCTAAAACCATCAATCCGCACCAAAAGATTCAGAGAGCCTTGTCTTTTAACCAAGAATCCATCCAAAATCAAGTTTGACTGTCATTCTTAATTTTAGGCACCATAAGATCTAGATTAATTATAGGCTTCAATGTCTCCTTACAACAACTAATAAACTTAAAAGACCATCATCTGGTGTAAATTGGAAATTTATGACTAAAGTTTCCATCTTTGTAATAAATTGTGTGCTTCTTTATATACCTATACCTATACCTATACCTATATGCATATCAATATACATAGTAGGTCATGTTAACAAACCAAACACCCCCTAATAAATATTTATACCATTCAAGAATGTCATCAAACATAAAAGTACCTTATTGTGTATTTATTCAAGAGCAGGTTGTCGTGATATATGATTTTTTGGAAGCCTCTATATAGCACATCTGAAACGCAAAGAAGTAAAAAGTAAATAAATAATCTTTAAACATGCTCACAAAAACACGGAAATACAATAAATAATAGTGAAAGGCAATGTTCCTTTGAGGTTTGAGCTTACATTTATAAATATGAATGCTCATACAAAGGTTGGCATTATTGGTTTAAGCTTGTGTCTTGATTACTCTTGATATCATCCTTCCCCACAATAGCTATGCTGAATACTGGATGACAGATATCGCGCTCACAAAGAGGTAGATACTTATTCACCCCACCACTGAACATAGGTCTGAAAAAGGGAGTAAAGACTACTAAACGATGTCTTTAGTGACAAAATAAATGTGGTCAATTTTACTTACACCAATTAAGTGACCCGGTGCACGAACCTAAATCGAAACCCCTAAATCCCTAAATCGAAACAATCATCATCTAAACCCGTAAATCTACCAAAACTTAATTAATACTAAAATATATGTAATACTAATTCATAACATAGATTATATAATTGAACATCACAAATTCATATATAATTCATAAATCAACAAATTCCCATCGATTCATACCTTTACGAATTGAGGGATTTGTGTCTTGTTTCTTCGTCCGTGAAATATGTCTTGTGTTTTGTGTTTTGCCTTTTGGTCTATGATTTTAGGTTTTCGTTCTGTGGATGTAGTGATAAGCTTCTGAACCTTGTTTCCGGTTTTGTTTTTATGAAGTTACAGTTGCAACCTTTATAATTAAACAATTCCTTTCTAACCCATGTGTTTGCACGGTTTTTTTATAAATTAGTGGTGTTGGACGTTTTTGTTTAATGTTGACCAAATTGGATTCAATTTTGACTTTTAATTGCCCAATTATGTCGCTCGATTTTGCTTAGGTGGCAAAATTGAGCTTTCTTATTGGTCCTGATAAAGAATGAGTTTTCAAAGTTACTCCAAAATGATGTAATTCCTTTATTATATAAAAGATAATAGTCCATTCTAACCATTAAAAGTTGCCTATTGACAATCCATATGAGTGAGAAAAAACTTCCATGAGCAAGTCTTTTCTTGGAGGCTTTAAATCAAAGCAAACCTGTTTTCTAAACCTCCAAAGAATTCAAATCATCCGAATCTTAGTTTGCACACATCAAAGCAAAGCTTGGTTAAATTGCTAAAGTTGATCATATCTCCCCAAGATATTAGGGCCGGCAATGAGTTTGGATATCGATAATCATTGAAACCCCACCAAGCCTTGACCAAACGCAAATAGTTGTTGCCATTGTACAATCCACGAATAAGTGATGAACATATTCAAGAGCCTCGTCGCACACCAGACATCTCGTCACAGTGGTCGTCAATATTTGGAATCTGCAAGAAGCTAATGGAGATATCATAAAAAGAATTAATAATGTAAAAAAAATTAAAAAATGGTAGGTATACTGTGTTATTGCTTTCAAACATACTTGTTCCATGTCAATGAATGCTCCAACATCAGTTGTGAATTTGTGATGGTAAAAAGAAAAGTATTGTTATGTTAAAAAAAAACTCTTATTACTTGATTAATGTAGAGAGAAAAAAAAAAATACATTTAATTGTGATTATAAATTACATGTACAAATCAAGAAGATAACACTTATTTACACTACTAGTAACTACTCTAAACGATCTTTAACAACTCTTGTACGTGGGTTTTGCCGGTTTATTATGTTATATATATGCATCTATATAGTACATATAAAGAGTTAGACCCACAATCTTGATGTTGAAACATGGAAAAAAGTAGGGCTAATGTATTTAAAATGTGTGTTACTTGTCATAAATTTCATGTTTGTGTAACAAATTTTTATTTTTTTGCAAATTCATGTACTAAATTTTCAAATTTGGTCACTCTGGTGTACTTTCGGACCATTTTACCCCTTCCCGATAAAAAGAGTCTTAACAAATTGAAGGGTAAAATGGTCCGAAAATACACCAAAGCGACGAAATTTAAAAGTTTAGTAAATAAATTTGCAAAAAAAAAAAAAAAAAAAAAAAAAAAAAAAAAAAAAAAAAAGTTTGTTACACAGATCTGGAATTTTGACAAGTAATTTGTTGTTTGTCATTAATTTGTTGTTTGTCAGTGTTGGGAAATACGCTTATTTGAGTTAATACTTATTTCAATAGAGTTAGTACTGATAGTGTTAAATGATAAGTATTAACTAGTTAGTACTGATAGTGAGAAAGTTAGTACTGATAGCTTTAAGTTTGTACTGATGTAAGTATGGAATGTCGTGTAAGAGTTGTAACAGCATATCTTCTATTCCAATAGAAGATATGATATACTTAATCCATAGTTATCTCTGTAAGGGATCTCCTTAGTGTATAAAAGGAGATCCTAGCTAGGTTAAATATATACATTCTAGCCGTCTTAAAGTAGAGCTTCAAGGTTGTAAACCCTAGTACTAGAAGAGTACTCGTATTATTGATTAATAATATTGAAGCTTTTGGTGTTACATTGTTTTTGTATTAATCTTCTAAGTGCATTCAAGTAGATTCCGCATACTTGTGTGCATTCACAACAAAGATTCTCATTGTTGTTTTGGAACCATTCAAGGCAACTAACACGTTTACAAGTTAAGTGTTCTAGATCCAAGGTTTGGGACTCCACAAGTGGTATCAGAGCTTGTGTCCTGAAGCTTTGTTTTTAGAAGATCCTGTGTTGACAAACTGAAGAAATGGATTTTGACAAATCAAATGCTGTTAACAGAGTTCTCAAGTTGCAGCCAAATGAATATGAACTCTGGAGAATGCGCATTGAGCAGTACTTCTTGGTACTTGATTTCAAGCTGTGGAACATTATGCTCTATGGAGACTCCTACATATCCACTGTCACTGAAGAAGTTGCTGGAAAGACAGTCACTAAAGAAAGAGGTGCTCCTATCACTAATGAAGAATTGGCTCTGAGAGGCAATGATCTCAAGGCCAGAAGTCTTTTACTTATGGCAATCCCTGATGATTATCAACTCACCTTCAACAAACACAAAGATGCTCAGAGTTTGTTAAAAGCCATTGAAACCAGATTTGGTGAAGATTCTGTCACCAAGAAAACTTAGAAGACTCTTTTGAAGCAAGAATTTGAAAACTTCACTGCTGGTGCAACTGAGTCCATTGACTCAGTTTATAATAGGCTTCAAAAACTTGTTAGTCAACTAGCAGTATTGGATGTGGAGTTCTCCAAGGAAGATGTCAACCTCAGATTTGTTAGGAGTCTTTCATCACCAAAATGGGACACTCATGTCATTGTATGGAAGAACAAGACAGATTTTGAAACCATGAAGTTGGACAATCTGTTATGTGATCCACTCATGTCATTGTATGGGTCACATAACATAGCCTTTGTGGATCATCCTATCACTAGTAATGATGTGGACAGTTTTGACGTTAGTACTTCTAATACTAATGTTAATACTGATGGCTCTATACCCACTGCAGTAGGCATCAATGAAGGCACAATCTATGCCTTCATAGCTGAACAAAGTCAAGGATCTCAAATCACTCATGATGATCTAAGACAAATCCATAAAAGATGACATGGAAGAGATGTACATCAAATGGAATATTGCCCTGATCAGTATGAGGGCAAAAAGGTTCATGAAGAAAACTGGAAGGCAGATTAAGATCAATGATGGAGATGTTGCTGGGTTTGACAAGAGTAAGGTAGAATGCTACAATTGTGGAAAGCTTGGGCATTTTGCCAGGGAGTGTAGAAGTCCTAGGAGCAAGGGGAGACACAGTGATGCTGACAACTCCTCTTCAAAAGCAATGGTGGCTGTTGATGGTGCTGGATATGATTGGAGCTTCATGGCTGATGAAGAAGAAACCCCAATCAACATGGCTTTGGTATCTGAGGTACTTACTGAAACAAATTGCTCAGATACATGTGTTCCAATAAGCAAATACTTAGAGCTGAAAACCATGTTTGATAATGTGTCTGAAGAACTTTCTAAAACTGAGTATAACTTAGCAAACCATAAAAGAGGCTTAGCAGTTTTAGAAAAACAAATTGTGCACTATAAAGAAAATGAATCAAAGTTTACTGAAACAACTGCTGTGCTTAATAGGGAAATCTCTTTTAAAGACATCACCATAAATGTGTTAAAAGAAGAATTAGAGAAAGTCACTACAATTAAAGATCATATTGAGTTAAGTGTTGCACAACTTGCAAACTCACAACATTACAACTCTGAGAGAGTTGAAAAATACCTGGAGAAAGCATTAATTGGCAAAGCCAAATCAGGTATGGGATATAAGACCACACCACCACCATTCAGAGGTATCCCATCACCTCCTGGTATAGACCTTGCCTACACTGGCCTAAAAGAGTTTCAGGAACCCACATTTGTTAGAGGACCTACAATCAAAAGTTCTTTCCCTGAAAAGTCTGATGAAGTGTATGAAAGTGCTAGTGACACCTCCTTACATGAGGTGTCTGAATCTGAAAATAAAAAGGCTAGTGTAGAGTCTAGTGAACCAAAGCAAGAACATGCCACTAAACCAGTAAGCTCATTTGACAAACCTGTTAAAAAGCCAGTAAAATATGCTGAGATGTATAGAAACAGGTCATTTAGTCCTAGAGGTAACAAGAGAAACTGGAACCAGTTGTGTAACATATTGGATTTCACACACACATCAAATCATGATCACATATAGGCGTATAATATAAGGTTTTAGAGAGAGAAATAGTTAGAGGTTTGGGAACTTAGTGAGAGAAAGTAAAAGTGTTATTATGAGCTCCAACCCTCTACCTTGGGAGGTAGAGGGTATTTATAGTCTTACATAAAACGCCACCTACGGGCTGTGGATCAGGCATACAGTGGGTAAAGACCCGTCCGTCCTCCACGGTGTTACTTAACTAAATACTACTTAACATTAAATAACTACGACTACGAGCTTTCTAACGATTACATATACTTGAGGTGACCGACACTGTAATAACTAGATTTACTAAATCCTAATAATCTCCCCCTAAGGGAGGTCACCTCAAATTACATTGAATACAAACAGATATTACATTAAGATTGTTCTTGGATTCTTGATAATGTTCTTTGCTCTGTAGCCCGTAGTCATTGATTCTTCATTTTTGCATGTTTGGTTAATCAAAGTGGAGGTCTTTAACTGATCCACGTGATAATGAGTTTTGAGCCAGCATTGAGATCATCAGCTATCATAAATCTATGACTCTTCCATTGTGGTGTTGACATTATGTGAAGTTGTGAATTTTGGACCGACATGCTCACATTCTGGATCATGAAATCTTTTCATCAGAGTCGAGGAAGCTTTAGTTGATTCATGATATTTGCAGCAGCGTAGCAGAAGCATGGAGTGAAAATATCAGATTCATTGATGCACTTATCATGATTTCTTTAGAAATGAATGTGATGAGTGAGCATGCGGCTATGGATTGACCTCTCCATTCTGATCAGCTGCAAACGTCGGATGTACCTGCATACAACAGTTAGCAATAAAGCGCACGAAAGTGTCTTTGATCACTTTCGTTGAATTGTGGTACACGGCCCACGGTTCCCCGTTGATCAGTACAAGTACGGCCTGTGATCAGGTATAATTCCGAAGAATCTCCTTGACAGGGTTTCACAGTTGTTCTAGCTGTTCTCAAACCGGAACGTCTCAAAGAAGACAACACGGAGTGAGTGAACCAGCGAATTTGAGATTCACTGATTGATGAAAAGAGATTTGAAAAACAATCGAGTACTTCTCAATAAAGTGTTTTTGCAATACATCGAGGGTTTTTGAGAAAAATCAATTATCAATCATAAACACCTTTTATATTTGAAATATTAATACACAGTCGATGTGCTAAAGAAAAGAATTTTTAAGCACAACGACCGGTTTTTCAAAGGTATCCGTCAATCCATAACCTGAACCAGGATTGATTCATAAGTTTGAATCGCCCCATTGTTTTTGTTCAGTTGTCACATGGTTGATCTATTGGATAGATCTCACATGCCACCTACCAAGAACTTGTTTGATGTTGGCTCTATAAGGCTTTCCATCTTCATTGTGAATATGTTTGCATATCACTCATATGTTCTGGCAATACCACAAGGATAATGCATAGGACTCATAAGATATAATCTCTCTTTCCACATTGTGTGAAACAAAGAGTCTTCATTGACATTGTCCTAAAGAGATTTATTTGATGATCTCGTGGCTCTAGACTTAATTGTGCACATTTGGTTCCTATGCCGGAGACAAGGGAGAGGGTCTGCTTCTTCAATATCAACAATCTCTAAGAGAAAGTCGATAGATAATGTGGGTTCCCCGTGAGAATGAAACAAGCCCTTTTAAGAGAAACTTGAGTAGCTTGGGAAGTTTTAGTGCAGTGCGTCACTGGGTCCATGACGTCTTGTCTTAAATACCAGTGTTACCTTAGTAAACACCAGTAGCATATGTATTGAACCCGGTTTCTGCCCTAAGGTTGAATTATTGGAGGGCTATTTCTTTTCACCCTTTTTCATATTCATTTCTTTTTCATTCTTCAACCCCTTCAGTGCTTACCGAGACTTCATAACTAGAACCTTGTTGGGTTTATTCCAGTTCTAGCTCTATCTCAGTCCGCACTCTTCCCATATCTCACTTTTCTCCTTTTTTTTCATCATACCTAAGGACTCTACACTATCTAGTGGATTATCCCTGGGTAGATCCCTCCGGCTCTGGTTGGATCGTGGGAACGAATACCTAACCTAACCATCCTTATAACACCATACATAAAGTAAACTTGGTCGGATATTTGGTATTGTTCATCTGCCATTGGAACCAATTGAAAACCATTTGACAATCAATCCAGATACTTGTGATATAATATCAAAGCATTTTGTACCTGAATTGTTTTTGATATTTTTAGAAAAAGAGCTCCCCCTCAACATGTGCATAATATATTTGAAATCGTTTTGGCACACGGAGGCAAGAGGAAGGATTCACTTCTTTGATTAACATTTTCTAAAAGATATCAACATCACTTTCCTGATCAAAATTAGCATTTTTCATACTTTGTTAAAGATAATTTTTGAAAAGAAAGTGGTTTTCAATAAAATTGCTCCCCCTCAATATGTGCATAGAGATTTGGAAGTGTTTTGCACATATTAGGGAAAAACCTGCACATTGAAACAAATCAATCACGTTTCAATCCTTTTTTGGTTTGAAATAGATGCTCCCCCTCAACATGTGCATGGAATATTTGAAATCGTTTGGCACATGTGGGGAGGAGAGCATGTAAATCATTATACAACCATTTATCGAATTATCAGTTTAAATCCAATTTAAATCACAAATTCTCCCCCGATCACAATTTTCAAATCATTTGAGATTTGTGATCTCTGGAGATTTAAAATGATTTTGAAAGCTTTTGAGGAGAATTGTGACTTGCTTATGAGAATATTTTACCGATAAGGATCAAATCTGAGACTTTAAACTCCAAAGATTAAACATGCATTAGTATCTTTTGAAAACAATTTTATGACAAATAACCTTTTGATTTAATTAAAATCATTCTCCCCCTCAATCAATGACATAGGTTGTTGATTGAGAGATAGAGATTTGGACAAATATTAAGTCCAGATGATTTTCAAAAAAATTGAGTCCGAGTTATTTTTCAAAACTATTAATTTTCATTAGATAGCAAATATTTGTTTAAAGAATCAGAGCATGAGATTTGAAAAAAAAAAAGATAAAGTATGGCTCTGTTCTTTCTATAAAAACGGGTTATAGATTGAAATAACTATAAGCCTTTTTTTCACTTTCTCTCAAATTTTTTATTTTTTTATTTTTTTTTATTTATTATTTTTTTTTAAAACAAATTATGTACATTCGAAGAACATCTAAAAACCCGTGACATTCTTTGAATGTCAACACAAAGTCCGTAGATGATATCGAACAAGGAAAACATGACAAAATAACAATATTTTTGGGATTTTTTAAGATTTTCTAATTTTTATGGATTTTGAAAATTTTATATTTTTCTATTTGCTTTTTTGTTGGTTTTGAAATTTTGTATTTTGCTTTTTGAATAACTATTTACAAGAGATGGATGAAGAAAACCTTTTACTCCTCTTCTTTCTCTTGAAGACGTTTAAGTGTTTCCGGCTGTAGACTCTTTAGACCAAGTCGTGGGAGGATAAACTCAAAACGTTCTCTAGGAAGAGCTTTGGTGAAGATGTCTGCTAACTGGTATTCAGTCCTCACAAAATAAAGTTCCACCACACCGTTTTCTACTTGCTCCCTGATGAAATGATGTCGATTGTCGATGTGCTTTGCTCGTGAGTGTTGTACGTTGTTGCATGAGAGAGCAATGACACTTTTGTTATCACAATAAAGAGGGATTTTGTTGAATTCAAAGCCATAGTCAGATAATTGGGATCTCATCCATAGGATTTGAGCACAACAAGATGACATGGCTATGTATTCAGCCTCTGTAGAGGATATCGAAGTACTCATTTGTTTCTTAGAAGACCAGCTCACAAGCTTATCACCCAGAAACTGAGCACCTCCAGACGTACTTCGACGTGTATCTTGACATCCTGCATGATCAGCATCTGCATAGGCTGTTAGTGACATACCGGTGTCCTTCAGGTACCAAAGTCCCATATTGATGGTTCCTTGGAGATACCGAAAAACCCGTTTAACCGCTTCAAGGTGCTTTTTGGTAGGTGATGCAGGTTTTACTGACCAGGTCTTAATATTTATAGTGTCTCGCTATACCTATGGTCTACCCTAATGCACTAACGGGCAGTGTACCCGGTCGTGTGTAGTGTAGTAAATTGTAAAGCCGAGGTCGTCCCAAGAGCTATGTGTGTCGGATAATTACTAAGTCTAATTGTCACAGAATATAAATGGATTGATAGGGTTTTGATTAATTAATTACTAATGCAGAAAATAAAATTAAAGCAATTAAATGTGTGAAGTGAAATCAATAGAGGAATAGTGGTGCTAACTTAGTTAATCCTCCTAGCTAGTTATGTCTACGTCTACCTACTTCCAATTACTTCAGGTGGGGTCAAATTCGAGAGGACAACATTTGGTCAATTCGCCCTAACCTATCAGCAAAGATGCCACCACAGGAAAAATCAGGCGCACCGTCATAAGTCCTGTTGTTCCTGGTCCCCTAAGTCAAGTCATTAAGTACCGCTACATGCTAGATTCTAAATAGTGAGTGCCCGGCCGTTAGGAACTTAGACACTACACCCCCCAATTCTTAAGTTCATCCAAACGATAGGTGATCAGTTGGTCAAATCGCACAAGTAGAAAGGGTCGTCAGTTGGTCATATCTTACCCTTCCTGTCTCAGTCCGCTCACCTAGGGTCAGTTGGTCATATCTCCTAGGCAATTGGCCTCTATCGCCGTTCAAAACTACCGAACCAAGGGTGACTACCAAAGAACTATGCATGCATACACTTAGAAATAATTGTACGGAAGTAAAGGTAAACGCAAACAAAACAATTAAGGAATCATAACTAGGCTAGCACCAAAGGGTGCTTAGCCGCTCATATTAATCATGCACATCAATTCAATATTCAAATGTACGAAATACATGAATTGAAAGTAAAATAAATAATAAACGCTAAAACTTATCGTAATGGAGTGACTTCTCCCTTGGAAACAGCTCCGTATGCTTCCCTAGACCTCCCTTGAGCTTTTTCCCACGTTCTCAGAGTGTTGTGTGTGGAATGGGATGCTTTGAAATGCTGGAATTTGTGGGGTATTTATAGGCCAGGTCTGGGTTACGGCGTAACCAATAGATGAGTTACACCGTAACCTTCTATTTCTCCGTAAATGCACTAGATATGCTAGTTACGGCGTAACCTAAGAACTGGTTACGCCGTAGTCTTCAATAAACTCAGTTACGTCGTAAGTGATGCAGTAGTTACGGCGTAAGTATCAGCGGCGTGGAACCTCTTTTGACCTAATGGAGTTACGTCGTAACCTTTGGGATGAGTTACGCCGTAACCACTTGATAAGTTGGACTTCTGGGTCACGCAATAGTTACGGCGTAATGTGAGAGATGAGTTACACCGTAACTTCTTCAAAATAAGCATACTGTGATAAATATTTAGTAATGTTTCCATTTCCGCGTCTCTTTAGCTCCAATGCTCGTAATTTACCTGAAAGTGTAAAACAATGGAAAACAAGCGTAAATCCATATAAATGATATAAATAACGAGCATTAACGGGGGAAATTGACACTTAATATTCAGGACTATTTGATGTTATCAAATATCCCCCCACTTGAACTCTACTTGCCCTCAAGTAGACCTTATTAGATAGATTCCTAAAAAGATATCTCCCAAAACCTGGAAAATATGAGTTTAAAAATCCCTTATGCTAGAATAGAACAAAGCCGAACACCTCACGAAAGGGGAACAAACACTCAAATCTCTCAACTATTCTAAGTGTCAATTTCGGGGTGATCACTCAATCGCACAGTCATAGCATGTATTCTATCATAAGCTTGGCGGTTACACAAATCCCCACCACTAGAGTTAAGGGCTAAACAATTCTCGAAGGCAATATGGGTAGACACGACAAAGGTTAAGGGGTGACTCGTCATTACTAACATGTCACGGCGAAGTGGACAAAATCAATTATACATGACCAAATCCATGGCCAAGACACCAAAGATTGCTCGCTGCATCACCTAGACAAGCTTCATGATAAAGGGTAGGATAAGACATGGGATATATAATTGGTGTAAAATGAAAAACAAGCAGGTAGTCTATATCTACAACTAAGTCATCACCACTTACCGTCCGCCCAAAGTTCAAGCTTAGAAGTCTAGAGACCGGATCATGAAATGCAAGGTAGATGTGTCATTAGAGGACGTCGTGATGGGCACACTACCTTTTCTTCTTCAGTTGGTATAACTCCAACTCCAATCTTCCAATGTGACCGAGGTGGCCTCCTCGATAATAAACAATAAAGCTCATACTATAGTGCTTACAACATCGCACTTTACAAAATCATAACTCAATCAACTATTTATTTTTTATTTATTTATTTTTATTTTTTTGAACATAACATGATAACATAACATCCCCCTACTTGAGATGAAAAATGGGAATTCGGGGGGGGGGGGGGGGGGGTCTTCAATGATCTTCATAATTGTTGTCGATGAAAGCGTGATTTCCAGACCTTTTTCATTTGAACCTTGAACTTAGGCAAATGATGACTTCCTAATTACAAATAAAGACTACAGGGTAGGCTAAGGTGTAAGGGTGTAACGAAACAATATATTGGGGTGACAAAATGAAAGGAATGGCTCAGAAGGGTGTATCTAGGGGTATCTTGCACTAAAGGGGAGTGCAACAAAAGGGTTTCACATGGGGGTCGAAAAGTCGAGGTGACTAATCGATAGACTCACAATGGTAGGCTGTTTGGGTGATAATCCTATAATACTGCCTTCTAAAACTGAAAAGTCCAAATACATCGAGCTAACTCAACATACCTCGTCTATGGTCTCGAAATGATGCAAAGGCCAAGTTCTAAAGTTTACAAGCTACCGGCACACTCATAATTTGGTGGATTTGGGGTAAAATATTGGAAACGGATAAGGCTAATCTCACCATGTAATATCAAGGGTTGTATGTGCTCGGCTAAGGTCTAATCTAGTTAGGTTCGGAAAAACATGTCAAAATTTTAAAAATGGCATAATTTTTCAAAATAAACTAGAAAAATGAGGGCGAAATAAAGTTCAAGAGATAATTCTACTCCCGTCCCCCCACTTGAATTGTACAAAGTCCCTTTTGTACTAGGCATTAAAATAAAGGTGAAGAGAAAGGTAGAATTAGAGCGAGAACTTCCCTGAAATTTGCTCCAAAAAAGAAGAAGGCCCACGAGAAAGGATCGTGCCTTCGTTTAAGCGTCATGAACAAACTTCAATCCCTGAAATCACAATACCGACAAGCATAATTCTAAAAAGAAAAAATAAAATGAAAAACAAACCTAACTCACTTTCGTAGGAATCACGGTATGCATTTAGCGAATGCAACAAGCCTTTTAAACCACTTGGTGTCCCAAGTGGACGAGTGAAGTCTCGTGAGGGTTTACAGGGAACACACCCACAAAGTTCATTTAAAAACTAATACAAGGTTACTGTGTTTTAAAATGAAAGAATTAAAGCAGAGGAGAGTTACGTCGTAACTCCTATGAGAGAGTTACGCCGTAACTGGCAAAACCTAGTATGAGCTGTGAAGCAAATAGTTACGGCGTAACCACTGAGATGGTATTACGCCGTAATTGGTAATGCGTCAAGAATTCTGCTACAAAAATGATGGTTACGGCGTAATCACCAAGATGAGTTACGCCGTAACTCTATTCAGATCAGCAACTGCAACAGTAATTACTTCTTTGTCTCCTGCAAAAAATGGTTAGAAAACACAAAACCCAACAGAAAGGAAATAAAAACAAAAGAAAGGGATAATTCGGGTTGTCTCATGAAAGAGCACTTTTCTTTATTAACGAGTCTTTAAGTTAGACTCAGAGCCGCAGGGCTCCTATGGGGGTCTTTGAACTTGCCCTACTTCCATCATTCGTTGGTGTTCATTCATCCAATTATCAAGCCCTTTTTTTCTTGTAGAATTATTGAGCCCAAATGTTCCCAACTTATGTGAAAGCCATTTATCACATGATTCTCCATGGTCATCATCTTTAATAATAATATTATCAGTAATGCTGATGTTTGATCTTGTTCCGCCTATGATGTCAGTGATATGGTTGCACCCATACTGCTTGATCAGTTCCTTAATCAATTTCGACCTTCCAAGCTTTAATTTGTACCAATCTTCCAATGCTAATTCAACATCATGTTTCTCTCCCTTATGAGGGTAAATCCATTCATTAGCTTTTCTTTCACATTTTTGAGGACGAGTAAATGGTGGCCATGCCAATTCGCATTCTTTGGTTGACATCGAGTTGCAAAAATGTTTGTTAGGACTCAGAGTTTCCTCAATGCTTTGAACAATTTCATCCTGTTTCTGCTTACAATGATCAACACTTTCTTTACGATTATCAGTAATAGGTTTAGAGTGTAGAGTGGGGTTTAGTGATTGAACATTATTAGAAATTTCAGTTTTTGGTTTTAAATGCTCATTCATACTAAAAGTTATTCGTTCCTTTTCGGTCCCCAAGGAAATTTGTTTTTCAAAAACCATAATTTGAGCTCTACAAGTGGCCAGAAAAGGTCTTCCAACAATCAAGTTGTAAGCCTCCCGCTTTCCCATGTCAATAACTACAAAATCGGTGGGGAAGAAAAATTTTCCAATTTTCAAAAGCACATTGTTCACAATCCTCCTCGGTACAGCCTTAGAGGAGTCCGCCATTTCAATCATAATAGTTGTTTCTTTTAAATTGGTAAGTTTGATTTTTTCGAATAAAGTAGTTGAGATAAGGTTAACCCCAGCCCCTAAATCAGCTAATGCGGGAATCTTAATGTTACCAATAGTGCAAGGGAGAAGAAAACTTTCCTGGTACTGCAACTTCTCAGGAAGTTGGCTTGGTAGGAACTCGTCGTCTTCAGCTTTATCATCCTCTCTTAGGTAGTTAATCCCGGAGAGATCATTAGTGATAGAGGATGTGCATTGCTCCTTTTTTGCTTTATCCTGCGCAAATATGGCTTTACAAGAAGTGGCTTTAGCATTACTTGCTGCGAGGTTCTTAGCTAATTGCCCAATTTGTGTTTCGAGGTTCTTAATTGCAGCATCTTGGTTACGTAGGTTCATATTGGTGTCCTCCTTTACTTTGACCATCCATTCCTTGAGCCTATCATCTTTTTTTGTCGATTCTTCAATGTGTCGGTGCATTATTTCTTCAAGGCTAGGTTTAGGAGGATTATTGTTGATTTTTGTGTAGAACCCAGGGGATTTTTCACGGTACCTAGGTCCGTAATTATTGTAGCTTTTGAAAGGGAATTCTTTTCCATAGTTCACCTCACCGATCCTTTTAACTTCTTCATTGGAGGAACATTCTTTAGAAGGACGAGCCCCATCTCGCTCCACTTGAATGGAATGCACATTTTCCTTGAGCTTCTTCATTTCTCATCCAAGGCTTTCTAATTTGCTGTTTATTGCTGCAAGGCCCTCAATATCATTATTTTTACTACGGTTGCTTCCCCCATTGTGCCATTTGTGAGAGTGGTCTGCCATTTTTTGAATAGTTTCCAAAGCCATGGTGGGTGTCATACTAGGAATTGGCCCTTGAGAATCAATCATTTGTCTTGAAGAGATGTTCAGTCCCTTGTAAAAGACGTTCACTTTTTGTTGGCTGTTAAGATCGTGAGTAGGGCACTTGTATAACAATTCATTGTATCTTTCCCAAGCTTGGTATAATGTTTCATCTCCCTCTTGCTTGAAGTTATGAATTTCTTCCATTTGCTTGGCCGTCTTTGATGGAGGACAATATCTCTGAATGAAATATTTTTTTAAGATAGGCCAAGTGTTGACAGTCCCTACAGGTAATCGATCGACCCATCTTTTTGCAGCTCCCGTAAGAGAAATAGGGAATATTCGTAGCATTATAGCATCGTGTGAGATTCTGGGGATTTTGAATAGGCTGACAATGTATTCGACGTTGTCTACATGTTCATGGGCATCATCGGCGATGCTTCTAGAGAAGGGGTTTGCACGCAATTCCCTCATGAATTGAGGTTTGATTTTGTATTGGGCATCTTCTGCAATGGCTGGCCTTACAATCCCTGGCCCTTGTTCTTCTCTTGTCAATGCCAAATATTCCTCAAGAGTGAGGTTTTCGATGTTAATGGCTTCCATGGTACCTGAAAACTTGAAATATGATCGTGAGAAAAGTTTAAAAATGAAATGAAAGACTTACTATTAATCCTAATATAGCTCCCCGGCAGCGGCGCCAAAAACTTGATGCAGGTTTTACTGACCAGGTCTTAATATTTATAGTGTCTCTCTATACCTATGGTCTACCCTAATGCACTAACGGGCAGTGTACCCGATCGTGTGTAGTGTAGTAAATGGTAAAGCCGAGGTCGTCCCAAGAGCTATGTGTGTCGGATAATTACTAAGTCTAATTGTCACAGAATATAAATGGATTGATAGGGTTTTGATTAATTAATTGCTAATGCAGAAAATAAAATAAAAGCAATTAAATGTGTGAAGTGAAATCAATAGAGGAATAGTGGTTCTAACCTAGTTAATCCTCCTAGCTAGTTATGTCTACGTCTACCTACTTCCAATTACTTCAGGTGGGGTCAAATTCGAGAGGACAACATTTGGTCAATTCGCCCTAACCTATTAGCAAAGATGCCACCACAGGAGAAATCAGGCGCACCGTCATAAGTCCTGTTGTTCCTGGTCCCCTAAGCCAAGTCATTAAGTACCGCTACATGCTAGATTCTAAATAGTGAGTGCCCGACCGTTAGGAACTTAGACACTAAACCCCCCAATTCTTAAGTTCATCCAAACGATAGGTGATCAGTTGGTCAAATCGCACAAGTAGAAAGGGTCGTCAGTTGGTCATAACTTACCCTTCCCGTCTCAGTCCGCTCACCTAGGGTCAGTTGGTCATATCTCCTAGGAAATTGGCCTCTATCGCCATTCAAAACTACCGAACCAAGGGTGACTACCAAAGAACTATGCATGCATACACTTAGAAATAATTGTACGGAAGTAAAGGTAAACGCAAACAAAACAATTAAGGAATCATAACTAGGCTAGCACCAAAGGGTGCTTAGCCGCTCATATTAATCATGCACATCAATTCAATATTCAAAGGTACGAAATACATGAATTGAAAGTAAAAGAAATAATAAACGCTAAAGCTTATCGTAATGGTGTGACTTCTCCCTTGGAAACAGCTCCGTATGCTTCCTTAGACCTCCCTTGAGATTTTTCCCACGTTCTCAAAGTGTTGTGTGTGGAATGGGATGCTTTGAAATGCTGGAATTCGTGGGGTATTTATAGGCCAGGTCTGGGTTACGGCGTAACCAATAGATGAGTTACTCCGTAACCTTCTATTTCTCCGTAAATGCACTAGATCTGCTAGTTACGGCGTAACCTAAGAACTGGTTACGCCGTAGTCTTCAATAAACTCGGTTACGTCGTAAGTGATGCAGTAGTTACGGCGTAAGTATCAGCGGCGTGGAACCTATTTTGACCTAATGGAGTTACGTCGTAACCTTTGGGAAGAGTTACGCCGTAACCTCTTGATAAGTTGGACTTCTGGGTCACACAATAGTTACGGCGTAATGTGAGAGATGATTTACGCCGTAACTTCTTCAAAATAAGCATACTGTTGATAAATCTTTAGAAATGTTTCCATTTCCACGTCTCTTTAGCTCCAATGCTCGTAATTTACCTGAAAGTGTAAAACAATGGAAAACAAGCGTAAATCCATATAAATGATATAAATAACGAGCCTTAACGAGGGAAATTGACACTTAATATTCAGGACTATTTGATGTTATCAGTAGGCTTAGCCTGGTATCTAGCACACATGCAAACAGCGAACAGAATGTCTGGTCTACTGGCTGTGAGGTACATCAGGGATCCAATCATACTACGATATTTCATTTGGTCTACCATGATCCCTGAGTGGTCCTCATCCAGTTTAGTACGCTCTATCATGGGAGTGTCAACAGGGTCACAAGAATCAATTCCAAATTTCTTTAAAATCTCATTTGCATATTTAGATTGATTTATAAAAATGCCTCCGGGACTTTATGAAATTTGTAATCCCAAGAAAAATGACATTTGTCCCATCATTGACATTTGAAATTTGGAGCCCATCTCCATAGAAAAACGGTCACATTCATTGGGGTCAGTCGAGGCAAAAATAATATCATCAACATAAATTTGAACGTGAATTAAATGTTTGCCTGACTTTCTGGTGAACAATGTCGGATCAACTGCTCCTTTGCTGAATCCAGTAGATAGAAGAAACTTTGATAGCGTATCATACCATGCCCTTGGAGCTTGCTTCAAACCGTAAAGGGCCTTCTTCAAGCGATAGACATGAGTAGGATGCTCTGGATTCACAAAAACTTCAGGTTGGCTGACGTATACGACTTCCTTAAGATCTCCGTTAAGAAAAGCCGTCTTTACATCCATCTGATAGACTACCATGTTCTTACTTGCAGCATTGGCCAAGAAGATTCTGATTGCCTCGATATGAGCAACTGGAGCAAATGATTCTTCAAAGTTAATACCCTCCTCTTGACGCTATCCTTTTGCAACCAATCGAGCCTTGTTCTTTAATACATCACCATGCTCGTCAAGTTTTACTTTGAAGATCCACTTTAGAGCAATGATCATAGCACAGTCAGGAGCAGGTACTAATTCCCATACATCTAGTCGATCAAACTCGTGAATTTCTTCTTGCATGGCATTGAACCAGCTGTCTTCATTCATGGAAGTTTTAACGTCTTTTGGTTCGAACTTGGATAGTACGGAGTTGAAGAAGCACCATAAGGCATCAGTTGCAAGTTGTTTTCGAGTGGATACTGGAAGAGAGGGATTTCCAATGATGTTGTCCAGTGGATGATCATGTGTCCATTTTCTAAGGTGTTCGTGTGGTTGTTGATGAGGAACTGAAGTAGCAGAGTCGATTTCTCTTGATGAAGATGGTTCTGATGATGATTCAGGAGCAAATATGTTTTCAAAGGGGGCATCTTCAGGAGTAGCAAAGGGATTAACTTCATCATTGGTGCCAGAAACAGTTCCATGATGTACATTCGAAGATTGATGATTTGTTGATGAGACAGAGTGATCAGCAGCAGGCGCTTCTTGACTTAATGACATAGAAACTGAAGGGTTAACTTCGTTGACAGGGATAGGAACAGCCTCTGTTGATGGAATTGACAGATCATTAGCACTTGGCTCATAGTGTTCATCAAACATTGGATCAAACAATTTCTTCAAATCATCTTCTGAAGGAGGTACATAAGGAGTTGCTGGTGAGGGATTTAGAACAAGAGTAGAACTGATAGGACTACTTGATGATGGTTGAGATGCGGGTCCAGAACTGGATTGTCCTGGAGCCATTTGTCCGGACAGCTCATCGAACGTAACGTGAGAAGTTTCCATGATATCTCGAGTTCTTTTGTTGTAGATTCGGTAACCCTTCTTGTTTGAAGCATAACCTACAAAAACACCAATGTCCGCCTTAGCTCTTAATTTACCTAGATCTTGACCGTCATTCATTGGATAACACAAAGCACCAAACACACGAAGGTAGGAGAGATCAGGTTTTCGTTTATGGACAAGTTCGTATGGAGTTTTTCCATGAGATGTGTGTGTGAGGGAACGATTTTGGGTGTAGCAAGCAGTGGCAATGGCTTCAGCCCAGAGAAACATTGAAACCTTTGAATAAATTAGCATTGCTCTTGCGGCTTCCACAAGAGTTCGATTTCGTCTTTCAACTACACCGTTCTGTTGAGGAGTTCGTAGAACACTTCTTTGATGACTGATTCCAACACTTTCATAAAATTGACTTAAGTCTTTGTTAACGAACTCTGTGCCATTGTCTGTTCGAACAATTCTAACCGTATTGTTAAGTCGAACCTGAAGATGCTTGATAAGTTTGATTATGACATCTGGAGTTTCATCCTTTGTCCTCAAAAACTTTACCCAAGTAAATCGAGAGTAGTCATCAACAACGACTAAAATATATTTCTTTCCATTAATCGTTTGCACTCTCATTGGTCCGCACAAATCCATATGAAGGGTATGCAGAACTTCTATTACTGAGTTTGTGGGTTTGGGTTTGTGGGCATATTTCTTGCTTTTTCCCAATTGGCATGCTGAACAAAAATGATCTTTTTCATACTTTAATCTGGGTAAGCCTCTTACAAGATCATTTCTGGAAAGATTATTAATGGTGCCGAAGTTCAAGTGATTGAGACGACAATGCCATAACCATGATTTTCTTTTTGAAGCCTTTGACAACAAGTGTAACATATTGGATTTCACAAATACACTAGACCATAACCACAAGTAGGCGTACACAATAGTTTTAGAGAGAGAAAGTTAGAGGTTTGGGAACTTTAGTGAGAGAAAGAAAAATCTTATTATGAGCTCCAACTCTCTACCTTGGAAGGTAGAGAGTATTTATAGTCTTTACACAAATCGCCACCTAACGGGCTGTGGATCAGGGATACAGTGGGTAAAGACCCGTCCGTCCTCCACGGTGTTACTTAAACTAAATACTACTTAACTTATAATAATCTACGACTACGAGCTTTCTAACAATTACATATACTTGAGGTGACCGACTCTTTAATAACTGGATTTACTAAATCCTAACAATCTCCCCCTAAGGGAGGTCACCTCAAACACATCTTAAAATTACATTGAATACAAATAGATATTACATATTCAATTGTTCTTGCATTCTTGATGTAGTACTTTGCTCTGAAGCTCGTAGTCATTGATTCTTCACATTGCATGTTTGGTTAATCCAAGTGGAGGTCTTTAACTGATCCACATGATAATGGGTTTTGAGCCAGTTTTGAGATCATCAGCTAACATCAATCTCTGACTCATCCATTGTGGTGTTGGTATTATGTGAAGTTGTGACATACGGACCGACATGCTCACATTCTGGATCATGATATATTCTCATCAAAGTAGCGGAAGCTTTTATTGATTCATGATATTGGCAACAGCGTAGCAGAATCATGGAGTGAAAATATCAGAGTCATTGATGCACTTATCATGATTTCTTTAGAAATGAATGTATTGTGTGAGCATGCGGCTATGGATTGACTGCTTCATTCTGATCAGTTGCAAACGTCGGGCGTACCTGCATACAACAGTTAGCAATAAAGTGCACGAAAGTGTCTTTGATCACTTTCGTTGAATTAAGGTACACAGCCCACGGTTCCCCGTTGATCAGTACAAGTACTGCCTGTGATCAGGTAAAATTCCGAAAAATTTCCTTGACAGGGTTTCGCAGCTGCTCTAGCTGTTCTCAAACTGGAACGTCTCAAAGAAGACAACACGGAGTGAGTGAACCAGCGAATTGAGATTCACTGATTGATAAAAAGATATTTGAAAAACAATCATGTATCGCTCAATAGAAATTGTTTTTGCAATACAACGAAGGTTTTAATGAAAATCAATTATCAATCATAAACACCTTTTATTTTGAAATATTTTTACACAGTTGATGTGCAAAATAAAAGAGTTTTTAAGCACAACGACCGGTTTTTCAAAGGTATCCGTCAATCTATAACCTGAACCAGGATAGATTCAAAAGATTGAATCGCCCCATTGTTTCTGTTCAGTTGTCACATGGTTGATCTATTGGATAGATCTCACATGCCACCTACCAAGAACTTGTTTGATGTTGGCTCCAGAAGGCTTTCCATCTTCATTGTGAATATGATTGCATATCACTCATATGTTCTGGCAATACCACAAGGATAATGCGTAGGACTCATAAGATATAATCTCTCTTTCCACATTGTGTGAAACAGAGAGTCTTCATTGACAGTGTCCTAATGAGATTTATTGATGATCTCTTGGCTCTAGACTCAATTGTGCATATTTGGTTCCTATGCCGGAGACTAGGGAGAGGGTCTCCTTCTTAAATATCAACAAACTCTAAGAGAAAGTCGATAGATAATGTCGGTTCCCCGTGAGAATGAAACAAGCCCTTTTAAGAGGAACTTGAGTGGCTTGGGAAGTTGTAGTGCAGTGCGTCACTGGGTCCATGACGTCTTTGTTAATACAAATATCGTCATTAAACGTTATTTATATTTTTGATCTTTGCCTAAGTTTTGTTAACGACAAAAGTAAATTTAATTTATAAAAGCTTAAAGCTTGTCAAGTTTATTAGATATTAAAACAAGCTTTCTCAAACAATATATTCATCATTCAAGCATTTACATTTGTGATTAGTAACATCTTGATATGACTCTAATCATTATGTATGATAGTAGTTTTTAGAATGTGTTAGGTTCTTAAAACCAAACACTACTTAAGGATTTGCATATTTCTAAAAATAGAAATAGAACATATGACATCATGCATTGCATCATGGAAATCATTGGAAGATTCCATTAGATATTTTGTGTAGATTTGTACTATTCATATCTTGCACAATATCACTTAGATAGAGTTGACTTTGGCAAAGATTTGATATCTTGGCTGTCAGACCGGCGGTACCAAAATGGTACACGGGCGGAACCCTTTTAAGGGGTCCGCCGTCCGTGGACGCTCCTGTCCATTTTGGCTATAAATACCAATGCCAAGCCAAGTAGTTTTTTACCCCTTTCTAACATACTTTCATACATATCTTCTCTCTAACCTTTCTAATTCAGTTTCATATCATATTAGTGATCTCTTTTGTAGCAAAGAAGATCAAGTCATATTCAAGCTTCAACGAGAAGTTGGAAGTCTTGTTTGCTTAGTGTTGTATGATCTAGTGTTGATCCATACTTCATTGTTGTATCAAACCATCATAATCTTGTGAGTGTGAGTGGTTAGTATTTTAGTCCTCAAAATACATTGTGTGTGGGAGTAGTTGTACCCTTGGAAAGAACTCGACATCTAGCTTAGTGTCGGAAATAGTGTAAGCGAAGTGTAAAGGTTTTCTCCGCCGGTGAAAGGAGCTTGTTGACTAGTGAAGTTAAACTCTCGAGTGTGAGACTCGGGGAGTGGATTAGGGCAAGGAAAAAGAGTCCTTGTAGGCCGAACCACTATAAACAACTTGTTGTGGTTTGATCATCTCTTTCCTTATTTACTTATTACACATTGCTTGCATATTTCATTAACATACTCAAGATCAATATCAATTGATCTTTCAATAAGTTTCAAAACAAAGTTTTTAATTGGTAAACTATTCAACCCCCCTTCTAGTTTTCTACAATTGGTACCAGAGCCTCGTTGCTCAAGAATTTCTAAAATAACTTGTATTTTATAAACTTGAAACGATCCATGGATTCTGAAAACTTTAAAGAAGGGCAATCTATGCAAAGACCACCACTCTTTGAAACCAATGGATTTATCTATTGGAAAAACCGTTTTGAAACATATGTAAAATCAAAAGATATAGATCTTTGGTTTATTATTGTTAAAGGAGATTTTAGTTCTACAACAAAGGATATTTCCATTGATGAACAAAAGAAATTAGTTGCTAAAAATAATGAAGCTAAAATGATGCTTTATAATGCTTTACCTAGAAAAGAATATGAAAGAATTTTTATGTGTGAAACCGCCAAAGATATTTGGGAATCTTTAATTGTTACACATCAAGGTAATTCACAAGTCAAGGATAACAAAATTGATCTTCTTGTTCAACAATATGAACAATTTGTTATCCCTGAAGATGAAACCATTGATTGTGGCTTTGCTCGTTTTAACACTATCATTACATCACTTAAAGCACTTGATGAATCTTTTCGTAGTAAGAACTTTGTCAGGAAATTTCTTAGAGCACTCCATCCCAAATGGAGAGCTAAAGTGACCGCTATTGAAGAATCAAAAGATCTTTCAATAATGTCACTAGACGAGCTAATTGGCAACCTCAAAGTTCACGAAATGGTAATGGAGAAAGATTCGGAGATCATCAAAGGAAGAAAGGAGAAGATCAAATCCGTTGCTCTAAAAGCAAAGGCGGAATCAAGCGATGATGATGAATCTTGTTCCGGTAGTGAAGATAAGGAGTATGCCATGGCCGTTAGAGATTTCAGGAAGTTCTTTAAAAGAAGAGGAAAGTTTGTAAGACAACCTCGAGAAGAAAAGAAGCCATTCCGAAAAGATCGGGATGATAAGAAGAGTAAAGGTGAAAGAAAATGTTTTAGATGTGGTGATGCAAGTCATCTCATAGGAGAATGTCCCAAGCCACCTAAAAGCAAAACTCAACGAGCTTTTGTAAGTGGTCCTTGGAGTGATAGCGAAGACGATGAAGAATCAAGCAAGGAAGAGATCGCTCTAATGGCACATGAGTCAAATGAGGTACTTTCCGACTCTTCTTATTCTTCTATAGATGATGACACCTTGCAAAAACAATATAATCAATTGTGTGAGCTAAGTCTAAAAATCATAACTAAAAATAAATTTCTAAAAACCAAAAAGGAGTTTTTGGAAAATGAGGTATATGAGTTAAAAGAAAAAGCAAAACGACTTGAAAAAGGAAAAGCAAATGATGATGATTGTAAATCATGTCAAGAGCTTAATCTTTAAATAGAAAAACTAAAGCTCACACAAGAAGTTCTAATAGAAAATAATTCTAAGTTTAAAAGGTTTAACAAAAACATCGCTCTTGCCGATGAAATAGTTAAAATCCATAAAACACCAGGAGACATGAATGGGCTAGGTTTTAATGAAGTATTAATTCCAAAGAGTCAAAACAAAATGGCCGAAAAGGACGAACATTCTGTCAAAATTGCTGCAGTACAGCACGGACCAGACGGAACCAAAATAAGGGTTTCGTCCGTTGTGCAAAATGGTACCGCGGGTACTTCAGCAGAACAGAATGTTCGCAATACGGACCGTACTGAATTTGTTAAAGTAACAAAGAAAACCAATGATAATGTTAAGCTAAAACCAGCCATTATATCAGGAGTAGGACTTGTTAAAAATGAATTTAGATCAAAAACTACTCAACAACGATATAAAACTTCTTTTGCCAAACTCCCCTTTCCTAAGAGGAACCACAACGTTCAACCTAACTACCAACACAACGGTTGGAATCAAAGTTTTCCTAGACCATATCAAACTCCAGATTACATGCCATGGAACTCTTACCCATCATTTCCATACATGAATCAAATAAATGGTATGTTTAACCCAAACGGACCCATGAGATATTGGGGACCAAATGTTTGAGTTATTTGCTTCTTAGGTATGCTTGAAAGTTGGATTGGAACCTGATGAATGGATAAAAGATAGTGGATGCTCATGACACATGACGGGCAACAAAAGTCTCTTCTCATCATACCAAGAGTATGACGGAGGTAATGTCACTTTCGGTAGAAATCTCAAAAGCAAAATCATTGGCAAAGGTACGATTGCTCATAACTCTCTAACTATTGAAAATGTTGCTCATGTGGATAGGTTAGGATTCAATCTACTTAGTATTAGCCAACTATGTGATAAAAAGTATAAAGTACTATTTGATGAAAATGGTAGTAAAATACTAAAAGATGGTATCACCATAGCTAAAGGAGTTAGGAAAAATAACATATACGTCATGAAAATAGATAAAACATATAATGACAAACTTTGCTTAACAACATTAGACGATAGCTCATCTCTTTGGCATAGACGCTTAGGTCACGCTAATATGAGACTTATACAAAACCTATCTTCAAAAGAGTTGGTTAGGAATTTACCAAAACTAAAATATGACCAACACTTTTGCGACGCTTGCAAAATTGGTAAACAAACACATAGTAGTCACAAATCTAAAAATATGGTGTCCACATCTAAGTGTCTAGAATTTTTACATATAGACTTGTTTGGACCATCCGCTATAAGAAGTTATGGAGGCAACTTATACACTTTGGTCATAGTAGATGATTACTCAAGGTTTACTTGGACGTTATTTTTGAAAACCAAAAATGAAGCTTTTGATAAATTTGAAATACTTAGCAAGAAAATTCAAAATCTTCTAGGTGTCAAAATTGTGTCGATCCGAACGGATCATGGTCGTGAATTTGACAACGAAACTCAATTTGGAAACTTTTGTGATACAAATGGTATAACACATAACTTTTCCGCTCCACGAACACCTCAATCAAATGGAGTAGTAGAACGTAAAAATAGAACAATTCAAGAAATGAGTAGAACAATGCTTAATGAACAAAACATTCCTCAAAAGTTTTGGTGTAACGCCCTTGACACTTCTACATATATTTTAAATAGAGTCTTAATACGTCCTTTCCTAAACAAAACACCATATGAACTTTATAAAGGTAAAAAGCCAACATTAGGATATTTTAGAGTCTTTGGTTGTAAATGCTTTATTCTTAATACTAAGGATTATCTCACCAAGTTTGACCCAAAGTCTTATGAAGGTGTATTTCTTGGTTACTCTCAAACTAGTAAAGCTTACATTGTCCTAAATAAAGAAACAATGATAGTCGAGGAATCGTTGAACATAACATTTGACGAAAGTCCACCTCCCTCTAAGACATCACCTTTGGTAGATGATGACTTAGTTGAAAGTCAAATAATAGAAAGTCAAATTAATAATAACAAGAAAGATGAACCATCAAATAAGGAAATTGTCAACATCAAAGAATCTAAAAGTCATCCATTAGAAAAGGTCATAGGAAAACTTAATCAAAGAACCTTAAGGTCACAAGCCCAAAATCAAAGTAATCATTTTTGTTTTGTATCCACCATTGAACCAAAAACCATAAATGAAGCAATAAAAGATGAATCATGGGTAATTGCCATGCAAGAAGAATTAAACCAATTCGTTAGAAATGATGTTTGGAAACTAGTTCCAAAACCCAAAGATCAAACTATAATTGGAACAAAATGGGTCTTTCGAAACAAAATGGACGAAAATGGTGTAGTATCTAGAAACAAAGCTAGGCTTGTTGCACAAGGTTATAATCAACAAGAAGGAATTGACTATGATGAAACTTATGCACCGGTAGCTAGACTTGAATCTATTAGAATATTACTTGCTTATGCATGTGCTTATGACTTTAAATTATTTCAAATGGATGTTAAAAGTGCTTTCCTTAATGGGTTTATTAACGAAGAAGTGTATGTTGCTCAACCTCCCGGTTTTACCGACTTTGAGAAACCACATCATGTCTTCAAACTCAAGAAAGCATTATACGGCCTTAAACAAGCACCTAAAGCTTGGTACGACCGTCTTAAGACTTTTCTTATTGATAACAAATATACTATGGGATTAGTAGATAATACTCTTTTTACTAAGAAAAAGGAATCACAAATTATTATTGTTCAAATATACGTTGATGACATTATATTCGGATCAACTTGTCAAGAACTATGTGATGATTTCTCTAAAATCATGCATGACGAGTTTGAAATGAGTATGATGGGTGAGTTAAACTTCTTTCTAGGACTTCAAATTAAACAACTAGAAGATGGTATTTTCTTTAACCAATCTAAATATATAAAAGACATGCTTAAAAAATTTGGTCTTGAAGATTCCAAACCAACTAAAACACCCATGTCCTCGGATACTAAACTCACCAAGGACGAAGAAGGTGAATCCGTAGATAACACTAAATATAGAGGAATGATTGGTAGCCTACTCTATCTTACGGCTAGTAGACCCGAAATTATGTTTAGTGTTTGTCTATGTGCTCGCTTTCAAGAAAACCCAAAGGCATCACACTTAGAAGCATTAAAAAGGTATTTTAGATATATTAAGGGAACAACGTGTTTAGGATTATGGTATCCCAAAGGAACGGGTATAGAAACCATAGTGTATGCCGACTCGGATCATGCCGGTGATTATGTCGATAGAAAAAGTACAAGTGGTATTTGCACTTTTGTTGGACATTGTCTCACCTCATGGTTTGCAAAGAAGCAAACGGCTTTAGCCATCTCTACTACTGAAGCCGAGTACGTCTCAGCCGGAAAAGCATGTCAACAAGCTCTTTGGATGAAGCAAGCTCTCGTAGACTACGGAATTCATCTCAACGACATTGTGATACTTTGCGACAACAAAGGAGCCATCGATCTCAGCAAGAATCCCGTTCAACATGCTCGTACAAAACACATTGAAATCCGTCATCACTTTCTTCGCGACAATGTTAAAAAAGGTAACATTTCAATCGAGAAAGTATCCTCCGAAGACAACATTGCCGACATCTTAACTAAACCTCTTAAACGAGAACCTTTTAATCTTCTTAGACTTGGTTTAGGGTTAATGGAACCAAACATGTAAGATAAACATAGCCTAAAACATTAGAATAGTCAAACCAAAACAATTTTGCCTTGTATATGCTACTGTAGCCACGACACCAAACGACAACACAGACGGAACCAAATATTTGGTGCCGTCTGGTCCGTGGTGTCTACAGAAGCAAAACTGCTATATAGAAATCATCCTCTTCCTCAAAACCCACTTTACCAAAACGTGTAAAACTTAAACCAAGCTCATTATTGTCATCTTCCCACTCACTAATCACTGAAGATAACATCATTGTAAGTATCCTAACTACATTTCATCTCTTAATTCTGAGTCTAGGATTCTTATTTATGCACAAAACTATCACAAATCAATACATGGGGTTTTATGTATGCTTTTATACCAAATATGAATTCAATTGGCAAATTGCATAACTAGTCATTGAAATTAGGTACTACATTATCATATTGCATAAACAAATCATGTTTCCCACTAATTGATAGATAATGAATATAAGGCCTTATTCAAACAACCAAACACCCCATGTCAAAAGTTTTTGAAAAGCTTCTCACTTGTAGGAAAATTTTTTTTTTCTCATTGCTAATACAAATAAAAACGTTAAATTTTCATCACTTGCATGCTCTTGAATACTAAAGGTATTGCATAACTAATATGCATTCCCGGGTATATTCAAATGAAGCCACATTGAATTAGGAGCATTTGGGTTATCTCATGGTATTTACCAAACACCCCACTAAAACCATTTTTGTGCATAAAATGAGTCGAGATAACCGCAACTCCAAATTGTTTTCATGTAGGCACACACTAGAACCAAAAACGTTAAAATTTATTCTATTTTTTTTTAATTATTGTCCTTAGGAATAACCATGGTAGCCGCAAGATTCTATGATCACAAAGACACCCTTAACTACATTCCCAAACACCACAAAACCAAAGGACTTACCAAGGAACAAGCAGAAATATTTAGGGGTCTAGAATCAAGGTATTTCCATGAGGGTAGAACCATCCACCCATCTTTCCTTGAACATACCAATCTTCGTGAAGAACTAGCCGCCATTCAATTCGATTGTCTTCTTGACATTGATGAACCAATTTGTCCTAGGTTTGTGTTAAAATTCTATGCTAGTGTGACCGGCTTTAGTGATGAAGACGATGATGAATTTTGTCTTAGCTTTAGAATCAACCAAAATGACTACACCATCACCTTAAGCGAATTTGCTAAAGTACTAGGAATTCCCAACCGAGGAACTTGTGTCTACACGGATAAGTGGTCACTCACCGCCCTTGATGCAATCAACGACCGCACTTCTCCCTATCTAACCCGTTTGGCCGATAAGGATGTCATCCGTGAACACCTTTTTAACCCAAAAACTGATACAACCCGAGTAACCCGAAAGGGAAAAGAGGCAGACCGAGATCCATATGGAATGGAGCTAAATGAACTTAAGCCCGAATTTAAGAAATGGGAGGAGTTACTTAGAGCAAACGTCATTAGAACCATAGGAAATAGGTATCAGATAAACGCTTATCTTTGCCACATGCTCTACAACTTGTCCACCCGACAACCATTCAACTTGGCCTACTACATAGCTAAGAGAATGATTGATATTCCAAATCAAGGATCGGTTGCTCTTCCATACGGGATGCTTCTCACCCGTCTCTATAGAAACTTCTCTCCAATTCCACCAACCCCAAAAGGGATGCACCTTCACTATGAACTCATCCCTCACATCTTTGTACCTTTGAGTGATGCTCGAGTTGCTAAGACTAAAGGCAAGAGAGCTAAACCTCCAACTCCTTCATCATCATCATCAAATAGCTCCGAGGATGGTCTTCCAAGCTCTCATCTTCCACCTCATGAGTATTACGCATCTCTTCCCGAGATTGAGAATGAATCAACAGAATTCAAGCAAACTAAGGGAATGTTCAAGTGCCTTGGTAGGATGATGAACAATATTTACAAGAAGTTGGACAAATAAGGGTACTTTAAGGAGTGTTTGGAACAATGCATTATCATCAATGTTTGATACTATTTAGTTGTTTTTATTATGTAGGATGGTAATATAACTTGAAACAATGGTGTATGCTAACAAGCTCATGCAGGGGGATAGCACAAGTATGCTATCAAATTTTACCCATTTTCAGTATATTGTGAAAATCAATAAGCCTTGCTCAAAATCTATGCTCCACTATGTTTACATATTTGTTATTTACTTTTCCTAACTAGAAATGTTTAGTATAACAGCTTTTGAGAAAAATTTCAGGTTTAGGAAATTTCCCCGACACCTAAAAACGAACTCTGTCCAAATATCTGCACTCCACGGATCAGACGGCACCATAATTTTGGTACCGTCCTTTATGTATTTTGGTACCGCCGTATCTGTACAGGCGGACCAGACGGCACCTTTTTTTGGGTACCGTCCGTGTATGATTTTGGTGCCGTGGATCCTCCAGGTAATTTTCTGAATTTCGACTCTTTCGTGATTCCAAAATATCTTCCATCACTTATAAATCAATCTTAACTAGTTTATACTGTTATTAGAACTAGTATTATTTACTAAGGTATATAAGAAATCCATTTCCCACCAAAATTCAAAAATTTGAAAAATCCACCCAAGGAGCCCTTTGGCATAAAGGAAGGAACCAAATTTTTGGTACCTTCAAATCCGTGGGTAATCTGAATGTTAGGAAATTCCACTCACTAGAACACATTTATTGCAAATCTTTTCTTTTTCATTCCATCTTCCTTATATGGATTGACTTGGGTGATATGACTAGCATTCAACCCACTTCCAAATCATTAGGAACCTCATCTCTTCAATGGTTCAACATCAAATCAAACACATTTCTCAACAATTTTTAACCTCTATAAATTGAAAGGCTTTACCATGATCATCCTCACACCTTCCTCATTCTCACTACTATCTAGCAAATCAAAAACCAAGTTAAAAATGACTAAATCATCACCAAAACCTTGCAAGAAAACCGCTAGAATTAGCGTAAGGCCTTGTTGTTTTGTTCATCTTAGCTCATCATCCGAATCTTCACCACTCACAATCTCATCTCCCATTAGAGATGATACAAATCTTACCTTAGCTACACCCACTTCATCACACATTGTGATCACCACTCCACCACCAACAAAAACACCTACTTCACCTCCACCGGCACCCATCCAAACATCCAAAACCCCCTCACCACCTTCACCAAGGTCTCCCACTCTCACTCCCATGGAGTTATTTTCAACTCCACCAACATCACCAAATCCTTTCTTAGAGGACTTGGAAGACTTGCCTCCTAGGCCAAGTCATCCACCACCATTATCGTCATTAAACGTTATTTATATTTTTGATCTTTGCCTAAGTTTTGTTAACGACAAAAGTAAATTTAATTTATAAAAGCTTAAAGCTTGTCAAGTTTATTAGATATTAAAACAAGCTTTCTCAAACAATATATTCATCATTCAAGCATTTACATTTGTGATTAGTAACATCTTGATATGACTCTAATCATTATGTATGATAGTAGTTTTTAGAATGTGTTAGGTTCTTAAAACCAAATACTACTTAAGTATTTGCATATTTCTAAAAATAGAAATAGAACATATGACATCATGCATTGCATCATGGAAATCATTGGAAGATTCCATTAGATATTTTGTGTAGATTTGTACTCTTCATATCTTGCACAATATCACTTAGATAGAGTTGACTTTGGCAAAGATTTGATATCTTGGCTGTCAAACCGGCGGTACCAAAATGGTACACGGGCGGAACCCTTTTAAGGGGTCCGCCGTCCGTGGACGCTCCTGTCCATTTTGGCTATAAATAGCAATGCCAAGCCAAGTAGTTTTTTACCCCTTTCTAACATACTTTCATACATATCTTCTCTCTAACCTTTCTAATTCAGTTTCATATCATATTAGTGATCTCTTTTGTAGCAAAGAAGATCAAGTCATATTCAAGCTTCAACGAGAAGTTGGAAGTCTTGTTTGTTTAGTGTTGTATGATCTAGTGTTGATCCATACTTCATTGTTGTATCAAACCATCATAATCTTGTGAGTGTGAGTGGTTAGTATTTTATTCCTCAAAATACATTGTGTGTGGGAGTAGTTGTACCCTTGGAAAGAACTCGACATCTAGCTTAGTGTCGGAAATAGTGTAAGCGAAGTGTAAAGGTTTTCTCCGCCGGTGAAAGGAGCTTGTTGACTAGTGAAGTTAAACTCTCGAGTGTGAGATTCAGGGAGTGGAGTAGGGCAAGGAAAAAGAGTCCTTGTAGGCCGAACCACTATAAACAACTTGTTGTGGTTTGATCATCTCTTTCCTTATTTACTTATTACACATTGCTTGCATATTTCATTAACATACTCAAGATCAATATCAATTGATCTTTCAATAAGTTTCAAAAGAAAGTTTTTAATTGGTAAACTATTCAACCCCCCTTCTAGTTTTCTACAATTGGTACCAGAGCCTCGTTGCTCAAGAATTTCTAAAATAACTTGTATTTTATAAACTTGAAACGATCCATGGATTCTGAAAACTTTAAAGAAGGGCAATCTATGCAAAGACCACCACTCTTTGAAACCAATGGATTTATCTATTGGAAAAACTGTTTTGAAACATATGTAAAATCAAAAGATATAGATCTTTGGTTTATTATTGTTAAAGGAGATTTTAGTTCTACAATGTAAGAAACCAAGACCTTGATAGATCTTAAGCACTCGGGGATCGTTAGCTTTGCCTATGTAATCACAAGCAAACTAATAGAAGATCTCTACAACTTGATATTGTAGCGGAAAATAAATACAAGTTATAGTAACTAAGAACACTTTTGATCCTCTATGGATCTTTGATTATAGAAACTCTATGTTTCGGATAGAATATTAGACTTGAGAAACTTAAGAAAAGCTTATCTATTACAAGATAATATGGTTTCTTATATAGGCAAGAAACCCTAATAAGCGTTGACAATTTACGCTTCTACTACTAAACTAGACTAAGCATGCAACTAGACAAGCATGCAACTAATCATTTTGTTTTGTTAATCATCGTGTTTATTCTGAGTAAGCTCTACATAATACGGCGCCAACCTATACATACGGCGCTGACTTTTACTCTAAAGTGAGCTTATCTCTCCTACGTGGTTCCCACTTTCAGTAGCAACACACTGTCTGCTTTATCACTTCTGCTGAAGTATAACTTCGGCAGCATCATTTCTTCTTCAGCAGAATCTCTTCGACTAAAGCTTCGGCAGAATCAGTAGCTTGTGCTTCGGCAGAATCAGTAGATTACCTTAATTCCCAACAATCCTCCCCTAAACTGGAATTTGACTAGGTTAAGTTCCAGTTTCCTTGATAGATCTATAATGCTGTTGAGGATTGTAACATTTTCCTTGAGAATTGTACCATAATGTGGATTGAGCAATGAGTGGTCAGTAACTTGAGGATCAGCAGCAAAGAGTCAGAAGAAGAACATCTCTATGATGACTGAACTGTGAAATACCAGATCTTTGCAGCAACATGTGACATCATGTACATCAAAACATATAAGTTCAATACTATTCTCATCACTTCCAGGTGTGTTAACTCCTGTGAGAGGTGAATCATCGAAATTAATGGGTTTGATGTCTCTTTACCAATAGCCATTACTACTGGAGTAGCCACATGTTTGAGTTCGAAAACCATGGTACATTGATAACCATCTGATTTATTGGCAAACCAGCAACCATATAAACGGATTTGTCTTGTCTTTACCTGTAGCCGTTTGCTCAGGACTAGTCAATTCTTAGGATTGGTGAATTGAGAACCAAATATGGATTCAGTTGTCTTTACCACATGCCATATACATGTGGACTAGCCAATTCTTGGATTCCAAACAGGAATAGACCATGGTGAATTGATGACCATACAACTCTCAGCAGTTAAGCATGGGTGGTTGCAAACCCTATGATTTTGAGCAAACCATTACAGCTATCAACAGATTTGATGTGTCTTTACCAAAGCTGTACCCTTTGGACTAGCCAACTCTTTGATATACAAAAGGTACATCGGGTGAGTTAAAGACCATCAAAAAATTCTACATAAAAGTAGTTTTTTTTTTTTTTTTTTTTTTTTTTTTTTTTTAACTAAAAACAATTTATAAAACTGAAAAAGCTTAATAATAAGTTGAAAAATATAAAACCTAATTTTTATTAAATAAACGCTATCACTATTTTTAAAAATGATGTTTGTGTGGATTGGTGAAAGGTGTTTACTTTTTAAAAAAATTGACAAAAATAGGCAAATAACACAAGAACGGCAGATAAAAATGGACAAAACAAAGTAGTGTAGTGAGTACCAATTGTCCTTATGTGGAAGAAGAAGAGGCCTATTGCAGTTGTTGAAGTTGAGTTTTGATCAATCCCACCAGAGTTAAAGCAGATTGTCTTTCATTTCCCACAGGATCTGGAGGAATTTCCAATTTCTGACTCAACATCTTTTCCATAAGTCTTTTAGGCAGAGGATACTTTCTTTCAGACAGCAGGCACACAATGATTCCACCCTTAGTCTCAAGGACATGCACCCGAGGGAGAGGATAGAATCTCCAGGATGTAAGCTTCCACCGATGTGAGTGTTCCCAAATTGAAGATGCTTTACTATTGGGAATGTGGGAGTTTAACAAGATTTGAAAATCTCCTGGCAGGTACATTCCAGAGCCTTGAGGTTCGTTGTTGCAATAATGGGTGGAAACTTGAGTAAACAGAGAAAGTAAGTCTGCTCTATCTATCAAGTGTAGAATTTCCTTCAGAAAGGTGAATTCTACTGAAGTAGAGTCCCTACGGAGAAGAACATTCATCTGATCTTCCTTCAATTTCCAGGCTATCCCATCTTCTGAGTTTCCATCAGGAAAGTCAGCAGCCGACCCTTCTATAATAAAAGATGAGTCATCAGCTTCAAGATCCAAAGGAGAAATCTTGGCCTTAGTCTTCTTTCTCCTCCTAGGCAGATAGATCTCCTGAGGGGGAGCATTTTCATCTTGTGCTTCTGTAGTGGGGCATGTAACAGTAGATGGAGACATGGTTGAAGCACGAAATGCTTTTATCCTGTGGGATATCCTTATAGCCTTTTCTGTTTTGGTTTCTGCGAGATCAGCTTCCTTAACTTCAGAATCTTCTACTGTAACAACAGGTGTTGCTGAGAGAGAGGGAGCTGATGCTTCAGGTGCTTCAGGAGGAATGGAAGATGGTTCAGCAGATTGACTCTTGGCCGTAGTAGAAGCAACTTCAGAGGTTGCTTCAGCAGGAATGACTGGAGAGGATTCCTTGGTTGGAGCATCAGCCTTGAGTCTTTTGGCCGTTTGAACAGCTTCATTTTCTGAAACCCTTTTTAAGTTGGAAGAACGTACGAAAGCTAATCTTCTTTCCTCCATGATTTGGTTATACTTGCGATACAGGACAGAATCAGGATAAGCCTTGACTTGCTTCATTGTTAGACCAGAGTTGGACTGTGAGTATTGGTTTTTCACCACCCTTCTCATTTCATCTTTAGTAGGGGGTTTGATTTTGGCTTTCTGAGCTTGGATCGCCCTCTTTTGTGCAAGTGCTTCTTGCTTCCTTTGTCTTCCCTGAGCCCTCATTCGCTCCACATAGTTGTCACTAAGAAAATCTCCACCTAGGATACTTTGAGCTAGAGAAGGTCTTGAAATGACATGCTGAGTTAGAACATCCCACTGTGCAGCAGGCATCTGAACCCTTAACTCATCCAGTTCTTTTCTTCTCTCAGGAGTTAGAGATGAGAATTCTTCTGCTGCAAATTGTTTAGCCAATGCTGTATCTTCCTTTGACTTCTCAAACTCTGCCAATCTACTAGCTTGACCCAGTCTTTCCTCCTTGGTCACTAGGTTAGGATCAAGCTCATCTTCAGTGATGACATTTTTCCCTTGGTCATCAGGCTGCTTAGCACATTCTTCTTCAGTAAGATCAACTACAGGAATTTCTTCTGGAGTACTTAGATCAACATGTTGATGTAGATTATCAACTGAAGTGGTCAAGACAGCAACATCAGGATGATCTGCTGAAGGTGAAGGGTCTGATGGTTCTTGAACAGATGAAGTCTGTCCAAGGTCTGGAGATGCATCCTCCATTTGTATATCAGCAGATGCAGCCTTATCAACTACAGGTTCCTCTGAAGCTTCAGAAGAAATCTTGTGAAGATCAGATATTTTTCTTCTGGTGTATAGAACAGGTTTCATCTTCTTTGATGAAGTGGCAGCTACAGATGAAGGGTCATTGAGAGAAACTTCAGCCAACATTTCTAGAGACCCAAAGGGAGGAACTTCTTGCTCTTCATCAGATGAAACCACCAATTTCCTTTTGGAAGACCCTTTTAGGTTGTGCTCTAAGACCTTAATCTGATTCTGCAGTTCTTCAATTTTGCCTCCAAGAGAAGACTTGGTCTCTGCAAGCTCCTTTTTCAGATTCTTAACCTCTGCAGCATACCTGTTGACAAGAGAGTACACAGATGAGAGTGTAACGGGGTCCTCAGCTCCACCAGCAGATTGCTCTGTGGCAAGGGGAGCCTCATTGGACCTTTCAGGAGTAACCTGGTCATGCTCAATGTGGGGAATATCTTCATCAAGAGGATTCCTCACAGGACTTGGTGTGGGAGGTCTATTAAGATCTACCTCAACATGAGTATCAAGTGTGGGTGGAGGACTGGGACAAGGTGGCTGGTCAGGAGCAACGTGAGTTGCTTCAACAGTAGAAGATGGGCCCTCATCAATGTTGACCAATGGATTACCATCAGTAGCAACCGGTGAGGTAGGAGGGATAAGAGCCACATTCTCCTCATCAGCAGCCTCATTACCTTGTGGCAACATGGCTGCAAGCAGGGGATGATGTTCCCCCTGAAAGTGAGTTTTCATGGTTGCAAACAATTTAGCAGTCAAGGAACTTATAGGATAAAAAGCTTGTGCTTGGGTAGAGGTGTCTAATATGATTTGTAAAAACCTTGGGTACATTAAAAATTTTCCCTTTGTCTTTTGAATATTTTCAACCATGTTTTCGAAAATATACTTAGAAAAATTGAAAGTTACCCCTTGAGACAGACACACAATACCATATCCCAGTCTGGTTGAGAACTGGTCCCATCCTCCAGTCTTATTGCTCATGCATTGGAGCAGTGTGTGAACCAGGAACCTCCATTTGGGGCAGAGTTCCTTCTTTAGCCACATATCAGTTCTAGTACCTCGATAGCCAATAGCCCTTAGCCCATTCAACACATCTTCCTGATTAGAGTAAAATGCTCCATCAGCATCTTCCAGGTGAAGCTTCCTTCTGATTAGGTCCTCGGTCACAATGCACTCTGTTTCATCAATCACAGCCCTAATCTCTGTCTCACTCCTTTTCTCAGCAGTTGCCCAAAATTGAGTAACCAGTGATTCATATATCTCATTTGGAGAATGAGTTAGAGCATAACGAATCTTGGACCTTTTCAGGAATTCCACCATTGGTTCGTACAGTTCATAACCTTTGCCATTACCCAGAAAAGCAACTTTGTTGTGATCATATTTAAATTCAAGACCCATGAGGAATATGAGTGTTTAGGATTATGATTTTGAAATGGTGAGAGTTTGTGTAAGTGGAATGAGAGGGAATTTGTTCGTTCTGAAGCGAGTGATGGTGGATGAAGTGTTTTTGCCCAAATTATGGTCAAAGAAAAATGGACCGTTTGGTTGACCATTGCTGACGTGTATGACATCTTTGACCCGACCCAAAATAACACTTCGGCAGAAACACAAGATCGATCTGCTGAAGTTATGGCATCAGTAGAATGCATCAAAGATAAGAATATCTTCGGTAAGTTTCTAGAATTACTGTGCCACCCACTTGCATTAAACTCGTTGAACCTTGAATCCGTCTATAAAATGATCCCATTGTAACTCATATTTTCACCAAGATCCCCAAATATTTACCACAAACCCTAGAAGCCAAATAACCCCAATTAACCCAGTTGCACTATGACTTCCAAACCTCAGGTCATAGATCTCACTTCCTCAGCTTCCTCATCCTCTTCATCATCATCAAGTGGTGAATCAAACCCATGGTTCTCTTACTTTCCTCAACCCTATCCAAGACCTAAAAAATCACCCTTTCTTTCTTCTTCAGAAGATGACAGTGTAGTGAATCCAAGTGAATCTGCTGATGATTCTGATGACTCCTATAAGGAGGGAACTTCTTACTCCCAACCTCCAGCACCTCGGTCTCAACAAAGACCTCATGCCAGGAATCCGCCACTCCCCAAAGATAGAGAGGTGGTTCTTGGTCTCACTGCGCCATCTTTTGGTGCATAAACACCCATCGTATAGAAGAAGGGCTTAAGGAGGGTGGATCGATTGTATTTCGATTGAAATGAGTAGATGAAGCACAAAGGACACGATAGTTCTCTTCGTCATCCTACGTGGTCATCGTCATCGTCAATCGTTTTCATCAATCCATCCCTCCATTTTGGTCCTTAGCATCTTCGTCGTCCTGGTCATGCATATCCAACCAGCCAGTTAAGCGGAATGGGTGGTTACGCAAGACCTACGAAAGCAAAGCCAGCATCAAAGGCATATCCAGCATTCCATTAGATTTCGGAATGAAAGATATACACTAGATTAGGCTTAGCTTGAGGATGCAAAATAGAAGTAGGTTGTCTTTATGTAAGCTGTAAGCTGTAAACTTTTTCTTGAATGAACAATTTGACTTTATTTTCTTTTCTTCAGTATTATCTTCAGTAGAATCAAATTGTATTCTTCAGCATTTGTTATCAGAAGAAACAAGCAACACTTTTTCAGCTGTCTATCCATGTACAAAGAGCCACTCTTGATGAATTTGAACTTGATCATGGGATGTATAAGCTGCAGTCCAGATACGGAACAGACAAAATGCAGTACAGACAACTGCAACACTGCAAAACAGATACTAAAACATACACAACAACAAAACAAACAAACTAGAGAAATATAAGAAGTTAGTGTTAGATTACAAACAAAAATATAGAAACAAACCAAAAAAAATCTGCAGAGTGAATATAAAACAAACAAAAGTCTGCAGAGTTTGCACAAATCCTCCCCGGAGGCATATGCCTCCCCTGAGGCCTATGCCTCCCCTCAAACTATGCAGTCAAGGGTTTAGCATACCAATATTGACCACGAGGTGTTGAAACCTTGGTCCATCAAAAGCCTTTGTTAATAGGTCTGCTACATTATTATCAGTATGGATTTTAGCCACTTTTATCAAATGTTTTTCATAAGCATCTCTTATAAAGTGGTGCCTGATTTCAATGTGTTTCGTTCGACTGTGAAAGACTGGATTTTTGACTATGCAGATGGTACTTTGATTATCTATATGAATTGTAGTGTTCATAAAGTTGTACCCATAGTCCAGCAATTGGTTCTGAATCCAAAGGACTTGTCCACAGCAGTTTGCAGCAGCAACGTATTCTGCTTCAGTAGTTGAGGTGGCCACAATGGTTTGTTTCTTGCATTGCCAAGAAATCAACCTTTTGCCTAGAAACTGGCAGCCTCCAGTTGTGGATCTTCTATCCAGATTTGCACCAGCATAATCACTGTCACTAAATGCTTCTAACTTGAAAGGAGATTCTTTTGGGTACCAAAGGCCTAAAAGAGGTTGGCCTTTGAGGTACTTAAAGATCTTCTTCACGGCATTGAGATGGGAAGCAAGAGGAGTGACTTGATGTCGAGAAC